>JAKSZP010013214.1:0-223157 GCA_022478985.1 Massospora cicadina
GTGGACCATCTAGTACTAAAAAAAAAAAAAGTCACCTATCCAGTGGATAATATTTATGAGTCAAGATGAGCCTCAAGATTATGTGATAGATTATGTCAATAAAAAGTAAATTGATCTAAGTAATTATTATTTGGTGAATTAAGGGAATTCCGCTGAAGCCTTGATGATAGAATGAAACTCCTAAATTAGTAGTGAATAGAGAATTACTAAGTGGAAGGAGTGAAACTGACTAGGAATACCATAGATTAAGAGTTAAGCGTGGAAATGAGAAGAAGGAGGTTTTTTATGAAGAGAGGAATAGAAAAGAGTCATGGAAGTGGCTATTAGGTTTAATATTAAAAATTTGGTATCATCAGGGTAATAGCTCCTTACTTCATACTTTATTTTTATTATTTATCAAGGGCCAGTAATCCTCATATCACTCATATGTTGCTCAGTGAGCTTTACCAGTGCAACCTGTTTGCCAAATCAACCAAATCCTCCAAAAGTTAACATCCAGCGTTGCTTGGGTTTATTTATGAGCTTGCACTGACAACCTAAAGGCTGTGCCAGCACTATGCTTGAGCCACTCAGACTAACAGCTTTGCTGTTGCCCTCATGGCTGGTGAGCTGGTTATCCTAAATCTACTTAATAATCTATAATAATCTACTTAAAACTCTAACACTGATTTTTGTTTAGTTTTGGGTGAGTGATTTGTTAAATTAGTTGATAATATTTGCCAATTATCACCCACTTGCCCAAATAGAATGAACCTATCAGACTCAATTAGTTTCAGGTGAGCAATTTGGTTAATTATTAGCTAATATTTGCCAATTTTCACCCACTCACACAAATAGATTAAACCTATCAGACTCAATAGTTTCATATTTGATATTTTCCAATTCTCACCCTTTGCCTAAATAGATTGAACTTGACAGACTTAATGGTTTCAGATGACAGTCAGTCATTCAGTATTTGAATCAGTGTTTGTGCTTTATTAAGTAAACTGGTTATATACCATATTTCCTTTAATTTTAAATTTTGCAAATCAGATTCAACATTTTAGAAATTAATTTTAACATTTTAAAGTTTAATCTCAACACAATTTTTGACAATATTTTTTATTATTCCTGTTAAAATAGTGCAAGTACATTAATTTCCACTCTTTTTCCTATTTACAAAATATTTGTATATCCCTTATGTCAAATTATAATCTACCAAAAGAAAACATTGATGCTGAGAAAATCAACGAGTCTGTAGCTAGAACTAGATACAGTACAATCACTAATGCTAAACGCCTTAGCCTTATTCAATTAGTATATAAACAAGAAAAAATACAAAGGAAGCTGCTGATATTTTAAAGATAAACTATAATATTGCAAGAACTATAACTTCTAACTGTAAACCAAGTGAGATTATAGAAAAAACATAAGGGTGGAAGCAAAAGAAAAATGCTTAATCAAGCTCACACAGAAATAGTTAAAAACTTGGTCTCTTTTAATCTACAAGTAACCTTAAAGGAGACCAAATAAACATTTGAGGCAGAAGAAGAAAATTTTCAATTTCAATTTTAAGTATTATTAGATGTCTCCTGAAATTATAAAATACAATGAAGTTAACCCATCCTGAATAAATAAATTAAATAATCCTGAAATAATGTTATTTTGAAAATAGTATGCCCTTTTGTTTAATTATTACTTTAATGATGATTATATCATGGCTTGATGACATGATTGAGGGTATCAATTGTAAGGATAAAGCTGGTTGTCAGGAGGCCAAAAAGGTTAAGTTAGCAAACCTTTCTGACCTCAAACATACCCTGGACCAACGCTGGGTTCAGGCTAGATATGCCAGGTTAGTCTAGGGGATGTGTTTGATGCTAAGCCCTGTGTTACAACATGGGTGTCAAAATGCACTAGCTATATTCTTAACTGTGATGGTTCAGTTCAATTTCACAGCAAATGGGGTTTTGAAACCCATTCAAAGTTTAAAATTTCTATATTGGGTTAGCTGTACTTACAATCAATAACTCAAGCTCAATCAATCTTGAGATATAGTACTCTGGCCAATGGAAGTGTGTGCCTATTGGTGCACTAGGCTTAGCACCACTTCCACCAATTGATGGTTTCCCCCCCTCCCAATTGTTTAATTATGTTTCCTTAATACTAACCTTCCTCATCAGCCATCTTCCCTTTAATAAATTCCCTAATAGTTTACATTTTTTATGGTTCCTCAAGCAAACCTGTGCATAGACCTCCTCAAGGAGGACTATAGAAGTGTTAATCAGAGTATTTTCACTAAATTATTTCTTATATCTGGTGCACCACTGGGATGCCCTGGTCCCCTCCAGACCAAAGCACCCAAGCCCTCAAGCTCTAATATTCACATAGGTGTGGACTCCCCATTGGGGACCAAACAAGTTTTATTATTTATATGTTATCTTCTACTATATACTGCGCTGTACACCCTTTCCCTGGGTCCCTTTTGCTCTGGCATCCTCTGCAGTGTCCTGTTTACCATATTGCTAATGACTAGTTCCTTGGCAGTGTGGCTGTGCACCTTACACTATCTTGCTGGAAATGAGAGAGTTACAGATACTCTCCTTACATATTATTATAATGCTATTTTTATTGATGAATTCTCATTCAATTTACATCTCAATTATATCCAGAGAAGATACAGAAGAGGAACATTTGCCATTTTAACTGTTTCAACAGTGAGGGGTAGGTCAGTATCTTTGATTGTTAGTATTACTATTGTTGGCTTGCAATATAGTAAACTATTTCTCTTACAACAGTTAATGGTGACATATTTGCTGATTATTTATATGATCTTTGTTCTTCATATATAATAAGAAAATCTGCATGTAATGTGTGTTTTATATTAAACAATACTAGAATTTATAGAAGTCAAAATTTAGAAAGAATATATTCATTATTTAATTTTGAGTTTAAGTTTTTATCTCTATATTCATATATACTAAATTCAATTGGAAAATGGCTTTTTAATGATAAAAAATTGAGTTAGATCAAAGTTAACCCATACACTGATTTTCAAAAAAGCATCTGTTTTTGGCTTTAAATTTGGCACAAATTTTTTAGCTGATGTTCACTCTTTTCAAGATCATTTTGGTCATTGTTGTAACATGAATATTTGAAAAATTTGAAATAAAAACCTATATAAATATCATTTTTTATTGGACACATATGCATTTTTAGATTTACATACCCCTCAGTTTTGACATGATAATGTCTTTTAGCTGGACATCATTTAAAACTTTTGGGAACGCTTCATTTACCATCACACTGTATGATGACATCATTGTGTCCACTCTTTCAATTCCCCACAGTCTATAAATCCAGTCTCTATCATTTTTAACATGATAATGTTTGTTATATAGTAAATATATTAACATGATAATAATTTGTTATATAGTAAATATTAGTTATATAGAAAACATGATAATATTTGTGCAAAAGAAACGATCAGTAAGTCAGTAACCATAATAATGTTGCATTTAGCTGGTGGCTGAAAGAAATTATCATGCTCTTAAGCTTTTACCATTTGGTAAACGGTACTTCCAATTTGGATGTATATATGTATTTTTAGATTTACATCACCCCCCATTTTTGGATGCATATATGTATCAAATCATTGAAAGGGTTAAGAAGCAGTGTCAGTGTATTGTTATCAGACTTAATTATAGAGGAGACTACTACTGTTTCAGCCACTGATAATACAGGATATTACATCGATGAATCCCCCCTTGGGTTGGGACCATCTAGTACTAAAAAAAAAAAAAAGATAATACAGGATATTTTAGACTTATTCTTAGAAATATTACAAATTGTGCAGCTGAATTACCCTATGCTCATCAACAAAATATTCTTTATAAATATCTTTCTTATAATTAATAAACTTAATACTTATAACATATAATTTTATTGCCAAAAAATTACCTTGAAATTGATTTGTAAAATGTTGAAATCAATTTGTAAAATAGTGAATTTGATTTGTAAAAAGTTGAAATCAATTTGTAAAGTGCTGAAATTGAAGGAAAAATGGTATATACTATCTACATAGTCTAAACGATGCTTGCTATACAAATTATCATCTGCTTTCTTATACAAAAGTATAGCAGCAATTGCTACCTTATATTGCTATACAATAGTGAGCAATTCATTCAGTTAATTATATAAGATGATTAGCCAAAATCACAAACACTTGTCGTTTTTGGCACATCTGTATCAAAGAAAGCATAAATGATAGATATCTGAGAAATAAGTATGAACTTATAAAATTAGAATTTATTATAAAGTTACTTTGTGGAAATGTGGTAATATTTTTACTTTATTACCAAAAGTGTTTTTAGATTTGGTACATTATATGTCTAATGTAATATGTCACGCCGTATTTCAATAATGAAATGTCCAAAGGATTGAGTATAGTTACAAATGTTGAAAAGTGACGATAACGTCAAATCCCACAAACGACTTTTGCTCTTGAGAGAATTGGATCGAGCTAATGCGCATGATTTCTTTACTTACCTGCCAGGGTCAATTCCTGATCAATCAGGGGATTTGGCTGCAAGCGCATCAAAACATTGCACATCTGTTAGGAGCCTTGTACGATCAGCTTCGGCTGACTCGACTGGACAATATTTGGTAGTGGGGTTGACGCGTTCGCGCGGATACCCTTTATATTAAAATGGAAACGTAAACGATATATTTTCTCTTATACATGACTAGCAGAATACCCGTGCTTCGCTACGGAGTTTCACGTTGTACGTAATGAAAATGTTAGTTTAATTAATAAAGTTTAATTAAAGTAGGCTTCTTAAAAATAAATAGCTGTTGCCCACAACTTCGTTCGCGTGGTCTTCAATTTAATGCGATAATATATTTAGAACAGAATCTATTCTATTGGGTTGCCATAGTAAGATAGAATAAGTTTGTTTTAATTTTGTTTATTGAAGCGCCTTTGGATACACAATATTTTTTGTTTTTCCATTTGGTGCATACATGAATAAATCAGAAGGTTCCGACATGTGAGCAGGCCACATACAGCTGTCCAAGTGAGAAGCATGGATTTTTCAAATTTAGTCCACACACTTGCAGCGATTGTCCCTGTGCTTTGTTGATGGTCATTGCAAATGCGAGTCGCACTGGAAACTGCAAACGTCTGAATTCAAATGGCATATCTGTTGGAATCATTGGGATGCGTGGCAACAGTATATCTTTTTTTAGTACTAGATGGTGCAACAGTATATCTTCTCCTTTAAACTTTCCATTTAAGATTGTAGCTTCAATGATATTATTCATCATCTTTTTCACTGAAAGCCTGGTACCGTTGCAAAGCTGTGGTGGATTGATGTTTTGGAGAAGAATGATAGGCATGCCAATTTTCAATGTTAAAACATGCGGCGGCATACATGGCAAATCAAGTAAATTCAAGAATTCAGTTGGATAATTGACAACTTCATCTTGATTCATTAGAGTATCAATGGACTTATATGTTGTCACTTCACCTGGTATTTCATTTTAAATGCTGAAATTGATGGCATTGTCATCATTGTTTTTGGCTGCTAGTATAGCACATGAACTTAGCCACTGATGATTTTTGTAATTCTGTGCAATATTTGGGAAAACTTTGTGAATCAATTCGTCTGTGGTTGCTGTGATTTTACAGAAGTTTGTTGGCAATGTGATACATTGTGTGGATTCATTGATTGCCATTTTCCCATTCCCAATATCCAACAATTGTTTTGCAAAATGTTCAGCGGATGCATCATGTAGATGTACACGCATATTGGTCTTCAAAGTTAATTTCTGTATGTGTCGCCATAAAACTGATAAGTGTCTGAAATAGAGCTTGTAAGATTTAATTACAGACAGACAGACAGACAGAATTGACAGTGAATTTAAGAAAAGTGTATAAAAAGTGATTATGCCAGGATTCGAACAACTGACCTTTTATAGAGTTAAAGTTTAGAGCCAAAAGCTGAGCCGATTATGCTAGAGGAGGTATTTTTGAAATCAATTGGACTTTTGATTCAAAATTTTGATTTAGATAAACTTGTTAAATACCCGAATGACCACTAACCACTTAACAAAACCATTTAAAATATCAAATCAGCTGAATATCAAACTGCTTACTGTAACAATATAGCGAATACCATCGAAGTATATATAGGATTTTCACTTGTTGCATATAAAACTTTTTATTTTACTATTAAAATAATATTTTTTAAAATTAATAAACCTTCTCAGGCATGCACACAACAACTCACCAAAGTTTCATCACAATTGGATGAATGGTATAGGAATGCATTCGGGACATACAGACAGACAAACATACAGACAGACATTCATTTTTTATATATAGATATTTCTCAACACTGGCTTCTTGTTGGCCGGATTTAAACTCTGTGCGACTATCAGCACTTAATCTCGTCATCCGATACCCTTGACTAAAAGTATTCGTTTCTGAGACAACTTCGGGAAAATCAATCAACCGCCCATCTTCAAACCCGCTTTCAACCTCCTTTTCATCCGACCAAAATATGTCAAAGTTAAGCTTAGAGACTTGAATCTCATCCTCGCTCTTTCCGATATCAGTAGACCCTATTGGCGAGCGAGTTCGTTTCATTCTCCTTCCCATCTTCCTTAGGTAAACGATCCGTTATAACACTCAACTAAAGATAAACTGAATATCAACTTCAACTTCAACCAAAGATACAACCTGATAGAGGTATAAAACTTTAATGTGAAATTCACGTTAGTAAATTGTTGAACTTGATCCTTCAAACCATTTTTTAGTACTAGATGGTCCCAACCCAAGGGGGGGCCTTCAAACCATTTTTGTTAGCTAATTCTGGTCCTCTTAATTCCGATTCAACCCAAGCTAAGGGTTCAAAGGAATAGGGTTCGATTAGTAAAGATCTTGATAAGTTGAAATAAAAATATTCTGACCGAATCCGATTCCCCCTCAAAGACTAGAAATACTATTGACTACTAAAATAAACAGTTCCTTCTATCCTGCTAACGCTGATTCTAAATTTATTTATTACAAGCGGAGTTACCCGGTGTTGCTCGGGTTTATTTATAAGCTCACACTGACAGCCTAAAAGCTGTGCCAGCACTACCCTCGAGCCACGAGGGCAACAGCGAAGCTGTTAGTCCGAGTGGCTGGCGAGCTGTTTATCCTAAAACTACTTAATCTACTTAAAACAAACTGATTTTTGTTTAGTTTCGGGTGAGCAATTTGGTTAATTATTAGATATTATTTGCCAATTCTCACCCACTCGCCCAATTCGATTGAACCTATCAGACTCGATAGTTTCAAATTTGATATTATTCGCCAATTCTCACCCACACGCCCAAATAGATTGAATTATCAGACTCGCTAATTTCATATTTGATATTATTTGCCAATTATCACCCACTCACCCAAATAGATTGAACCCATCAGACTCGAAGGTTTCAGATGTCAGTCAGTCAGTCAGTCAATAAGTCAGTGAATGCGTTTTATTTTATTTTTTTAGCACTAGTGTTGCCCAACCCAAAAGGGGGAGCCGCCACGCGTAGTGAATGTGTTTTATTAAGTTGTTTTATTGGGCCTAAGGCCAAAAATCATTAACAATACTATATATTTAAGCACTGAGCAATCTTTACATTAATTCCAAGCTCTCTGCCAAATGAATTCAGATAAATCACCCTATTAGTACTCCATTGGCTGATGAGCTAAGGAAGAATGCCCACACCAACTTGATATTATCTTGATATTAAGTCTAAATTTGTGTTCAATGTTTAACTTTTTTATTCATCCCATTGATAATCTTATGCCATCTATTCTACCTCACTATTTGTTGGCTTCCTAATAACATATGATAAAAACCACTTAACTATATTACCATTATTTAATCTCATTCCAATTCTCAATGATGAATCCTGATCTACTCCAACTCTGAACCTAGACTGTACCATCACCTATATTCCTGAATCTGCTTCCACTCTCACATATGGTATATACCTGTTGCAATCATTATTACAACTGGATAAAAGCTGCACAGGTATTGTTGCACTAATTAGATAAAACTGTTTGAAGATAGTATTTTTCAAAATAAATATAAAGCATGATATAAAAATAAGCCTTTATTAAATATAAATTCTTTAAATCTACCATGTCTTATTAGATACTTCCAGCAATGGAGATCAATCATCATGAGTATAAACTAAAATTTTACTGATAGGAGTCAATATCAGAATGTGTGTTGCCACATTTGTCACCATTGGAATTCTGGCAGGTGGAATACAGTCCAGCAAATGGTTGCACAGGAGTTAATGCTCACTGATGTAACAGAATGATAATATGCCAATTGCCATTCCTTAAACAAATGCAATAAAATATAAATAGAAGAAAATTGCTTCAAGGACTGCAATCTTTATTACTAAAGCATAGTCACACTACTGTTAGTATTAGGAATCTATACAAGATATGGATTTCACTGCAGAGGTGCACTAGGACCTACTATCCAAAGATCTTCCAATCTCAACTCTTTGTCACTGCTTTTCCCCTTATCACTGTGGCCACTGGTCTTAATCCCAAACAATCTGGTATTCCCAATAACTGATTGACTCAATGTATATTCCAGTAAAATTTTAGATATGTGTCTGCATTTCCCATTGGAAATTATTGACACTCAATTTTTCCTCAATTATCCTCAGCTTCAGTCACTGATAATTGAAATACACCAATTACAGTTAAAAATTGTTCCCAATACTCCCAGATCTGGCAGATCCCTCAAAATTGCCATCTAAGAACATCAAAACCTGATAATTAGTTAGTCTACTGGCCCTCAACTAATTGACCCCTAATCTTACCAATTATGGAAAAAATCATCTGAGTAATTTTCCAACATCCCTTTTACAATATGTGGCCCTTCCAATATATATACTAAGGCTTTTAGAATTTAATATGTGCATCAGCCTTCTCCACAACATCTGAATCTTCCTGCTTTTCTATTTCTGGTCTTCTGATAGAGTACTGAATTTTCCACAAGGATCAGGACAAGTGTTAGGAACCCATCATGCTAAGGAAAGACTTGGCTTCCTTTGTGGGTGTGCTAGGACCCACATAATTAGCCACTGTCCACAAGGCACCGCTGGTTTCAAGGGGGTGTAATGTGGCACCCTCAAAGAGGAGTTGGCAAGTGGTGGGTGTGGTAAATTAGTCCATATTTACTGATTGAACTTTTATAATAAATAAAAGAAAGGTCTTTTAATAGATATTTTTTTATTTAACAAACAGAAAACTAAACAAAAAAGATAACCCAATGCCATACCATTATCAGGGTGCTGAGTTTTATATGGGGGGAGAGCTACTAAGCTGAATTATGATAGTAAAAATTTATACTTTTGAATCAGTTGACTAATAATTTTAAACACCAATTTCTCCTTGATAGTATCATATGACATTTCCAAGCTATTCTCAGATCATTTTCCAATGACTAAATGTCCAAATTTGCTTTTTTAATTTTGAAATGAGCTGTTGGGTTTGATCCCCATTTTTGGCCCTTTATTTTTGATTTCTTTTGCTCAAATTTGGCTTAATAGATAAGTTTTCCCCGCTCAGATTGATTTCTGGTTGAGCCCCTGTTGGGGACAGGGAATGAAACCATGATGGAGAGCTTCTTGATTCTTCCAATGTCTTCACAAAGTTTCTTGTTTTTATTTAAATAAAAAAATTGTAGATACTGAAACTTGGATATGTTTGGGTTGAGGGGTAGATGGGGAAAGGCGTGTGGCAGGCAGGGAAGGTCAGCAGCTACCCATCTCTCATCCAGGGTATGCCCTAGGTCAGAGATCTGGGTGAGGGGCAGGGCCTTGGGGTTTAAACCTTTGTTGGTTCTAAAGGGGTGAACACTCCTGTCCAGTTTGATGTCTGGCACCTGAGGCCTTACACAGAGGTTGAATACAACTTTGGGTGTAATGGATATTGGTCAGTGGGATCATTTATGGAAAACTTGGCTGGATAATTCTGGTAAATCTTTTGTAGTATGATAAAATGTTCATGGCTAATTTGACTGGACCTTTCAGGTAAATCTCAATTGACAGGAATGGAACTGGTTGAGTTGTGGGACATTTGGACAATGATTTGATAGGATTTGATCTGTTGGAAGTCAAGATTATATGATAAATAATTAATTGCTTATATTTAGGGTCAGAAAATGTTAGTAAAATATCTGATGGCAGATTAATATGAATCAATCTGCCAAGGGTTACAGATAGTGGAACAAGGGTAGTGGCAAGGTCTCTAGAGCATTTGGGGGTATTACTGCTGTGGTTGATCTCATATGGTGGTCAAAGTTAAATTTAAACATTTCCCCCATTTGAACAAACACAAGGGAGACAAATTGTCTTCATCTGGCAGTAGGATTATTGGTTGGTAAAAGCTGGCATTTCAGCGCTCTTCTAAAATTGTTTTAAAAATTTAGCATACATTCTGATGATGATATGCCCTTTGGCAGGGTCTTAAAAGTGTATGCATTGGTTGAAATTTTCTCTTTGATCTCAAAAGTCCCTTTCAAAAATGTTTGAGCTTGATTGTCCTTCCAAATACCCATGGTGGTCATAATAGTGCACTTGCTCCCCTATGCTGAGGTAGGGATGAGGATAACGGTTCTGATTGTCCAACTTTCTAAATCTCATTTTCTGGGCCAGCGCATTAGAGTAAGCTTTGATTTGGAGATTAATTAGCATTTTTATAAGGTTCTCTAACTATTGAATGGAGGTCATTATCTCACTTCAAACAAAGTACAGGATCAAAGGTAGAGTGGGGATTTGCCTGTATAGGAGCTGAAACAAATGATATTTTTGTGGATGGGTAGGACGCAATACTGTATGCAAAGATGGCAGAAGGCAAGATGAGGTTTCAGCTGGACAGTTTTCCTGATGTCAATTTCCATAGAATGCCAACTAAAGTCCCATTGACCTGTTCTACCATATCATTAATTTTAGGGTGATAAGGCATTGACAGAACCCTGTAGACCCCCCATCAAATCATTAAGATTGGCAATTATCTGGAAAGTGAAGTTACTTTCAATGACTATTATAAGAAATTGGGGGCACTCATGTTTAAAAATGATGTTCTCTAAAAAAAATTGGTGGTCATCATGGCTCCCAAGCCTCTAATTGGTTTGGCTTCAACCCATTTTTTAAGATGATCAATGGTCACCACAATATACTTAAATTAGCCTCTGCTGGAAGTTAGTGTTCCAATGATGTCAATCAACATTGTGTGGAAAGTGAATTTTAGATTAACCAGTTGATATAAAGTGCTTTTCTGATACAGCACTTCCACTTGGCACTCCTTGCATCATCCAAGGGCTTCATGGATATTGAAGTGCATTGATTCCCAATTGTAGTGTTGTTTTAGTTGTTTGTATATCTTTCTAAATCCTTCATGGTCCATGGCTTTGTGAGCTCCAATGATCAGCCCATACATTCAGTTAGCCATGGTATAATGTATTTTCAGTTTTCTATAATTTAAAAGTTTTTTTTGCTCTCAATGGTAGTGTTCTTCATAAGTCAGTTTAAAGCGCGTTGTACTTCTTCTGGTTTGTTATTATATTTTTTACTTAGCATTTTGTCATAAAGGCCATCCACCATGTTGGGTGTCAAATTGATGGTAAGTAGTCTAGACAGTCCATTAGTATTGTAGTATTTCATTCCAGTCAATGCTTAATCTCAAAGTCATATTATTGCAACTTCAGCGGCCAGCAAGCTAAACATCCATCTGCCTCCTTGAGGTTCTGTTATAAAATTGGATGGTACCATTAGGATCTGCCATATTGTTCATACAGGTCAAACCCTCTGAGCAACAAACAGATAATGTGGATATTATTGGTCTTTTGGACACACTTAAAAATATACTAAAAATAGGAGAAATCTCCCCAATTAACTCTTTTATTTATTTTAATAAATACAGCAATCTTTCACTGTCCAGCTCTCTCTCTCTACTATTAACAACCCCCTTCTCTCAATCGCCCATCTCACTTATATACTGCAGCTTTGGATGATAATGCTCTCATAGCTTGGGCTATTCTATTCCACTGATTCTCCTCAATTTTGGCTTGTTATTCTCTAATTCTATATTGCCCTAATTGTAGGTGATTTACTTCATATTTGTCAAATGTTGACATCACCTTATCACCTTATTGCCTTATTTAGAGGCGATCCAATAATAACCCATTATATCTCAATGCTGCCTCATCTTGAGGCACTCAAATAATCATAACTGATATCATGTTCAGTGGAATCTTCCCAATCCACCCTAGTTGTCCCACCATTATCATCCAATCATATCAAAATCATGACATTACCCCCTCCTTGACTAGACAATAAGGCTCCTATTGTTTGTATGGTCAGAGGAACTTCACATGCAATCAGTTGATGATCTGACCACTTGTGGGGTCCTTGATGATATATGCGTTGACCCCAGTTTTCTCTATAACTTTGAAAGGACCAATCCAAATACTGGCCAGCTTGTGTTTCCACCCAAATCCATGTTGGTCATGGAAGAGAATCATATCGCCTTCCTTGAACAACGCCAGCCCACTATGATATACCTGATCAGTGGCCTGATTTCTGATCTTCTTGGCTAAGCTGAAGGAATATGCTTCAGTTTGCAGTTTGATCAGAATGTTTGCAAGGTTAGTCAAATAGCGGTGGGGTTCCATTCCTCCAGTGTCTTCTACACACAAATAAAGTAACGCTGGAAGAGCTGGGTGTCAGCCATATAGTAGTTGGAAGGGACTCTTCCACGTGGTGGAATGGTAACTAATGTTATAGGTGAACATGGCAGTGGAAAGGAGAGAGCTCCAATCTGAAGGACAATCTATTACTAACTTTTGTAGGATGTTCACCAGAGTTTCATTCACATGTTTGACCATTCCATTAGATTTGGGGTGGTAAGGGGTCATCAGAACCCCAGTAGATTCCCATAAGCTCATTCAGTTTGGGGAGGATGTGCAAGGTGAAGTTGGTTTTGTTATCAGTGAGAATGAACTGAGGGCATCCATGTCACTGAATAATGCATTCCATCATGAACTTGGCCACTGTAACTGCCCCCAAATCTCATATTGCTCTTTCTTTGACCCACTGGGTCAAGTGGTCAATAGCCACAAGAATGTACTTACACCAGTTAGCTCCTGTTGGCAAGGGACCAATGACATCAAGGGAACCATGTGCCAAGCAAAATGTGGTTTCACTACCCAGTATGAAGTCTTGCAGCGGAAGAAGCTTCTCCACTTGGCACTGATGGCAACAGGAAATAGTTTTGAGCACATCAAAGCTCATGCTTTCCCAATAGTACTGAGGGTGCAACAACTCCATTGTCTTGCGCACCCCACCATGTCTGACTGCCCTGTGGGCGCTCATAATGATTCACGGTCATGCTGAAGGTCACAGAAAATTCACCATAGAATCACCAATCTGCTTGTACAGTTCCCCATTCTGTTGGAAGGTATTTGTTTGCATCTTGTTTAATGCTTTGATCACTTGGGGTAGTTCATTGTCATATTTTTCTGCTGAGCATCTTATCATACATCATGTCGCTGAGGTCTGCCATCACTGCAACAGTTGGAAATAGAGATAAACAGTCAGCGTTCTGATGCTTTACTCCTGGCTCAATGGAGGATCTTAAAGTTATAAGCCTGCAACTTAAGAGCCCATCGAGCCAAGTGGCCTTCAGGTTCTTTGAGGTTCTGCAACCAGCATAATGATGCATGATCTGTTACGACTTTAAACTTTACCCCATGCAGATAGACTCTGAATTGCTTATATGTGTAGATCACTGCTAAGCACTCCTACTCGGTCACAGTATAATTACACTTGTGACAGTTCAGACTTTGACTACAGTACACTACAGGATGTTCCTCTCACTCATCATCTTTCTGAGAAAGTACTGCCCAACAGTGTAAAGAGACACATCCATCTGAATGATAAACTCTCAATCAAAGTTCAGATATTGTAACACTGGTGTGCTGATCAACACCATACAAAGTGTATTTAAAGCAGATTGATGACGTTCCGTCCATTCAAACACAGCATTATTTTTTAACAACTCAAATAACGGCCCCCCAATAGAGCTAAAATTAGGGATAAAGCGTTATTAGTAACTGACCATTCCCAAAAATACCTGTATGTTGCGTTTACTATTAAGAGTAGTCATTTTTCTGATGGCTTCCACCTTAGATGGCTGTGATTTAAGCCCTTTGGAGTCTACCACAAACCCCAGGTATTCCAGATGATCTTTAGTGAAGTTACACTTTCAAGGTTTAATTTTAATGTTTGCCTCAGCCAGATGATGGAATACTGCTTCTAGGTGGTCGAGATTCTCTGAAAAGGTTTGAGAGAAATCATTAATATTGTTGAGGTATACAAGAATGCATGACAGTTTCAAGTCACCAAGAATAGTATCCATGGCTCACTGAAATGTAGCCAGGGCATTGCACAGCCCTTGATGCATCCACATAGGTTGAAAAAGGCTTTGGAGGGGATTACAGTGCATTTTTTATGTTCAACCATGGGTAACTCGATTTGCCAGTAACCTGATATCAAGTCCATCGCTGAAAAGTAACAGGCTCCCCCTAACTGATCCAAAGCATCATCAATCCTTAGCAAAGGGTATGAGTCCTTTTTTGTAATACTGTTGAGCTTCCAGTAGTCTATTACTATGTGGTTGGTGCCGTCCTTCTTTTTTATAATTAGAACAGGTGAAGCCCATGGGCTTTTGGATGGTTTGAGCATCCCATGCTCTAGAAACTTGTCAATTGCGTTAGTGACAATGTCTTCCACTGCCCTGGATCAGCAGATCATCTGAGACCTTATAGGGGGATGATCTCTGGTGTCTACTTGATGGACCACCACCTGAGCACACCCCAAGTCATGATTGTTGACAGTGAAAATCCCCTTGTACTTCTGAAATAAAGCTATTGTTTGGTTTTTTTGCTCTTCTAACAGTCCTATTAATTTACTCTGCAGTACCACCATTAGTACGCTGGTTGGTGCCTCACCTGGTAGACCAAATTCATCCAACGACCCAAAATCATGACCCTGAAGGACCTTGTCTATTGAAATCAAATGTAAATATGCTACAATTTGGTGTTGGCGGATTTGCATTGGTTCATTCTGGAGGTTTGCTACCAAAACCTTAATCACTCCATGACCTGGAAGTATAATCCCTGGAGCCACATATGGCTCAAACTGACTTTGATAATAGAGCTCAATGACTTCCCCATATAGCCCAATAGGCACGTCCACCTCTAACTTAGTGTTCACTAAGACTTGATGTCCAGAAGGAATAGATATGGGCCTTGCAGATCAAAAAGGTATCCCTTGATATTCATATATCTGCTGGGGAAGGGGCTGAGTCTTGCGCTTTAGTCAGTGATAGTAAACTGGCATCACCCCATCACTATAGGCAAGGTTGATATGGCTCATATGCACTGGATCCTTTGGTACTCTGCTAGTGGCGAAGTAAATTGGGATCCGCTGACCCATAATGGCGAGGGTCTCCTCCATTATATTATTTACAGCCCTGAAATGGTGCAGGAAAGTAGTTCCAATTAACAGGTCATAGTTTTCATTTGGCAGCACAATCGCCAGAGCTACAACAACAATGTACCCAAAGCGCAGAGGTAGCGCACTGTAAGCCCCCTCAGAGATGGCGCTTACTGCTCCAGCAGTTCCATGCACCATTCGATAATCCACATCAGGTTTTAATGTCAACTTTGTCATTAATTTAGTGGAAACTATGTTGACTGAAGCACCAGTATCTATTATAGCGTGAACCCTATTTTTTGCTACAAAAATATCACAGTATGTACACTCAGAATAAGAAGAATATTGACTGTTTAATATGTGAACATTTACTGGCTCTCTTTTCAAGAAAACTCATTATCCCCTCACCAACTTGGGGGTATTCTTTGACAATGGCATCTACTGGAAGGGTGACGTTTACTCCTTTCAAAGTTAGCACATCCGCAGCAGAATCAAGTTTGTCTAAGGAAGCTTGATCAAGCATTTGACAGGCATACATCTTCAGTTGTTCTGGGGACTCTTCTTCTGCCGCCACTTTGGTTTGAGCTCATGTCACTACGCTTGCTCCTCCAACTGGCTGCTGATATAAAAGTCTATCATTGTACTGTGGGATTTCTTCAGAGTATACTACTATTGATTCAGGGACATGTTGAGTTGGTATTGCAGAGGTAGAGGGTCCCATCTCTACTCCGCTCCATCTTTTCCCTGATAGTATTGATCTTGGTGTACATAGTTTACATAGCAGTTATGGCAGAATTTTTCCAAATGACCAGGGCGGTCGCATTCATAGCAGTTAACCCCATAAGAGCTACATCCTTGATTGTCATAAGAGGGTCCAGATCAGAAAGTTTGGGGTCATTCAGCGTAACCAGGCCCAGGTCAGTAAGATGATTGTTGACGTTCAGCATAGCTAGGTCCTGGTTGATAGCTAGGTTGCTGAAGGTTTTCATGACCAGCCCATTGACGCTAATTGAACTGTTGAGTATAATTTGACTAAGGATGAGGCACAAAGTTATAGAAAGACTGAGGATTACTAAATGGAGCTGTAGTTGGACAATAGTATTCTCCTGAATAAGAGGGTGCAGTAGCAGCAGTAGCCTTCCATTCCATATTTGGCGGTAGAAAGTTAGGGGATACGTGACACAAAAACTGTACAATATTGAGCGGAGGTATGTCATCATTCAGAAGCAGCAAAATGACATTGTGAAGCTCTCAATATGGCTTCACCGTGGAGGTCATGGTGATGCACACATTGGCTTCCGCTAAGTACCCTGCCCCAATCATCATGTGGGCTGTTAAAAATTGGCAGTTTTTGAGAGATATGCTGATGGGTTTTGCACAGGGTTCAACCCACTGAGCAATTTAGGACCAATGATATGATGATTTTTGGCCTCTAAACAACATAATAAACCTTTCAAAATAAATATAAGCACTTGCTCCCACAAATTTCTTTATTGAACATACCTAATACAACCGCTTCATGATGTTTTCACTTTTTTCTAATTTACTAACAAACTACCTTCCTCGATCATCTCATCCCACTTGTATGTTAGTGACTTTGGATGTTACCACTTTCTTAGCTTAGTAATTCACTTTAACATATCTCATTGGTTCCTCCAATTCATCATTCATTAACTCCCAATTTCCCAATTCAGCTGGTTTCCCAAATATCCAACATCGCCTCATTTTGAGGCGCTCAATTAATCATACTCATAATAACTTGGCAGATTCCATCCATTACACCATATTGACTTATGGCTTATTATCCAGTCATATTGGAATTTTGACACCACCCACTCTTTGACTGGACAATAAGGCTCCTATTGCTTATACACCTGGAGGAACTTTGCATGCACTTGGTTGATGATCCAACCACTAGCGGGGTCCTTAATAGTATATGCATCTACACCTGTCTTCTCAATGACTTCAAATGGCCCAATCCAGATACTGGCCAGCTTGTGCTTCCAGCTGAACCCATGTTGATCATGGAATAGGACCATATCGCCATCTTTGAACTGTGTGAAGCCACTTTGCCATATCTGATCAGCAGCCTGACTTTTGATTATCTTGGCTAAGCTGAACGAGTATGCTTCAGTTTGTAATTTAATCAGCGTATTTGTTAGGATTTTTAAATAGCATTGTGGATCCATTCCACCAGTGTCCTCTACACAGGCATACAGAAGTGCGGGAAGATTGGGGTGCCATCTGTAAAGCAATTGGAATGGGCTTTTCCCCATGGAAGAATGGTAACTATGTTGTAGGCAAACACTGCGGTAGAAAGGAGGGTACTCCAATCAGAGGGCTTATTAGTAACCAACTTCTGGAGAATGTTCACTAAGGTCCCATTAACCTGTTCAACCATTCCGTTGGACTCAGGGTGATACGGAGTTGTTAGAACCCCGCGGATGGCCATCATCTCGTTGATTTTGGGAAGTATATGAGAGAATTAAAATAGCGTTATTGTCAGTAAGGATAAACTGCTGGTTGTTGTGACACTGAATGATGCATTCCATTACAAACTTAACCATAGTAACTGCGCCCAATCCCAAATGGCCTGTGCCACAACCTACCTGGTCAAGTGGTCAATTGCCACCAGGATATACTTGGACTGGTTAGCTCCAGTTGGCAGAGGCCTGAAGACATCAAGGGAAACTGTATGCCAAGCGAAGTGCAGCTTTACTAATTGATATGAGGTCTCCCAGTGAAACAGTTTTTCCACTTGGCACTGGTGACAGGAGGAGATAGTATAAAGCACATCAAAGTTCATGCTTTCCTAGTAATACCAAGGTCGAAATAATTCCAGTGTCTTGTGCGCACCACCATGCCCAATTGCCCTATGTGTGCTCATGATAATGTTAGGCCGCGTTGAGGGTCATGGAAAATTCACTGTGGAATCATCAATCCGCTTATACACCTCACCATTCCGCTGGAAAGTATTGGCTCACATTTCATTCAACGCCTTAATGACTTGCAGTGGCTCATCATTGTACTTTCCGCTGAGCATCTTGTCATACATAATATTGCTCAGGTCCGCCATAACTGCAATAGTTGGTAGCCTTGACAAGCAATCGGCAATCTGATGTTTTGTTCCTGGCTGGTGAAGGATCTCAAAGTTGTAAGCCTGTAGTTTAAGGGCCCATCGTGATAGCCGGCTCTCAGGCTCCTTAAGGTTCTGCAGCCAGCGTAATGAGCCATGATCTGTTACAACTTTAAATTTTACACCATGCAAATATACTCAGAATTGCTTATAAGCGTAAATCACTGCTAAGCACTCCCACTCAGTCACAGTATAATTTCGTTAATGGCTATTAAGAATTTGACTGCAATATGCCACTGGGTGCTCCTCCCCCTCATAATCTTTTTGAGACAGAACTGCCCCACAGCGGAAATAGATGCATCTGTCTGTACAATAAATTCCTTCTCAAAATTTGGGTAATGTAGCACTGGCGCCTTGATCAACGCTGTTTGAAGAGTATCAAAGGAGCGTTGACAGTGTTCCGTCCATTCAAATGTGACATCCTTTTTTAATAACTCAAACAGTGGTCCTCCAATACAACTATAGTTATGTATGAAGCAGCGATAGTAGCCAACCATCCCTAAAAATACTTGTATATCTCATTTACTGCTTGTTGTAGTCATCTTCCAAATAGCTTTCACCTTAGCTGGTTGGGGCCTCAGCCCTGTTGCATCAACTACAAACCTGAGGTACTCTAGCTGATCCTTGAAAAAGTGGCATTTATGGAGCTTGATTTTGATGTTGGCCTCAGACAACTGGAGGAATACCTCTTACAAATGACTAAAGTGCTCAGAAAACGTGCAGGAGAAAACGTTAATGTCATCAATGTATACAAGAACGCTTGACAACTTCAAGTTGCCAAGGATAGTGTCCATCGCCCGTTGGAAAGTAGCAGGGGCATTACAAAACTCTTGGGGCATACGTGTCAGTTGGAAAAGCCCTTTTGACATGATATGGCACATTTCTCCTGTTCTGCCATAGATAACTCGATCTGCCAATAGCCAGATATTAAATCCGTTGCAGAGAAGTAATGAGCTCCCCCAACCGGTCCAATGTATCATCAATTTGTGGCAAAAGATATGAGTCCTTTTTCATAATGCTGTTGAGCTTGCGGTAATCTATTACTACCCAGTTAGTACCATCCTTCTTTTTGACAATTAGGACAGGGGAAACCCATGGGCTCTTCTATGGTTCAAGCATTCCTTGCTCCAACAGTTTATCAATTTCTGCTGTGACAACTTCTTACGCTGCTCTAGATCGGTGGATTGGTCAAGATCTGATGGGGAAATGATCTCCAGTGTCCATGTGATGGATAACTCCTTGGGCGCACCCAAAAGCATGATCATCAACAGCAAAGATCTCTTTGTATTTTTGGAATAAAGCTTCCGCTTGATCCTTCTGATCTTCTGTTAACTTCATTAAATTTTCACGTGGTATGACTGCCATTGCACCAGGCTGTGTTTCGATGGGCAGACCAAATTCATCCAGTGAACCAAACTCATGAATCCTAAGGACCTTCTTAACTGGAATGAATGGAGGAATGCAACTACTTGGTGTCAGCGGATTTGCATTGGTTTATCCTGAGATTTGCTACCAAGACCTTGATCTCCCCATGCCCCAGAAGTATAATGCCAGGGGCCATGTGGGGCTCAAGCCATGATTGTTGATAGGGCCCAATGACCTCCCCATATAGCCTGACAGGCACTTCCACCTCTAACTCAGTGCTTATGATTGCTTGGTGTCTGGAGGGAATAGATATAGGGCCAGCAGCTCTAAGCGGTAGCCCTTGATATTCATAAATTTGGTTAGGAATGGCCCAGGTCTTGCTTTTTAATCGAGGATAGCAAACTGAAACCACCACATCACCATATGCAAGATTGACGTGACTCATGTGTACAGGATCCTTTGGCATTCCGCTGAAATTGAAGTAGATTGGGATCCACTGCCTCAGAATTTCAAATGTCTCTTCTGTCTTATCAACAACAGCTCCAAAGTGACGCATAAAAGTGGTACCAATCAACAGGTCATGATTATTGTGTGGTAACACTATAGCTGGAGCTAAAATGACAATTGATCCAAACCGAAAAGGTAGCACACTGTATGCTCCTTCTGAGACTGTGTGCGCCTTCAATCCCATACACCATATGGTGCTCTACATCAGGCTTTAGAGCTAACTTGGACACCAACTTTGGACACTGTGTTGATTAGGGCACCTGTATCAATTATTGTGCAAACTCAGGTTTTCGCTACAACAGTGTCACAGTAGGTATACTCAGAGTAAGATACATATGATTGTTTTAAAACATGGAAATTTAACTGATCTCTTTTTTCAAGGAAGCTCATAATACCCTTCCCCACTGTAGGGTATTCCATAACAATAGCATCCACAGTGAGGGATACGTTTACCCCTTTTAAGAGAATTGCATCAGCTAATGGATATAGTTTATTGATAGGAAGGTAATGAAACAATTGGCAAGCATATGGTTTTAGGTGCTCCTGGGAGCCTGCTTTTTCTGAATCCATGAATTGCGTTTGTGTCAGCACATTTACCCCTCCAACTGGCTGCTGGTATACAAAAGCATCATAATACTGAGAAACATCCGCTATCTGTGTAGGAATAGGTTAAGGTGGGACGTTTTGAGTCAGAATACTGGAGGTAGAGAGTCCCATCTCTACTCCGCTCTGACTTTTCCCTGATTATACTGCTCCCACAATAGGTACTGAACCTGAAGATTATGACAACTCCTAGCCAGGTGCCCAGAGCGACCGCAAAAAAGAAATTAACCCTATGAGACCTGCGTCCTTGAGTGTTGTAAAATGGGACACCCAAGAAGGTGGACTGGTATTGAACAGTGTAACCTGGCCCATCCTGGGAGGTGAACCGCTGTTGGCAATTTGGTTGAAAACGAGGCTGGTGATGATAATAAGGCCAGGGAATGACAACCAGGCGCTGAACAGGGAGGGATGATTCCTCCATATAAACAAGGCTAGCAGCGGAGGCAGTAGGGTTCCGCTCTATACTGGGTGGAGGGAAGGTAGCAGATAGCCAGCGTAGAATTTGAACAAGTTTTTGCAAAGGTAAGTAAACCTTTAAATATGGAGCCAACGCATTAAAAAGCTCTTGTTATGGTTTCACAGCAGATCTCAACGCTATGCTTATGTTACATTCAGGTAAAACTCCTGCCCCAATTAACACATGAGCTTCTGCTGAGAATCGATCAGAAAATGCAGTGAGGGTCTCATTATGTTAAAACCCAATGGTTAAAAACTCAGCCTTCCATTGTGCCATTTTTGAAAGTTCCTTCAAACAACCACAGCACAGTATCCTTCAGTTCTTTATAGGTAATGGAACTGTTTAGAAAGATAGCAAGTAACTTGGTTGGCGCTTCCAACATCCAAAGTGGACATTAGTAATTTGGCTTTACACCAATCTGATGCTCCTTCTACCGCAAACTCAAATCATTTAATGAACCCTTGGATGTTTCCATCGCAGTCAAACGGAGGCAGCTTGTCAATACAACATTATTGCAGAACTTCCTTTTTCCAATTGAGCACAGCGTCTAGGGCAAGCTTGAGTTCTTCATATTCAACAGTTGCAGTGAGTTGAGATGACTCCTTAGTAAAGCAAGCTGGATACAACATGACTAGCAACTGAGGAACGCTTATCAGTCTGTGATTGATCAATGGGCCCCTGTAGTGAGCACCACTGTTATAAAATTGGCGGTACTTGAGAGATACGCTGACAGATTATTGTACAGGGTTGACCCACTGAGCAATTAGGACCAATGATATGATGATTATTGTCCTCTAAACAACAGAATAAACCTTTCAAAATAAATATGGAGCACTTGATCCCACAACTTTCTTTATTAAATATACTTAATACAGCCGCTTCATGATGTTTTCACATTTTTCTAACTTACTAACAACCTACCTTACTCAATCATCTCATCCCACTTGTATGGTAGCAACTTTGGATGGTACCACTTTCTTGGCTTAGTAATTCACTTTGACATATCTCATTGGTTCCTCCAATTCTTCATTCATTAATTCTTAATTGCCCAATTCAGCAGGTTTCCCAACAATCCAATATTGCCCCATTTTGAGGCGCTCAATTAATCATAACCATAATAACTTGGCGGATTCTATCTGTTCCACTGTATTGACTTAGGGCTTATTGTCCAGTCATATCAGAATTGTGACATGGGCTTCCATTGTAAATTGATCAGTGAACTCCAGGAGAGTCTCGTTTTAGCAGAATCTGATTGATAAGAATTCTGCTTTTCGCTACAACATCTTTGAGGTACCCCCAAACAGGTGGAGTATGTTATCCTTCACATCTTTATAGGTGACAGAGCTACTTGGGAGGTAACAGGTGACCTGATTGGCACTCTCAACATCCAAGGAAGATATCAACAACTTAGCCTTCCATCTATCAGATGCGCCTTCCACTGTAAACTCAAATCATTTGAGGAAACCATGAATGTTCCCATTTCAATCAAACGGAGGTAATTTTTTGATATTAACCTCCTCATCCTGTTCAAAGGGTTTTAGCCTATACTGAGAAAGGGTCGAGATCTGGAAGCAGTTTCACAATGAGAAGCTGGATCAGCAGAAGTTGAGATGTCCGCTGCTTCAGGTGTAGCGTGCCCTTCTGCTATGGGCAGTACCACCATTACTTGAGGAAATTGGCGTTCCAACTCATATTAATATCTGGTACTACAATCCTGGGTGTAGTAGCTCCAACCAGCGTCATATTCTTCCTTGTATGATGCCCCCTCTTGATGGTCATCCTTGTCCCAGAGAGAAGACTGAGAGGTATTGGTCAATTTTTGCTCTGCGCACTGTAGCCATTCAGTGGTATCATTCAATAAGTTGGCAAGTTCTTTGATTTGTTGTCCCAAGATTTGCATTTGGCTAAAAGTGCTATCAAGCTGGTGCATGACAGCATCTTGTTCTTGAATGAGTTCATCTTGGTTTTTGAGCACCGCATCTAAGGTAAGTTTGATTCCTCATATCTGGCTGGTGCAGTGTTCTGTTGAGATTCCCTAGCAACACAGGCTGTGTAAGGCATGGCTGGCAACTGGATATATGGAGTGTTTGGTGGTTGATCAATGGGATCCCTGTAGTGAGCACCACTGTTATAAAATTGGATGGTACTGTTAGGATCTGCCATATTGTTTTTACAGGTCAAACCCACTGAGCAACAGACAGATGATGTGGGGATTGTTGGTCCTTTGGACACACTTGAAAATACTAAAAATAGGAGCAATCGCCCCAATCGACTCTTTTATTTATTTTAATAAATACAGAGATCTTTTGCTGTCCCGCTCTCTCTACTAACAACCCCCTTCTCTAAATTTCCCATCTCACTTATGTACCGCAGCTTCAGATGATAATTCTCTCATATCTTGGGCTATTCTATTCCACCGATTCTCCTCAATTTTGACTTGTTATTCTATAATTCTCTATCACCCTAATTGTAGGCAATTTACTTCATATTTGTCAAATGTTGACATTGCCTTATCACCTTATCGCTTTATTTTATAGCGATCCAATAATAATCCATTATATCCCAATATTGCCTCATCTTGAGGCACTCAAATAATTATAACTGATATCATGTTCAGCGGATTCTTCCCAATCTGCCCTAGCTGTCCCATAATTATTGTCCACTCATATCGGAATCATGACAGGCTCTTTAGCCATCTAAGAGAGAAGTGGTTGTTTGGCACCATAAAATGCACTCCATGAATCTAGCCCCTAAACTGCTTTCATGCGTAAATCACCACAAGATATTCCTCCTTGTTAATGGTGTAATTTGCTTGTGTATGTCTACCATCAAGATGCAGTATGCTACATGATGTTTCACTCCTTCATCATTAAGCTGATACAACATGGCTCCTATGGCAGTAAGGAATGTATACATCTAGATCATAAACAATTTTATCAAATTCTGAATACATGAGTATCAGCGCTGAAGTGAGACAGATGTAAAGTTGGTCAAAATCCAGTGGCAGCCTTTTATTCAATTAAATTGGGGTCTAAGTTTAACAAATGGAATAGTGACTCTCCTAAACTAACAAAATCTTTCTATAAACTGCCAATATGAGCTGACTATCACTAGGAAACCTAGATGTCCCACTTGCAGGCTGGAGTCCTCATCTTATCAATGCCTCTACTTTGTCCAGAAGGGCTTTAGGCCCTTTTTGATTGAAATAAAGCCCAGGTACTAAAGCTGATCTTGAAAAAGCTGCATTTTTTGCTTAATTTAAAATTGGCAGCAGCAAGCCAGTGGAAAGCTTCCTCCAGGTGCTGTAAGTATTCATATAACATCCTAAAAGATGTTGATATTGTCTAAGTAGTCCAAGGAACAAGAAATCTTGAGATCTTCCAGTATGCTGTTTACACCCTTTTTGGAATGTGACAGGGGCATTGCACAACCCCTGCAGTATTTGCAAGGTTTGGAACGGCCCCTTTGTCATTATGATAATTCATATCACTTGTTCATCCCAGAGAAGCTCTATCTACGAGCAGCTGGAATTAGATCCAAAGTAAAGAAATATTTAGCTCTACTGAGTGGGTCAAGTGAATTGATGAAACTTAAGAGGAGGTAGTAGTCTTTTTTCATTATGTTGTTGAGCCACTGGTAATTTTCTCTTAATTAGATCTGTCTTTCTTTCTTACTACTAAGACTGGTGACACCCATGGACTCTAAGATGGTACCAGAATTTCCTTATGAACCAACTGGTTGATTTTCTCATTGATGACTTCATTTGCCATCTTGGACCAGAGGATAGGGAGTAGACATATCAGTGGGTCTTTTCAGTTTCAATGTGATGCAACATGCCCTCAGCCCACCCTTATCAAAGTCTTCTGTTGCATTTTTTTATAATTTTTGAATTTGGCCATCGCCTGATCCAATTCATATTCTGTCAGGATGACCTGGTAATCATTATGTATGACTGAGTAATTGGCCTTGATTCTTTTCTCCTCAAGTCCAGTCTCCTCAAGAATCTTTAATTCATGTATGCTGTGTACTTATTCCGTTGGTAGGATTTGGGGAAGGTGACAATTTGGTGACATCTCACTGGATTGGGTTTAGGTAGATGTTAGCTTTTAATAATCCAATTTCATCTATGATCTAAGAGAATGAGTCCTGGCGCCATGATCAGTTCTCGATGTAGCAGTAGAAGGGTGCAAACACTTCACCAAATAGACCTGAAAGTATCTGCAGATCAATATTAGTGTTCACAATGACTGTTGACTGGGTGGGATGGTCAGTTGGCATCCAGACCTCAGCAGAATTCCTTCCAATTTAAAGATCTGATTTTACAAATTTCAGGGATGACTGCATTCTTTTTGATAGCTGATGTATATGATTTTATCTTTAAAGGTCATATTTACAAACAGCAGAGCTTGTTTTTCATCTGTTGGTCTCCGCGCCACTAGTACATCATCAGGTTCTGACAAAGGTTTTCCAGAACTTTTCCTAAAATTGATTTTGCTCCATGTATCCCCACTATAAAAGGTTCCAATGAGGATATCTTATTGGATGTTTAGTATGATTATTGTAGGGGCTGGCACAAAGATGGAACCAAACCTTATTGTAAGCATGCTGTAGGCCACTAATGAGGTATTTGAGTTGGGTCACGCAGTTCTATATTCTTTGCAGTGTTTGATCTCTGGTATATAGACTTATTTTTAACTGACTTAGTAAAACAAGCTTTTAGGGCCCCCAATATCTACTATAGCCCTGAACTGGACTTTGTCCATGCTAATATCAACATATGCACACTTGGAATAGTAAAAGTCAGTGATGCTTACTAAGTGTACGCCAAGATTGTCAGTTTTGCCAATATAGGACTGCAAATCAATGCAGAGTAGGGAGCTAATCTTCTTCAATTCTTTGAGGAGAATAGCTACATTAATCACATCAATTTTGTGGCACGTTTCCAGAAGTAACTAGTAAGTTGTAATTCTTAAGCTGATGTAAGTAGGGTTTTTATAACGCTTTGGCTGCTTGGTTATTATGGCTCTCAAGGAGTAAGTGGTTGGTAACTGCTAGTATGTTGGAAATAATGGGTCAAAGAGTTGAGACATCATGATGTCATGGGTTTTTTCAGGGATATGCTGGGATCTGGAATAAGTATTATACTTTATCTTCACCACTATCTCATGTTCCTTGGTGCCCGTTGCTCCCACAAGATGCATCTTGGGTTTATATCCCTTAGCGTTTCATTGACTAGCGTAGTTCCCCTTCACACAGCATTGATGTCGCGTGATGTAGCGGATGTCAGCCTTCCCATGTCTTGTGGCAATAACATGGTTTTTTTAGTGTCCTGCTGGAGAGTTTGCTTCAAATTATTGTTTATCATGATGCACTTATTGGGTACATCAATGATTGTTGCACAGCAACGCAAGTAGTTCATCATCTGCAGTACATTGTACTCAGTGTTTAACACATTTAATATGACCTGGTATATTTACTTGTAAGGTTCAGTATCATTTTATAATGCAATCTGTGCGTTGTAGTTATCCAAGACTTTAGCGCCATATAGCACCTGAACCTCAAAGTAAAAGAAATTGGCAAACTCAAAGATTTGCTTATTTTTTTATAAAAATATTGAGAAAGGCGGTCTTCTTGGTCATCATCATCTCCGCTCCAACACGTTTCCTTTATAATGATGATTCTTATTCCAATAAGATGGCCCAGTCTCACAAATCTTGAAATCACCAGCACCTGACCCTTCAGGCCCAACGATTTCATTAATGTCGCCAGTTTAGCCTTATCACTTGTGCCATTTATGCTAATTTCACTTAATGACAAGAAGGTGTGTATGTTACCCTATTTGTCAAAATTTTTCAAGTTTATGGGGTTACACCTAAAGCTTATGGCTTCCTCAGTTGCTCAGATGAGGCTTTATAGTGTGGATGGTAGTCATCACCACTAATTCTTAAGCTGAAGTTTAGGTGGGTTGAGGTAGATGGGCCAGCGGTGGGCATAGGGCGAGCTGGTGTTTCATCGCAGTTGTCTGGGACAGTTGGAGTGGTGCAGATAGGAGTTTATGGGATGGCGGTTTGATTATATATTTTGGAAGTGGGTATTTAGGTCTGAGCCGCTGATATACTGCCCTGAGTATGCTTTGTCACATTTGGACTCTGAGTCCATCAGCCTTGACTTGTGTGCATCAATAAAAACCTCTCTTGCTTTTCTAGTGGGAGGGCCCTGCCTGAACTTACAACGTTTTCCTCTGATTTTGTCCCAGAACTGGTCTAGTTTGTCAGAAAGGTATCAGCGCTCATGCTGCAAGAATTGCTTGATCTCCAATAGTCATAATTTTGTTGCAAGTCTGGCTTTCAGGGCATTATTTTATTTGGTATGGTATGTGATTCTCAGGCCTCATGCATATGTCAGGTTGTAAAATAAGTAAAATTTTAAGAATAGATTGTTATAAGTTTGAATGCAACCATTTAGACTCACTTTAAGGCCTTGGAGATTGCTCTGACCAGCATTGGTGATCCATTTAAGGTCTTGGATTTGATTGTAGTGATCAATCATTGCACCTAGAAATGAACAAGCAGCCAGCTCAACTCTTCTACTAACTGCAAGATGGTGTGACCTGTCTTAGCATGGACCTCTTGATTAGCGGCCTTTACGGTTGTATGTAGCACCTTTGACTTCAGTTATTGCTTGATCTGGGTGCAGTGATTAGTTATGTTGGCCACTCATCGGGTTGATGCCTTACGCTGGTAAATATCTCACTGATGATGCAAGCCAAGTTGCCATTTAGCTGATTGGCAATTTTTTCTACCTATCAGTTGGCCTTGCCTGACTGACGTTGGTTGTGAAATATAATCACGTGAACTTCTAAAAAAATGGCATTAAAATGGTCCACCAATAGCTGGTTATTTCATCATTATTCCTATGCAAACTTGAACAATCCGCTGATCTTGATGTGCTGCCAAGCAAGGATAGCATAGTCTGGCAGATTGAAAGATGTATTTATTGGGCAATTATATTGACAATTTGCGCCTGATAGCAGTTCTATTAATATTAAGGACATTTTCATCTCTTGAAATAGTGATAGTTCATGTACAGATATTCTTAGTTCTTATAGCTTATGAACATCCCCAAGTGTACTTTGTTGACAGCTTTTCTGGTGAGATGGTATCCTAGGAGGATCTATTCCATGACCTCCTCAACGTGTTCAGGGGGTACGTTAGCTACCAAATCTAAAGAATGGGAGGCTAGTGGTTCTATGGGAATGAGATCCATGGGGGAGCGTCATTTTCCTCATTGTACAAACTGCTGAGGTGAAAGTGGTCTCAGCCGAGATTTTCTACATCCCAAGGGTTGAAGGAAAGACTTGTCCCTAAAGCTGATAGCAAAGCAGTTGAATCTTGACTCATGGTGGTTGTTTCTTTAATTTCTTCAATGGTTTTTAAAAGTTCCCCCTGTAGTGAGCACCAGAATGTTGCAATCAGGATTACAACTGGATGAATTTTGCACATGTATTATTGCACTCAAGTATATAAAACTGCATGTAGACAGTATACCTCAAAATATATGTAAAGCTTATAATTTATATATATTTGAGGAAAACTGACCAGGGGATGGACATTACCAAAAGAGATAAAGAAATAAAGCATTGGCATGAAACCTGAGCAGGGTCAACTCTTTCAAAGAAAGTTTTCCAACTCCAGATTGGGACTCATATTTTTCTGGTTATGTCATGGGAAAGGTTCGAGTGTTTTTAGATTTATTTACTGCCAGTAGATTCCTTTAGCTGGCACCCCAATCAATGTGCAAAGGGTGGGAATCAAACTTTCAACCTTCAGATTGGTAGATGTACGCCCTAACAACTTGCCTTCCACCCCCAATATATGTAAAGCTTGATATAGAATACACTTAATTAAAAGTACATTTTCTAAATCTGCTTTAATCTCATTAGGTACTTCCAGCAAGAGAGATCCATCATCATGAGTATAAACCAAAAGTTTGATGATCAAAATCAATAATACAATGGGCGTTTCTGGATTCACTTCTGTTTTTAATATGTGTCCCTTCCAATATATGCTAAGGCCTCTTGGGGGTAGTCCATGTGTCAGCCTTGTCTTCAAAACCTGAATTTTTTAAAATTTCCATATTTGGTCTGCTGATAGACTGCTGACCTTACCACAAAGGTCTGTTCAAAGTTTGGGTACATTTTTAGGGCGAGTTGGATATTGTTCAACAGAATTGTTTGTGGAAGATTTAGTTGATTAATTTTCTGGTAGCTTTTTGTATATGCCTGAAATATTCACAGCGGATTTAGTTGGACAATTATGATAATTCTTAATTGACATTAATGAATTGGGTTGAGTTATGGGACATTTGTATGACAATTTGAGATGTTCAATATGATGTAAATCAGGATTGTATGGCAATTAATTTATTTTGCTTAAATTTAGGGTCATAAAATGCTAGCAAAATATCTGATGGTGGATCAATGAAAATTAATTGGCTGAGGGATTATCAAAGAAAATGGAGTGCAGGCAGTTCTGGGGTAACGTGATAGGTAAATGCTGATAGAAGTTGGTAAAGTTGGTAGAAACAGGAAGCAACGTCCAAGGTTATATCCAGTATGTTTAAAATAAATTTTGAGCTAAAATGCACACCAAACTAACCAATATCATTAAGGGAAATAATCCATGAGAGCTGAGTAAGTTTAGGTAAGAACTATAGTGGATATTGGTGAGTTAGGAAGCGCCAGACCTGACACTATAGGGCGCGGTGTAAGTGGCAGTATTGCGCTCAACAGTAGGGTTGAACCAGATTTTCAAACCAAGGCCAGCCATTTCATTAAGGGTTTGTTCACAGTTTTATATCTAAAAAGTCCTTCAAAATGAAGGAATACTTAGGAAGGATATACTCAAAACTTTATTGAAGGTAACTGAATATCTGAGAAAAATGAAAACTTTTTTGGTTTTGATACTAATATATAAAAGTATTTTGCAATAGTTTGAACACTTATTGAAAACTGATCTGAGCTGAAAGTTTTTTTTATTTTCAACAATATCAAAAATTTACCAAACTCAGACAAATTTGGTTGCCTCATATATATTATTTTTGGTTTTTTGAATTGATGTACTCCTGGGTTTCAGCCATTTTTGAACCATTAACTTCAGGCCTGACTGAAAAATCAAGAGACCGTTTTTATCAATGACCTTAAAGAGATTGCTAGTTACTTTCAAGGGTTCTGGCCTTACTTCCAGCAGCTTCAAATGTTTAGCCTCATAAGGGCGATCTACCCTAGGTAAAATTTCACTAGCTGTGACAAGGGATACATAATGTTGGACAAGTGTAGCGGTGAGTTTTATAAGGCATTTGGGGTATTAATGATGTGGTTGATCTCATATGGTTTGCCAAACCAAATTTAACAGCGCCTACCCTCATCTTCTGTAATATTCCCCTTATTTATTTATTTATCCTTGATTCTTTTCTGGTACTATTTAAAATCATCATTTATTTTCTAAAATAAATAACTTTCCATTTACTCATGTTTTTTTATCAGAAAGTTCTCTTGAGATCTCTGACCCTTTAATAGTTAAATTGAGCATCCTTCTATTAAAATCTAAGCCAACATAAATCCTGATGACATGAGTTTTAAAGGACTGCCTTTAGATATGGTTTATGCTATTAATAGTAAGGCTGATGGCCTAAAAGTGTACAATCTTTCTTATAGCATAAACTCAATTCTAGTAATTAAACCAAAATAATATTTAGATCTAGAAGAGCTATGAGCAAAATGGGTATAAGATTTTGGCATCAGCTTTATATAGGCATCCACTATCTGTTTTTTTCTCTTTATCTCAGAATCTTATCATAAATATCTATGCAGCCTTCATAGATGTAAATATGGCGTGTTCAAAGAAGTTTAGTATACAGTAGATATTTACTGTAATAAAGAAAATAAGCAATGTAAATCTATTGTCCATAGGTAATATTCAATTTTGTTATCATAGAATGTTGCGTCCCAGTTGATATAAAATAAACCAGATGGACAATTAAACTCAGATACATGACAATATCAAATAAGGTAACCTTGATTAGAGACCTGGTTTTATTAGTATTGATCTTTATAGTTTAAAAACTTTACTTCCCTTGCAAATAAGAGATTTTAGCATCAATTGGTCTTGGTGGATATCAAGGTATTTAAAAAGTAAACAAGGCGAGTTAACCTTGAGATAAATATACCACACCAAGTTTTTTAGACTGTGCTGGGTTTGAACCTGTTTCAATCAAAAACATGACCCAAAGTGGAGCAGGAATCACCCCACTATGCTACCCCTCCTCATATCAAGGATTTACCTCTAATATTAAATATAAATTAGCACAAAAATGGCAAATAATTATAGTCATTGATTCTAGTTGGTTTTACATTTTATATGAACAGTGTCCCATTTTTAATATACTAGTAGAGTTACCCAGCGTTGCTCAGGTTTATTTATGAGCTCATACTGACAGCATAGTCTGTGCCAGCACTATGCTTGAGCCACTCAGATTAACAGCTTTGCTGTTACCCTCATGGCTGGTGAGCCATGTATCCTAAATCCACTTAATATTCTATAATAATCTACTTAAAACTCTAAAATTGATAATGATTAATTTTGGGTGAGAAATTTGGTAAATCATTTAATATATTTGCTAATTCTCACCCACTCACCCAAATTAGATTAACATATCAGACTTAAAAGTTTCAGATGTCAGTCAGCCAAATAGACAATATGACAGTCAGTACATCAGTACATCAGTGAAAGTGTTTTATTAACCTCTTCACTGATTTTAAAAAAACTTTTCTATTTTTTGGTCCTTAACTTTTGCAAAAATTTCTTAGCTGATGTTACACTTTTCAAGATCATTTTGGTCCTTGTCATAACATGAATATTTGATAAAGTTTAAACTAAAACTATATAATCTTAGTATTATTGGACGCATATATGTGTTTTTAGATTTACATCACCCCCATTTTTTGGACGCATATATGTTAAATCATTGAAAGGGTTAAGTAGATAGAATAAATAATTATAAATTAAATCCTGTCTATATCTTAACCTAACGTTAGATATTTTAGATAAGTAAAAATATAAAAGCTTGCTACCTCAATATTATTGAGGTTAGAATAGTGCTCCACTACTTTTGTAAATGCTGTATTACTTAATTGTTTTTTTTAGTACTAGATTACTTACTTGTTTTAATTTGACTTAGTAAATTATATTACAAATGTAATTTGGATGAAAAACTGAGATTTGAAACCCAAATCCCTCATAACTTCCCGTTTCATGTTCCTTTGTTTTAATTTAATCAACACATTGTTTATATGTTTATATGCTGTTTATATATTTATATATAGTTTATAGATCATTTGTATGTTTATTCTATTTTAATCTATTCTATTCAGAGACTTTAGCGCCACCACAACAATTAATACATGTAATTTTTTAAATAAAAATTTTAAAATGTAAGTTTTACAATGTAATTTTTTAATAGAAACATTACTTTTTAATATCTACTTATTTTTTGTCATTAGAGGAGAAATAATCTTCAAAATGGCATATCAAACATTATTTTTTAACACAGCATTAAGGGTTATATTTAATACTGACAAAAACACCTTTGAGAAATAACATAGAATATTTAGTAGTTAGTAGAACTAGCTGCTTTTAAAAATTAAGAAATATGTCTGATATATATCATGCTTAGTATTAGTATACTATTGGCTTTCATCTAATTCATACTATATGGAACAACCTACAGCAAGGTAAAACAACAGTGCATCAATACAAATAAAAGCCTAATCTATCTCTTAACAGAATGATGGATTGTCATTATAGTCTCAAGAATACATACTATAATATTGGAATATTTGCTTATACAATAGCATGCTTTTAACTTATCTCCAAAGTTACTACAACCTGATATATGACAGCAGATAATAACTGAGTATATGTATAACATTATCTTACATACGCTTGCATAAGTGGCAATATTTTATAATTATCTTTGATTTATATTATTAAAATATATTATTATTTTATGCAAACCAATAATTAAGCACATTAGTAGCACTGCCATTATGCAACATACTGTATTAAATACCTTAGTACCTTTTCATTTAAAGTACACTTGACTAATCAGTCAGCTATGTTACTACTATATAAATAAACCTATTCATTATATTGTGACCTTAGCGCAGTTAGTTATGCCACTTTTTTAAATTATTCAGATTTGAAGGTCATATGGAGTATTGTGGCGCACTTACTAAGGTTCATAACAACAAAGATCTATTAATCTCATAGATGCCTCTTTGCACTCTAACTAGAATCCACAATGCCCCTTGCTCCGCTCCCTTAATGAAGCCATAGCTCTGTGACCATACACACTGTCACTCTAGATGTCTTCAAAGGCACAGTGTAAACATTCGCATGGCAGCCACCTGGTTTCACCTCTACCTATTTGGAACACTTCCAGGAATGGCTATACCGCTATATGAAACCAAAAGAGCAAAGAATCATAGAGACTTGGTTCCCAATCTGGTTTATACATGCGGATCACTTCCTTCACACCCATTCCATTACAGGAAAAAGCTCCTGGAATAGGTTTCCCACTCACCCACAACACCTGGTGCTACCATCTGAGAGCAGGAGCAGCTCATCTAATCTGGAGTGTCCTCATGTTTTTACATTCCATACCTCTTTTCTCTTTCCTTTTCTTCCTACTTAAAGAACCAGTAATGTCCATCCCTTGGTCAGACTACCCCAATTTAAAGAATAATATATTCAGATATAACCTGCACACAGGTTTCAGAACCTGGTCCCACTAGACTGAGTACAATTTACTAATATAATATTGTTCCTTAATATAATGCCCAATTTAGTTAAAGGTAATAAAAACATAGCCAAAAAATTTATAACAATGTTTAGATGTGATAGAGTCTACTTGAAAATTCTCAACTTTAAAGAATGATATTCAGGATTTTTTTAAAATGACCTTTCTTTTAGCATCAGATTTTTTTATAGATAAAAATCAAAAAACTATTTAAACACTCAAATAATAGATTTCTGTAGTAGCTGTGACGTAAACCATATGTACAGTAGAATTAAAAATACAAGAACATCTCATATCAATTGTCCATCTACAGAAACTTATTATATCCAAGACATAAAAATCACACAGGCAATTGTCAGCCCAAGACAAGTAAGCGTCGAGATTCTGATATGACTGAAAAATAAGGCCAAAATAGTCATGGCGGATTGGCAAGAATTTGCCAAAAATAATTATAGAGTATGAGTATTTGAGCACCTTGCAATAAGGCGATGATTGGGTTGAATGGATGATATTGGATTTTCTTTAAATTAGGTGATAAGGTAATGTCAACAAACAACGAATAATGAGATTTTGACATATGATGAATATAGAGAAGATTGCCTCAAACTAAGGCGATCATGGATTTAATGAATGATGAACTCTACCAGAACCAATAAGAATACAGTGGAATGAATAGACTAAGCACAAGCACCAATACTGATTGAGGACGCTGGGATATTAGCAAGATGAGGAGATTGAGAGGAGGAGGATTTTGAGTAGGTAGAGAGAGTGAGTGGACTAGGAGGAATCCACTAAAATTATCATATTAAAACAAAGAAGTATTTTTGGGGAAATTGCTCCCTTATATTATGTTTATTTTTTTGAGTGTGTTCTAAGGAATTGATGATCTTCATATTATCCATTCCAATTGCTCAGTGGGTTGATCCTGTGCAAAAACCCTTACAGCATATCTTAAAGATTCCGCCAAGTTTATAGCTGTGGTGATCACTACAGGGAGCCCATTGATCAATTACAAAAAAAATCCTCCAGTTGGTGGCCATGTCACCTCAAGGTTGCTTTGATGAGGAATCTGAATGATATGCTGGCCCTGTTGAATATGCGGAGCTCAAACTTGCATTGGATGATGTGCTCAAAAGGCAGGAAAAGCTTCTTCAGGAGGTTTGTAGTGATAAGCTGCCTCCTTTTGATCGTGATGGGTATACACAAATTCTTTAAGCAATTTGAGCTTGCAACAGAAGGAGCCTCAGATCAGTGGAGGGTGAAAATGTCAATATCCTCCTTGGATGTTAGGAGCGCCAATCAATTTATCTGCTACCTTTCAGGAAGTTCTGTTACATACTAAGAAGTAAAGGATATGGTGTTGCAGTTGTTCAGTGGAACTGCAAAGATAGTGCATTTGAAGGCTGAGTTCTTGATCATTGGTTTCAACAAAATGAGACTCTCCTGCTTTTGCTGATCAATTTATGGCAGAAGCTCACATTGTCATGTTCACATGACATAATAGTGGGGACCAACCCCAAATAAGGCTGGGCGCCAGGAGGCCCAGAGGGTGAAGCTGCAGGCCCTTCCTGACCTGAGGCACACCCTGGACCAACGCTGGGTTTGGGCAAAATATGCCCAGGTTGGGACTAGTGGTGTGCCAAACGCCCAGCCCCTGACGTCAAGCCAGGCGTTAAAATGAATGATATACTAAATAAATAAGGATGGTTTGATTTGGTTTGTTGAGGAGCAGGTTTTGAAACCTGTTCCAATTTTGAAATAACGCTCTCAGGCCAAATCCAACTTCAATCAATCACTCAAGTGAAGTCGTTTCAGCCTATTCAACCAACTTGGATGGCAGTGTTTCCCTATTGGTGAGTCAGTGCTTGATTCCACTGTGGCATAACCCCTATTTCCCCATTTGAGCTTAAATTTGTTTTCATCAACCAACATTCCTTATTGATCGACTTTACAAATAAACCTTTTTCCCATTTACGTTATTTTACAATTTTATGATATTATGAACGCTCCTGTGTGCAAACCTCTTTAAGGAGGTCTCGCGCTCCATTACCCTTGCCATTTCAAGTACCTTGCAGCTCTCAACTCATGCACCGTTTGTTTGCCCAGGTTCCCTCCAATCTGGGTCACTTAGCCCTTTTCAATATGTGTACCGCGTCACTTTTTAATGGGGTTTTTATTGTAAATCTTGCTTTTCTATGCCTGAGCTATTATTGCTCCAGCACCCTCTGCTGGGCTCTAATGACCTTGGCACTAATGGCTAGTTCCCTCACGTTGGCCTTGAGCACCATGCACTACCATGCTGGGAACAGAAGAGTTATAGACACTCTCCTTACATTAGTCAACCAACCATTTTTTATTATGTGCACAAACGTTTTCCGTGTGGAACTTTTCTGAAGTGGAAACAGTGGCCATCAGCTGTGGGCTCCAGCTGTCATTAGCCTCACCACTATTTCCTCTTTTTCCCAAAGGTTAGAGTAACTCGGCGTTATTATGGTTGCCTCCACCTTGAAAGTATCCACCCTTCATGTTCATACCTGGTGGATTTGGACGCTTTAAGGTCTGATAGTCGCAATTCCCCGACTTTCTGCCAAAAATATCGATTTTCAATCCAAGAAACGAGTTTTCCTTCAACAGCATGTTCAGATGATGCCAGCGGAATTGGTGCAGATGAGCCTGAGGGTGTTGGCCTTGGATAACGTCGGGCATTCCATTGAGGGTAAAGGAATAGGGTTGTTTGCATTTAAAAATGCGTTTTATAACAAAACACTGATATATACCTCTGAACCATTTTGTCCCTCTCATGGCTCAGATTTGGACCCTATTCCTGTGTTTTAAAACATCAGAAAATCCCTGTTTGACCTTTTCCATGATTCAAAGCACTCAGGAAGTGGAAAAAGAACTGTGTTACCAATATGAAAATGTTTATTCACCTGCAGAAGGCATGGAGGGGTATGTGGCCTCAGTAGTAAGAGTGTCCAACTATCCCTCCCCCTTTTATGATTCCAAAACCTACCCTTATGGTTTGTTCAAGCCATAAGAATGTTTAGGAGAGGGAGGGGCATTTTCTGCTTTGAATAAATCCCACTCTGGATACTTCCTCTTGTCTGCTACCCTTACATCCTCTTTTGGGAAGTTCAGCACAACTATTTTAGTGGATACCGGTGCCTTGAATAATTTTATTGACCAAAACCTTGCTGACTACCTTGAGTTGAGTTACTCACCATGTGGTATGGTTAGAGGTGGGGCTTCTCAAGGTATCCCTACGCTGAACGTCATGGGGGTTGGTGGACTACCATGTGGGCGCTTATCTTCTGTCCAACCATTTCCAAGCTATTAAGCACCTCTTGTTTCCCATTATTTTGGGGGTTGAGTGGTGGAGAAAGTTTGACGTCAGGACCAATTTTAAAGAGAACACTCTATCCTTGTCTTTGGTGAATGGTAACCAGTTGATTGTTCCCTTGTTGGAGGATAACGCCTAGGGCCCATTAACCCATTTTCCCAATGTTCCCACTCCTTATCTTGCTCCTTTGCTGAAGACCTCCTCCTACATGAGGTTTTCCTTGTCTTCCTGTTTGGAGGGTTTGGAATCCTCTTATGATGCAGCATCAGCCAACGCACTCCCTGAGCACTCCAAGTTGGATTGTGACTTCAAGCTCACTGTGGATCTGGTGCATATCTCTTCCCCTATTTACCCATTGACTGTCCGGGAGGAAGAGGCGTTGGATGTGTGGGTGAAGGAACAGTTAACCAAAGGTGCGATTTTTCAGCGTACCTCCCCTGTATGCTACCCCTACTCTTTGTGGAGAAGTCTGATGGTAATTTACGCCCCTTCATAGACTATGGTAACCTCAATAACGTTACTGTACCAGACCTCCATCCCATTCCTTTGGATTCACAGATTGCACGCTATGTGGAGAAGGCGAAGGTTGTCATGTGCACATGACATAATAGTGGGGACCAACCCCAAAGACAAGGATGGGCACCAGGGGGCCCAGAGGGTGAAGCTGCAGGCCCTTCTTGACCTGAGGCACACCCTAGACCAACTCTGGGTTTGGGCAAAATATGCCCAGGTTGGGACTAGTGGTGTGCCAAACGCCCAGCCACTGATGTTTAGCCAGGTGTTAAAATGAATGATCTACCAAATGAATGCAGACGGTTTGATTTGGTTGGTCAAGGAGTGGGATTTTGAAACCCATTCCATTTTCAAAATAATGCGCTTGGGTTGAATCCAACTTTAATTGATCACTCAGGTGAAGTCAGTTTTGGCCTATTCAATCAACACGGATGGCAGTGTTGCCCTATTGGTGAGTCAGTGCTTGGGCCCACTGCGGCATAGCCCCTATTTCCCCGCTCAAGCTTAAATAAATTTTACCTGACCAACATTCCTTGTTGGTTGACTTCCCAAATAAACCTTGTCCCCATTATACCATTTTACTTTATGCTTTTTAATGATCCTGTGCACATACCTCTTTGAGGAGGTCTCGCGCTCCACTAACCTTGTCATACTAAACAATCTGATTCTCACCTCACGCACCGTTGGTCCGCCCAGGTACCCTCTAACCTGGGTCATTTACCACTTCTCTCCATGTGCACTGTGACGCTTTTGGATGGTTAATTTTAACATTTCTTTGCTTATATATTAATGCTCCAGCACCCTCTTCTGGGCAATGATTAATTTTATTCTAATGGCTAGTTCCCTGTCGTTGGGCTTGTGCACTAAGCACCGCCACGCTGGGAACTGGAGAGTTATAGACACTCTCTTAACAAAGGTCTTCTCCAAGCTGGATTGACTCAATGCATTCAATCAGATCCAGATTAAAAAGGGGCAAGAGTGGTTGACCGCATTCTGTACCAGAAAAGGGATTTTCAAGTTTTGGGTCATAATCTTTGGGCTTAAGAATGCCCCTTCTATCTTTCAACGCCGCATTGATGCTGCGTTGGGAGACCTGTTAGGGGTAAGCGGTCGCCTACATGGATGACATTTTGGTGTTTTCCCCTGATCAGGAGTCCCATGCAGTTTACCTTCAGCAAGTGGTGGAGCGGTTAAAGGCAGCCAGCCTTACGTTAAAAATTTCAAAGTGCGAGTTCTTCAAGTCCCAGGTCACGTTTCTGGGCAACGTCATGTTTGACCAGGGACACATGATAACTCCAGACAAGGAGAAGGCAATTCGCGAGTGGCCTACCCCACCTCAGTTAAGGAATTAAGGAGCTTTTTGGTGATGTGCACGTTCCTCAAGAAGTTCACTCCCAATCTATCTCAGGTGGCGGCTCCCCTATACAAGGCTAACGGTGCAAAGGTGCTTCAGTGATCCCCCATTTTGGAGGATGCTTTCCAAGCAGTGAAGTGCACCCTGTTGTCCACAACTGTTCTTCGCCATGTCGACCCTTCAAAGGAGTTCATTGTGTCTACTGATGCCTCCAACTTTGCCATAGCGGCTGCCTTGTTACAAGTGGGTGAAGATTAAATAGAGCATCCGGTGGTATTTTTTCTAGGAAAATGTCTTTGCTAGAGTTGAATTACGCCATTTATGACAAGGAGTACAGGCAGTGGTGGAGGCACTGACAAATTGGCATCACCACTTGCATGGCTCTACCTAACCATTCCGTGTATGTAGAGACCACCATGCCTTGCTGTACTACCGCGCCCCTCATGTCCTAACCCACAGCGGACCCGCTGGCATGAGACCCTTGCCCAATTTGCATTCATGTATGAGTTCACCAAGGCCAAGGATAATGGTTTGGCGGATGCTTTGAGACACAACCCTGCTTTAGCCCCTGACCTCAAGGAGGTAGAAGTGCACAATACCCAGGCTATGATTACTTCAAGTAAAATTATGTCGCTACTTCCCTCTCCCTTGGCTAACGGGCCAGCGCTTGCACCTCTTGATAACGCAGAGGAATATGGTATGTTCAGAAAGGTCATCCTCTCTCAGCCGCTTTCAGGTGAATATACCATGGTACTTGCGAAGAGAGTGCTTTTAAATCAAGAGGATCTATCCTGGGGCTATCATGTAAAGGATGAGATGGTGTGGTTCCAGGGGCGCCTCTGGGTACCAGCTGGACCACTGCGCCTGGAAATCATCCAGGACCATCATGATGGAATCACCATTGGTCATCCGGGGAAAGCAAAGACCTTGGAGTTGATACGCTGCACCTACAATTGGAAGGGATTGCCTGCTCAGGTGAGGCGGTATTGTAAGGAGTGCCTGGCATGCAACCAGATGAAACCCAATTGTCAACCTTTAGCGGGGTTGTTGGTACCAGTCCAAAAAGCTGATGGGCTCTGGACTTCCCTCTCAGTTGATTTCATTGTGGAGCTACCTGTCTCAGATGATTATGATGCCATCATGGTGGTGGTGGACCGTTTTACAAAGTTCGCCCACTTCATTCCTTGCAGAACCATGACCACCGCAGCGGAGATGGCTAGGCTTTTCATCACTCATGTGTTTGCACTCCATGGGGTTCCCCAAGAGATTATCAGTGACTGGGGACCTCAATTCACCTCCATCTTTTGGGAAGAGTTGTGTAAGACTCTTCAGATTCGCCCTTGCCATTCAACTGCCTATCATCCCCAATCATATGAGCAGACTGAACGAGTGAACCAATGCTTGAGACAGTTCCTGCGGTGTTGCACCACAGCAGATCATTCAGATTGGGCTTCTCACCTCCCCATGACCCAGTTTAGCTACAACAATACCTTGCACTCTTTGATCGGCTGTTCCCCATTTTTCGCCAGCCATGGCTTTAACCCCGCCTTTAACATGGAGCCCAGCTGTGGGTCAAAGGTTGAAGCGGTGGTGGACTTTGCCAAGACAATCAAGAAGGTTCACCAGGAGGTTTCCACAAGCTTGGAGGCGGCTATGCAGGTATATAAGGAGAACGCTGATGGGAAGCGCCGAGTGAGTCCCACATACAAGGAAGGGGATCTCGTGATGCTTGGTGCTCATAACATCCCAATTAAGCAGCCATGTAAAAAGCTGGGACCAAAGAGGACTGGCCCCTATCGCGTTGTTAGAAAGGTGGGCCATGCCTCATACCAGCTAGATCTCCCCCTCATTCTGGATCTTCTATGTGTTTCATGAGAGCAAACTTACGTTGTTTGAGAGCTCCCCACCAGAGACTCCTGAGGCCTATCTTGTGGATGGGGCGCCAGCGTGGGAGGTGGAAAAAATAGTTGCCTCCCACCGCATTAAAAGAAGATTCAAGTACCTGGTATCATGGAAGGGCTTTGATGCTGCAGAGAACAGTTGAGTTCCAGTGTGCGACTGTGTGCATGCCCAGGATCTGATTGACGCCTTCCACCAGCGTTTCCCCCAGGCTGCTGGATCTCAACCTAAACTGACCGTTGCCGCCATGAAGTTAACCCCTGCCAACAAGAACTTTTTCCTTGCGCAAGCCCCTGGAGGGGGGTTGAGCCCCATCAGGAGGAGAGGGTAATGTCATGTTCACATGACATAATAGTGGGGACCAACCCCAAAATAAGGCTGGGCGCCAGGAGGCCCAGAGGGTGAAGCTGCAGGCCCTTCCTGATCTGAGGCACACCCTGGACCAACGCTGGGTTTGGGCAAAATATGCCCAGGTTGGGACTAGTGGTGTGCCAAACGCCCAGCCCCTGACGTCAAGCCAGGCGTTAAAACGAACGATATACTAAATAAATAAGGATGGTTTGATTTGGTTTGTTGAGGAGCAGGTTTTGAAACCTGTTCCATTTTGAAATAACGCGCTCAGGCCAAATCCAACTTCAATCAATCACTCAAGTGAAGTCGTTTCAGCCTAATTAACCAACTTGGATGGCAGTGTTTCCCTATTGGTGAGTCAGTGCTTGGGTCCACTGCAGCATAACCCCTATTCCCCCATTTGAGCTTAAATTCATTTTCAAACGACCAACATTCCTTGTTGGTCAACTTTGAAAATAAACCTTTTCCCCGTTTACATTATTTTACAATTTTATGATATTCTGAATACTCCTGTGTGTGAACCTCTTGAGGAGGCCTCACATGACGTTACCCTTGCCATTGCAAGTTTCTTGCAGCTCTCAACTCGTGCACCGTTTGTTCTCCCAGGTTCCCTCCAACCTGGGTCACTTATCCCTTTTCAATATGTGCACCACGTCGCTTTTGATGGGGTTTTTATCATAAATCTCGCTTTTCTATGCCTGAGCTATTATTGCTCCAGCACCCTCTGCTGGGCTCTGATGACTTTGGCACTAACAGATAGTTCCCTGACGTTGGCCTTGTGCACCATGCACTACCACGCTGGGAATGTGAGAGTTATAGACACTCTCCTTACACACATGCTAATTGGGGAAGGGATTTTATCTGACTTTGAAGTATGCATTATCATGACCTCTGCAGCGAAGCCATACCATGAGCTTCACACTGTCATGACCCCAATGTTGGATGATGACATGCCCCTGCTTAAAATTGTTCAGTTCTTGCGCTGTTTAGCTGTAACCTTTCCCCACCTAATATGGAGCAGAACCAAACAGCCGCCATTGCTGGCCCTTCTTATTTGAATTTATTCAGACGCTTGGTGCAGATTCTGCTGAGCTACCCTCAGAAACTCAACTTTCGCTCCAGACCTGTCTATTGTCATCATCCCAACTACCACCCTAGCCCTGATTATGCTGATCACTTACAGTCTGACCTTTAACATGGCTCATCTTACATTAATCAGGGACGTGGGCCCTAAGGTGTCAGTTGTTTCAAATGCGGTTGACAGGGGCATCTGGCATGGTGGTGCCCCAATCATCAGGTCCTCACGTACAGCTGGAACAGTACTGCCAGGGAAAAGTCAAAGCAGAGTAGAGATGGGACTCTCTACCTCTGCTATCCCAAATCCAAATGTCTCACCTGAACCCATCACAGAATATTCAGCGGAAGTCCCCTGTAAGATGAGGCAGTATTATTTCAGCAGTTGGTTGGAAGGGTGAATGGATCGACACAAGTGCAGTCTGCGGCTGTGGTGGAAGAGGGGTTACAGATGCAGCCCAAGCCGTATGCTTGTCAAATGTTTGACCAAGTTTCCCCTGACAAGTTGGAACCCTCCATGATGCACCTTCCTTGCAAGCAGTAAACGTTGCTCTTCCGGTCAAGACTTTATAAAACAATACCCCAGAATCAGTGAGGGTATTGTGTTTTTCCTTGGAAACAAAGACTCTTTAAATGTCCATGTTATAAACAGTTAAAACGCATCTTACTCCAAATGTACTTACTGTGACCTGGTTGTAGTTATTACCTGAGTCTGTGCTATCAGAGATACCAGCGCCCCTGTCAACAAAGTCTTCACAAAGCTGGTGGCCAAGTTGACAATAAACCCAGATGTGGAACACTGATTGCATATGAAACCGCTGGAACAGAAAACACGGTATCTGAGGGTGCATACAGTGCACTTCCGTTGTGATTTGGGTCTATTGTTGTGGTAGCCCCAGCTATAGTGTTACCTAATAGCAATTACAATCTGTTGATTTGATCTTCCTTCTTGCAACACTATGGGGCTTTCATTGATATGATGGATGAGACTTTCAAAATATTGGGTCAGTGGATCCCAATCCACTTCACATCTAGCAGAGTGCCAAATGATCCCGTGCATATGGGGAATATCAATTTAGCTTTATAGTGACAGAGTGATCCCCATGTGCTACCATCGACTAAAAGGCAAAACCTGGGCCCTTCCACAACAGATTTATGAACATCAAGGGATGTCACTCAGAGCTTCTGGACCTATATCCATTCCTTTCAAACATCAAGTTATAGTGAACCCCAAATTGGTGGTTGAAGTTCCAGATGGACTCTATAAGCAAGTTATTGGGCCATATCAGCAATTGCATTTTGAGCCCCACATGGCTCCAAGCGTTGTATTACCAGGGCAGGGGGAGACCAAGGTTTTATTTGCAAATCTACAAATGGAACCACTGCAAATCCGCTGACACCAAATAGTGGCATATTTACTTCTTGACCCCATTGAGGAGGTTCTTCAGATTCATGAGTTTGGGTCGCTGGAGAAATTTGGTTTGCCTTTTGAACCACAGCTCAGTGTAATGGAAATTTTATCATGTGATGAATTAATATGGTTGTCAGAATCACAGAAGGATCAGGTGATAGCTTTATTTAGAAAACATAAAGAGACTAGATGATTTACCCATGCTTCGCTATGGTGCCTATAAAATTTTGGATTTTCAAATTTATTAATTTAGATCTTATAATATAGATAAACAAAACCACTCAGCCAAATCTAATTGCTCAATCAAACTAACCAAAAACCACCAACCACTCAGGTAAAGTTAATTGAACTTATCAAAACAACCAATAACTAATCACCCCTCAAAACTAAACTATGTCCTGTCAACTTGAGCAAAAGCCATCAACCACTCGGCCAAACAAAATAAACCTATCAAATCAATCAAATACTACCAAACTGCTACCCAAAACATCTCTTTATACTTAAAATCATTGAGTATGTGACATATCTTCTAAGATACTAAATCAACTTCTACTTTACTTGCCAAAAGTATTTTATTAATTAGGTGAACCAAATTAGGCAGGTTTCTAAAATATATAAACATAACATCCAGATACTCATGATTTGCTACAGTATTTAGTTTATCAGATGATAAGCTCACATTGTAGCCTATAGGCTGTGCCAGCACTACTTTTGAGCCACTCAGACTAAAGCTTCGCTGTTGCCCTCATGGCTGATGAGCTGATTATCCTCACTACTTAATATACTTAAACTCTCATACTGATTTTTTTGAGTTTCAGGTGAGCAATTTGGTGAATTATTAGATAATATTCACTGATTCTCACCCACTCACCCAAATAGAGTGAACCCATTAGGCTCAATAATTTCAGATTCGATCTTATTTGCCAATTATCACCCACTTACCCAAATAGATTAAACTTATCAGACTTGATTAGCTTCAGGTGAGCAATTTGGTGAATTATCCAGTAATATTTGTCAATTCTCACCCACTCGCCCAAATAGATTGAACCCATCAGGTTCAATAATTTCAGATTCAATAAGATTCGCCAATTCTCACCCACTCACTCAGATAGATTGACCCTATTAGACTCTAAGGTTTCAGATGTCAGTCAGTCAGTACATCCGTGAAATTTTTTATTAAGTATATTTATGCTGTTGACAACCATAATTTAGGATGTGTGCAGGGGGTAGTTCATTGGCTGGACACTGGAGATCATCTCCCATCAGGTCACAGCTGATCTGCCAATCAAGGGCAGCGGAAGAAGTGGTAATTGAGGAGATTGGCAAGCTACTAGAGCAAGGGATGCTTAAACTGTCAAAGAGTCCATGGGCTTCACCTGTTCTCATTGTAGAAAAGAAGGACGGTACTAACTGTGTAGTTGTTGACTACTGGATGCTCAACAGCATCACCAAAAATGACTCGTACCCTTTGCTGCAGATTGATGATGCACTGGATTGGTAAGGCAGAGCGTGCTTTTTCTCAGCGATGGGTTTGATATCTGGTTATTGGCAAATCAAGTTGCCCACAGTGGAACAAGAGAAATATGCCAAAATCAGCTCAAAAGGGCTTTTCAAACAACTTGTATGCCACAAGGGCTGTGTAACGCCCCAGCTACATTATAACGAGCAATGGACACCATTCTGGGTGACTTGAAGCTGTTGTGCATACTTGTGTACCTCATGATATCAATGTCTTTTCCCAAACGTTCTCTGAGCACCTCACCCATTTGGAAGAGGTATTCTTCCAGCTGGCTAGGCCAATATCAAGATCAAGCCCCGGAAATGTCACTTCTTCAAGGTTCAGCTGGAGTAACTCAGTTTTGTGATGGATGCAACTGGACTGAGACCCCAATAAGCCAAGGTGGAGGCTATCCAGAAGATGACTATGTCAACTAGTAAGTGGGACATTCAGGTGTTTTTCGGGATGGTGTATTATTACCACCAATTAATACCCGATTTCAGTTGCATTGGAGGTCCTCTGTCCGAGCTATTAAAGAAGGATGTCACATTAAAATGGATGGAACGGCGCCAATGCGCCTTTGATACACTTTGAACGGTGCTAATCAGTGCACCTGTGTTGCTCTACCTTAATATTGATAAAGAATTTATCATACAGATTAATGCGTCTCTTTCCGCTGTTGGGGCGGTCCTGTCTCAGAAGGAAGATGAGGGGGAGCATCCAGTGGCGTACTGCAGTTGTAGCTTGAATTGGGATGAATGAAACCACACCATAACTGAATGGGAGTGCTTAGCAGTGATATATGCATAAAAGCAATTTTGAGTTTATTTGCATGGAGCAAAGTTTAGAATTCATAATGGATCATGAATAGTTGCACTGGCAGAATCTAAGAGAGCATGAGGGGCGGCTAGCCTGATGGGCTCTTAAGCTGCAGGCTTACAACTTTTAAATTTCTTCACCAACCTAGAGCAAAACACCAAAACGCCAATTGCTTACCATGATTGCCAATGACTGTAGTTACAGCAGATAAAAGTGACATAATGCACAAATAAAATTCTCAGCGAAAATTACAACGATGAGCCACCTCAAGTTATTAAGGTAATAGATGGAATCAGGGCCAATACATTTCAGAAAAATGGGGAATTGTATAAGCGGATAGGGGACATTACTGTCAGCGCTACAGTTCTCTGGACTGGCGCCAAGGTTCGTAGGTAGCTCAAAGCTGTAAAATTTGGAAAGAGCACTGAGAAGGAGACAGAAAAATGGGTTGGAGTACCAAATAATTTATAAGTCAAAAGGTTTCTATATTTAAAAGGTGCATTGGGACTTAGTGCCTCCAGGATCATTAAGCCTCATCCGTTCATGATCTTTACTGATATTCTGGAATGGCCTCCTCATGGGCATCCTCAATGGATTGTGTCGCCCACCTGACCAAATGGGTGGAAATGCCGCCCCACGTGACTCAGGAATAAGAGAGGATCCTGAAATTGATTTAGCTCAGATAGGTTTGATGACTGATTCAGCACAGCCTGATTTGGAAGGGGGAATTCAATTCAACGATTATCTTGCATTCTGAAAACGCCCCCCTCAAGATCCTGTCAGAGGGGGAATACGGCCATAGGAACTGACCATGCACCCGATTTACTATGGTACCTTGGTTGACGTTGGCAATGGAATACTTGGACTTCACCCTATGAATGACTTTATAGGGTCCAGACCAAAGTATGTCAAGCTTATTCTGTCAGCCTCCAGGTCAATGGTGATAAAAGAGAACAAGGTCACCTAAGTGAAAATTTGGTAAGGAGGGTCACCTGAAATTATATTGGGATGTCTCTCTTCCAGTGGTGGTGATAATGCCTTGAGTGGCTTGGGCTTGAAGCTGGACATTTTCATCAGCTAGAGCCCTCATAGTTAATTTGGAGTTCTCAGGTGTGGAGGCTTTATGCAGTGGCTGGACGCTACTTGGCAGCTGAGGTGCCCACCCATATAGGGCTTTAAATGGGGGCATCTTGATGACCCGGTGATAGCTCACCCTGTAGGCAAGCAAGGCGCTGGGTAGATAATGGCTCCAACAGGCAGGATCTGAGGTAGCCAAATTCCATAGGATGGAAATAATAGTTCTGTTAGCATGTTCTACCACCCCATTAGTAGATGAGTGGTAAGGGGCAGCAAAACTCTGGGTAGTGCCAAATAACGAAGTTGGTTCTTGTACTACCTGGGAGGTGAAGTTCAATCCATTGTCCAAAAGTAAGGTCTGGGGGCACCCATGCTGGGTGAAAATGGAACGAACAAGGAAAAGAGCTGTAGCCTTGGAAGTGGCAGCGGGAACCAAAATTGCCTTGACCCACTTAGTTAGTGGTCTACAGCTAGGATAAGATACTTTTGGCCATGCAATCCTATGGGAAGGGGACCCACCACGTTGATGCTAATGATATTGAAGGGCTTGGTCGGGGCAATGAATGAGTGCTGAAATTGAGGGTTGGCTCAGTTGTGGGATTAGCAGGTCATACAAGCCTCCAAAACCTCTTGGATGGTTTCTACCATTCAGTCCTAGTAGCATCATGACTTCAGCCATTCATGATTCTTCTTAACTTCCCCGTGTCCCACAGTTGAATGGCCATCCGGGATGACATTGGTTTGAGAGGAGGGGCAGATATAAAGGAGCCACTTCTTGTTGAATTTCTTGTAGAGTAGTCCACCTTGATTTGTGTCTCAAGTCATTAGGCAGATGTCATCCTGAACCTCAGGAGTTTTTCAATTCCCATTGTTTGGGATGTCCTATCAGGGCATAGAGATGGTCTTCCTTGGGGGTCAAGACTGCTAGCACTGGCATCTGAGAGAGACCATCAGCATTCTGGTGAATCGTTACTGCGCGATGGACAATGGTGAAATCATAGCTTTGCAGTTGTAGAGCCCACCTGGATAGTTGACCATCAGAGTCCTTCATTTGTTTAACCCACTGGAGTGAGGAGTGGTCTGTAATAATAGTAAAATGGGTACCATAGAGGTAAGGCCAAAAATGTTTAATGGCTAGTAGGATGGCTAGACATTCCCTCTCGGTGATGCTGAAGTTCCTCTCAACTTTACTTAGCGTCTTATTAAAATAGGCCACGGGGTGATTGACCTGGTTTTCATCATGTTGAGCCAGGATAGCCCTGACGGCGATGTCTCTTGCATCTGTGAACAATAAGAAGGGTTGGTCAAAGCGAGGGTAAACTAGAACAGGTTTAGTACATAGAGCCGTTCATAAAGCGTTAAAGGCCTGTTCTTGCTCAGGACGCCATTCAAAGGGTACATTCTTCTGCAGGAGATAGAACAGCGGCTCAGCTAGGTTGGCAAACCATGGGATAAACTGACAGTAATAGCCCACCATGCCAAGAAAGACTTGAATATCTCATAAGCTTTGGGGACGTGACACCTTTTCTATGGCGTCAACTTTGTTGGGTATAGGTTGGATGCCACGCTTGGAGACCTTGTGTCCTAGGAACTCTAGCTCAGACTGTAATAAAGAGCACTTCAAAAGCTTGAGCTTGATGGAGGCCTTCCTGAGCCATTTAGAAAATTCCCTTAGATGCTCCACATGTCCATTAAAGGTTTACAATAAGATGGTAATGTCATACAGGTAGATGAGGATGCACGATAGCTTCAAGTCCCCATGGTCCTGTCCATGGCACGATGGAAAGTGGCCAGGGCATTACAGAGACCTTGGGGCATCCAGGTGGGCTCAAACAACCCCTCGTTAGTGATTAGAGCACACTTGACTCAGTCTTTGGGGGCGAGCTCGACCTGCCAATACCCACTGGCGAGGTCCATGGCCGAGAAGTATTGGGAACTGGCAAGCAGATGGAGAGAATCGTCAATCTGGGGCAGAGGATAACTGTCCTTTTTGGTGATGAAGTTAAGTTGTCAATAATCCATCACCACCCGGTGTATGCCGTCCTTCTTTCAAACCAGCTGAAGGGGAGGCCCAAGGACTACGCGATGGGACCAAGAGCCCAGCATTGAGTAGCTGTTTAAGTTCCACCATCATATGGGCCTCTTTGACCTTGCTCTTTTGGTAAGGCCGGGATCAAAAAGGGGAAGCGTCTTCAGTTTCCATGTGGTGAAGGACTCTGCTCATTTTTCTGAAGTTATAGGTTGAGGTTGAGAATAGGTCTTAGTACTCCTACAACAACTCCTGGACCTTGTGTCACTGCTCATCTGAGAGATCCTTCCCAATATTAGCATCGACCAGACTAACCAAGGGTGGCAACTCCAAGCTGAAATCCCTCATGTCCCCAAAGCTTCAGACATTGGCAACAGCCCCTATCAGTAATAGGCGGACATAAGCGGTGGGACTGTTTGGACCTACAACTTTGGGTTTGTCAGTCAGGTTGTCTAGCAACACAGATATAGATCTGACATATGCTGGATCAAGGATCCCGGGGCAGGTCAGCACTTCTTTAGGAGATGGGTTGTCTAGGCCTCAGATTTCCAATAGGTATCCCAAGGAGATGTTGATATAGACCAGAGTGTCAACAATGACTTGGGACTTTGGGGGTACTTTAGTCGCCCTGGATAAATAGATCAGCATTCCTTCCTGTCCGTCCACAGCAAGAGGGGGTAGTTGGACTCGAAAGCCCCTGATGTGATACTCAAGCTGATCAATTTGGCCTTCATTCTCCAGTAGACAGGCTTGGGCTTTGACCTCCGCCTTAGAGTCATGAGTAGTTTTAAGCACCAGAGGGACTCGATGTCCTAGAAGGGAGAGGAAGCCACCATCATAATGGAGCACCGCCAAAATAGTCTTGCAGGAACTGAGTCCTGAGGAGCAGGTCATAACTGGGGTTGTCTAGTGCAACTGCAGGGGTGTTCACAGCAATTTTTCCAAATTACAATGGCAAGGAGGAATAAGATCCTATAGATCGGGTACACTGCAGGCCATCTGTGCCATATTCCATGTAGTGGGGCAGATCTGGAGCGATCTTGACCCACTTCATCAACTTGGAGGATATGACGTACACGGGGGAGCCACTATCAACTATGGCAAAAACTGGAATCTTGTGGACCTGGACAGTGACTCAGGTAACCAAACTTCCAAGCTGGGGCAGTAATGTGAGGAACAAGGAGAATCATCAGAAGAAGAGTAAGCAGTATCAACGTCTTTATTTTCATCAGATACCAAAACTACTTTTTCTGGTATGATGGCTTCTGGTTCATTCATGGAGGATACTTGAGGCTGGGTAGGGATGTCAGCATGAATTGCCTCGTCCTTCATGCTGACAACCCTTTCCCACCTCCTCGGCAAGCAGTTTCCAACAGACCTGGGCACTATGTCTGAAACCATTACAATAGGTGCATTGAGGACGTGGACTCTTCTGGTTTTCAACTACATGGACCTTAGGGCGGTTAAAGGGGCTGTAGACATAGCCTTAAAGCGTAGAGTTGAGGCAGGGATCTCATTGAGAGCTTCCCTGATTTCCTAAATACAAAAAACCCATTCTTCTGACTGATCATATGCATTTGAACCTCAGGATAGGATCCTAAGGCAGAAGTGACAGTGGTGATAGCGTCATCTAGGGTGATACAATTCGTCATATCCAAAGGTTGTGCTTGGGCGTAGAAATGGTTGGCAAACTCCATGGGGTTTTCTTCTTTATTCAGTTGAATGCTCATGAACGCTTGTTTTTGGTTGGCCAGAGCTTGATTGCTGCCAAACTCTTGGATCAGGTGGTACAAACTGTTCCCAGGTGTTGCACTCCTTCAAATGGGGGTTATGATCTCCCAGGTGGTGCTGTTGAGGCAGGAGTGGATATGCTTCACTTTTGCCAATTGGTGGCCTCCTCCATGGAACTCTCATAGGCGTACAGAAAGGAGGTGATACTCTCCCGTCTGGGGGTGAACCTTTCCTTAAAACTAGGCTTAAAGTTAGCTACGATGGGAGTGGAAATGGTGTTAACAACTGGGATGGGTAACAGCTCTGAGAACTTAGTTTCCGCATAATCCCGAGGAGCCCGCTGATTCAGCTGCCACCGCAAGCCTTCTAAGTCCTCTTGAATGTTGTCAGAAACCGACTATGGGCTCTGCTAGTTGGCAGGCTAACCAGTATGAAGACTGGTCAGCCCTTACCATTTCACCTTAGGCGTTGGGGCTAGCAACACCAGCTAATCCCTTATTATGTCACCTATGCCATTCAGGGATCCCCTAGCCTAAACTCCAACCAACAAAATAAATAATAAACTTATAAACAAAGGTAGAATATGCAACAGGAGATATCTATTGAAAGGGAAGATCCAGGTATTTATACTATTTACAAAAGGGCTACTACGCCCACCGCCAACCTGTTAACTCTTCCGCTGGTTCTTCCAGCCAACCACTTTTCTTCTTCTTCTACTACATTATTCTCTTTCCTGGCGTCAACCCTCTCACTCCGTCCTTCCCAATGTCTGAATTAGTTTTGGCTCATCCTCAGCCTTAAGTCACCAGTGAGCCATATAAATAATTAAACTAAATAAACGTCAAATTTGGATTTAACCTTCAAATAGATAATAATGCGCCTGAAATAACTTTGGTCACTTGCATGACTCAGAATATATTGGCATCTTGCTGACATCTATTTTCATCTTATCTTGATAATAAATGAGGCACCGGAAACAACTTTGGCTACCTCAAACTCATAATTGTTGGATCCGCCAACATTGGATTATCAGGAAGCAAATTCATAGATGAACGATTAGAGCAAATACATTGGCTTTCTGCTGGAAATACCACAACAGATCACAAATGGAAGTTGGCGTTGACCACTGATTCTGCTGACTAATATCAATTGGATCATCCTTGGCTAATAGTCGCTGGTGATCCTTTATACTAATTTGGGGCCACTGATTGGCCCCACTCGAACCTATTACCAAACTTGGCGGAATACTAATTTCAGCAAACCCCCATTGGGGAGCAACTAACCAGCAATCATATCAAATCATATGAAATTCAGTCAATGTTCATTCCGCCGTGATTGCCCATTTCATCCCAAATAACGATTAATCATTGGAGGATTCCATCTGGTTAAAATTCCAAGAGATGTAGTCCCAATTTCAGCTGAGGGCGGAAGCAGAAGCCTTATTGGCAACCTGCTCCTTTTAGGGATTATATCTTGGTGTTCTATAGGTGGAGCTGGCTTTTGAAAGTGCTCAACTGGGGTTAAAACCCTTATCAAGTTTGTTCAAGCTGGGAGATATGAGCGTCTGTAAGTTTAGTGAAGGCACTGAGGTTATCCATCTCATCTGACAGTGCCTCAATAGAGACCCTGTGGTTGAGGGAGACTCCCTCCAATTAGAGTTTGCACCCCAGCGCCACATTTTGGATTTGATCCCATAAGGCAGCTAGGGTTGTTATTACATCCCTTTGCCAGGGGTCTTTGGGTTCGCCAGATGTTGAGGGGCCTGGGGGCCCTTGACGCCCCTTGGGGCCTTCAGGCCCCCTAGGTCCTTCTAGCCCAGCACTCATGGAGGGGTAGTCATGAGAGGCCAACTCTTGATAGTGCTGTTGCAGGGATTGTACCAATTCTTCAACTTGGAGGAGACGCTGAGTCCAAGTCGCCTCAAATAGCTGAGCATTTTGACAAAACTGCTCCTCAAGGTAGCTGGAGATTTTGCTGTCCAATACTACAATTTGATCGCAGATCTCATTGATTAATCGTCGGTTATCAGTAATGGCTTCACAGTTGTTGTGCACAAAGGAAGAGGTGGCGCCTTAGAATTTAATTATGTAGGAGTGTAAATTCTGGGTGAGTCCTAGTTTCTGGGATACCTCCTGGTGGTGTAATCTGACTAGCTGAAGGAGGTGATGGATAACAGGGTGGACAAAGTTATGGAGGTAGCAATAAGACCCCAGGGCAAGTTCCCCAGATGGTAACACAGCTGAGGTGTAGAGGACCCACATTTTAGAAGGTATGGAGGAGGCACGGGAGTGGCTGGAGTGGGCGCCTATGGAGTAGATGCTGTTTGTTAGTTGTTGGACGACATCATTGAGGTTTTTACTGGAGTTGGTATTGGCTCCCGTCAAGGGAGGGCAGCTAGATTTGGAAGGTGGCCGAAATTTTAGCCTCTCCAGCTGCGAGGGCAGTGTTGCATATTGCGAGGTACTAACCCATCAAGTAATGTTTCTCTTTTTTTTTTTAGTATTAGATGGTCCCAAACAAGTAATGCTTCTCAACTGACCAGTTGTTTGGTCATAAGGCTGTTAGTATTTTCCATTTTTTGTATTAGACGTTTTCACTTAGGACAGCTTGGAGCCCCATGTAGTGAGCACCACTTTTGTTGGCGCTACAGTTCTCTGGACTGGCGCCGAGATTCATAGGTGGCTTGAAGCTGGTAATTTGGAAAGAGCACTGAGAAGGAAATGGGAAAAATGCGTTAGAATACCGAATAGTCTATTAAGTTAAAATGATTTGATATTATAGGGTGCGTTGGAAAAAAGTGCCTTTGGGATCATTGGGGCTTCATCCATTCAGGATCTTTACTGATCTTCCGGAATGGCCTCCTCATGGGCATCCTCAATGGATGGTGTTGCTCACCTGACCAAATGGGTGAAAACGCCGCCCTACATGACTCAGGTTAGGGGAGGAGGATCCTGAAATAGATTTAGCTTGGGTAGGTTCAATGACCAATTTGGCACAGCCTGATCTGGAAGGGGGATTCAATTCTTTGGTTATCTCGAATTCTGATAAATTTCATATCCTCCATGTTGATGAAACAAGTCAAGATCACTCTGGACCTGCCCCACTGCATGGAATATGGCACAGCCAGCCCGCAGTGTACCCAATCTATAGAAGCTTATTCCTTCTTGCCATTACAGTTTGAAAAGCTTGCTGTGAACACCCCCTCAGTTGCACCAGACAAAAGTTATGACCTGCTCCTCAGGACTCAGTTCCTTTAAGACTAATTGGCAGTGCTCCATTACAATGGTGGTTGCCTCTCCCTACTAGGACGTCGAGTCCCTCTGATCTTTGAAACTACTCATGACTCTAAGATGGAGGTCAAAGTCCAAGCCTGTCTACTGGAGAATGAAGGGCAAATCGATCAGCTCAAGTATCATATCAGGGGCTCTTAAGTCCAACTACCCCCTCCTGCTGTTGATGGAAAGGAAGGCATGCTGATCTATTTATCCAGGGTGACTACTGTACCCCTGAAGTCCCAAGTCATTGCTGACACTCGTTTCCATGTCAACATTCCCTTGGGATAACTATTAGAAATCTGAGGCCTAGACAACCTCTCTCCTAAGGAAGTGCTGACCTGCCCCGAGATCCTTGATCCAGCATATGATGATCTATATCAGTGTTGCTAGCCAACCTTACTGAAAAACCCAAAGTTGTAGGTCCAAACAGTCCCACCGCTTATGTCCGCCTATTACTGATAGAGGCTGTTGCCAATGTCTGAAGCTTTGGGGACATGAGGGATTTCAGCTTGGAGTTGCCACCCTTGGTTAGTCTGGTCGATGCTAATATTGGGAAGGATCTCTCAGATGAGCAGTGACACAAGGTCCAGGAGTGGTTGGAGGAATACTCAGACCTATTCTCAACCTCAATCTATAACTTCAGAAAAATGAGCAGAGTCCTTCACCACATGGAAACTGAAGACGCTTCCCCTTTTTAATCCTGGCCTTACTAAAAGAGAAAGTTCACTAGGCCCAGGTGATGGTGGATTTTAAACAACTACTTAACACTGGGCTCCTGGTCTTAACGTGTAGTCCTTGGGCCTCCCCCTTCTGCTGGTTTGAAAAAAGGATGGCACACACCAAATGTTGATGGATTATTGACAACTTAACTCGATCACCAAGAAGGACAGTTATCCTCTACCCCGGATTGACGATTCTCTTCATCTGCTTGCCAGTTCCCAATACTTCTCAGCCATGGACCTCTCCAGTGGGTATTGGCAGGTCAAGCTCGCCCCCAAAGACTGAGTCAAGCGCGTTAATTGCTAATGCGGGGCTATTTGAGCCTACCCAGATGCCCCTAGGCCTCTGTAACGCCCCCGGCCACTCTCCAGCGCGCCATGGATGAAATCCTTGGGAACTTGAAGCTCTCATGCATCATCGTCTACCTTGATGACATTACCATTTTTTGCGAACCTTTAATGGACATGTGGAGCATCTAAGGGAAGTCTTCGAATGGCTTAGGAAGGCCTCTGTCAATCTCAAGCTTTTAAAGTTCTTTTCATCCAGCCTGAGCTTGAGTTTCTAGGACACAAGGTCTCCAAGCGTGGCATCCAACCTATACCCAACAAAGTTGACGCCATAGAAAAGATGTCACGCCCCCAAAGCTTACAAGATATTCAAGCTTTTCTTGGCATGGTGGGCTATTACCATCAGTTTATCCCACGGTTTGCTGGCCTATCCAAGCCATTGTTCTATCTTCTGCAGAAGAATGTACTGTTCAAGTGGCGGCCTGAACAGGAACAGGCTTTTAATGCTTTACATATGGCTCTATGTACTAAACCTGTTCTAGTTTACCCTCGCTTTGACCAACCCTTCTTATTGTTCACAGATGCAAGAGACATCGCCGTCAGGGCTATCCTGGCTCAACATGATGAAAACCAGGTCAATCACCCCGTGGCCTATTTTAATAAGATGCTAAGTAAAGTTGAGAGGAACTTCAGCATCACCGAGAGGGAATGTCTAGCCATCCTACTAGCCATTAAACATTTTTGGCCTTACCTCTATGGTACCCAATTTACTATTATTACAGACCACTCCTCGCTCTGGTGGGTTAAACAAATGAAGGACTCTGATGGTCAACTATCCAGGTGGGCTCTACAACTGCAAAGCTATGATTTCACCATTGTCCATCGCGCAGTAACGATTCACCAGAATGCTGATGGTCTCTCTCAGATGCCAGTGCTAGCAGTCTTGACCCCCAAGGAAGATCATCTCTATGCCCTGATAGGACATCCCAAACAATGGGAATTGAAAAACTCCTGAGGTTCAGGATGACATCTGCCTAATGACTTGAGACACCAAATCAAGGTGGACTACTCTACAAGAAATTCAACAAGAAGTGGCTCCTTTATATCTGCCCCTCCTCTCAAACCAATGTCATCCCGGATGGCCATTCAACTGTGGGACACGGGGAAGTTAAGAAGAATCATGAATGGCTGAAGTCATGATGCTACTAGGACTGAATGGTAGAAACCATACAAGAGGTTTTGGAGGCTTGTATGACCTGCTAATCCCACAACTGAGCCAACCCTCAATTTCAGCACTCATTCATTGCCCCGACCAAGCCCTTCAATATCATTAGCATCAACGTGGTGGGTCCCCTTCCCATAGGATTGCATGGCCAAAAGTATCTTATCCTAGCTGTAGACCACTAACTAAGTGGGTCAAGGCAATTTTGGTTCCCGCTGCCACTTCCAAGGCTACAGCTCTTTTCCTTGTTCGTTCCATTTTCACCCAGCATGGGTGCCCCCAGACCTTACTTTTGGACAATGGATTGAACTTCACCTCCCAGGTAGTACAAGAACCAACTTCGTTATTTGGCACTACCCAGAGTTTTGCTGCCCCTTACCACTCATCTACTAATGGGGTGGTAGAACATGCTAACAGAACTATTATTTCCATCCTATGGAATTTGGCTACCTCAGATCCTGCCTGTTGGAGCCATTATCTACCCAGCGCCTTGCTTGCCTACAGGGTGAGCTATCACCGGGTCATCAAGATGCCCCCATTTAAAGCCCTATATGGGTGGGCACCTCAGCTGCCAAGTAGCGTCCAGCCACTGCATAAAGCCTCCACACCTGAGAACTCCAAATTAACTATGAGGGCTCTAGCTGATGAAAATGTCCAGCTTCAAGCCCAAGCCACTCAAGGCATTATCACCACCACTGGAAGAGAGACATCCCAATATAATCTCAGGTGACCCTCCTTACCAAATTTTCACTTAGGTGACCTTGTTCTCTTTTATCACCATTGACCTGGAGGCTGACAGAATAAGCTTGACATACTTTGGTCTGGACCCTATAAAGTCATTCATAGGGTGAAGTCCAAGTATTCCATTGCCAACGTCAACCAAGGTACCATAGTAAATCGGGTGCATGGTCAGTTCCTATGGCCGTATTCCCCCTCTGACAGGATCTTGAGGGGGGCGTTTTCAGAATGCAAGATAATCGTTGAATTGAATTCCCCCCTTCCAAATCAGGCTGTGCTGAATCAGTCATCAAACCTATCTGAGCTAAATCAATTTCAGGATCCTCTCTTATTCCTGAGTCACGTGGGGCGGCATTTCCACCCATTTGGTCAGGTGGGCGACACAATCCATTGAGGATACCCATGAGGAGGCCATTCTGGAAGATCAGTAAAGATCCTGAGTGGATGAGGCCCCAATGATCCCAAAGGCACCGAGTCCCAAGGCACCCTATAAATATTGAATTATTTTTACTTAATAAACTATTTGGAATTCTAACCCATCTTTCCCATTTCCTTCTCAGTGCTCCTTTCGAATTTTCCAGCTTTAAGCCACCTATGAACCTCGGCACCAGTCCAGAGAACTGTAGTGCTGACAACATTCATGGGGGCTGCCACTATCAACTATGGCGAAAACTGGAATCTTGAGGACCCGGACAGTGACTCAGGTAACCAAACTTCCAAACTGGGGCAGTAATGTGAGGAATAAGGGAGAATCATCAGAAGAAGAGTAAGCAGTATCAACGTCTTTATTGTCATCAGATACCAAAACTACTTCTTCTGGTATGACAGCTTCTGGTTCATTCATGGAGGATACTTGAGGCTGGGTAGGGATATCAGCATTAAGTGCCTCGTCCTTCATGATGAAGGCCCTTTTCCCACCTCCTCGGCAAGCAGTTTCCAACAGACCTGGGCACTATATCTGAAACCAATACAATAGGTGCATCAAGGTCGTGGATCTTCTCTTGTTTTCAACCACATAAACCCTAGGGCGGTTAGAGGGGGCTGTAGACGTAGCCTTAAATTTGTAGAGTTGAGTCAGGGATCTCGTTGAGTGCTTCCTTAATCTCCCAAATACAGGTAAACCCACTATTCTGCCCGATCATATGCATTTGAACCTCAGGATAGGATCCTAAGGCAGAAGTGACAGCGGTGATAGCATCATCCAGGATGATATAATTCGTCATGACCAAAGGTTGTGCTTGTGCATAGAAATTGTTAGCAAACCTCATGGGGTTTTCCCCTCTATTCAGTCAGATCTCATGAACGCTTGCTTTTGATTGGCCAGAGTTTGATTTCTGCCAAACTCTTGGATCAAGGCTGTCTGGACCTGTTCCCAGGTGTTACATTCCTTCAAATGGGGGTTATGATCTCCCAGGAAGTTCTGTCGAGGCAGGATTGGATATGCTTCACCTTATGCCAATTGGTGGCCTCCTCCATGGAACTCTCATAGGCGTACAGAAAGGAGGTGATACTCTCCCGTCTGGAGGTGAACCTTTCCTTAAACTAGGTTTAAAGTTAGCTACAATGGGAGTGGAAATGGTGTTAACACCTGGGATGGGTACTAGCTCCAAGATCTCAGAATCTGCATAATCCTGGGGAGCCCACTGATCCAGCCATCGCTGCAATCCTTCTAAGTCCTCTTGGATGTAGTCCCAATTTAGGCTGAGGTTGGAAGCAGAAGCCTTAATGGCAACCTGCTCCATTAGAGATTGAATCTCGGTGCCCTGAAGGTGGAGCTGGCTTTTGAGTGTGGTCAACTAAGTTTTGAACCCTCAACAAGTTTGTTCAAGCTGGGAGATATGAGCGTCTGTAAGCTTAGTGAAGGCACTGAGGTTATCCATCTCATCTGACAATGCCTCTATAGAGACCCTGGGGTCGAGGGGACTCCATCCAATTGGAGTTTGCACCCCAGCGCCACATTTTGGATTTGATCACATAAGGCAGCCAGGGTTGTTATTACATCCTTTTGCCAGGGGTCTTTGGGTTCTCCAGATGTTGAAGAGCCTGAGGCCCTTGAGGTCTGCGGGGTTCTCAGGTCCAGCTGGCCCTGGACGCCCCTTGGGGCCTTCAGGCCCCCTAGGTCCCTTTGGCCCTTCACTCATGGGGGGTAGTCATGAGAGGCCAGCTCTTGATAGTGCTGTTGCAGTGATTGTACCAATTCTTTGACTCGTAGGAGATGCTGATTCCAAGTTGCCTCAAGTAGCTGAGAGTTTTGACAAAAATGCTCCTCAAGGTAGCCAGAGATTCCACTGTCTAATACTACAATTTGATCCCAGATCTCATTGATCAATCGCCAGTTATCAATAATGGCTTTCCAGTTGTCATGAACAAAGGAAGAGGCGGCGTCGTAGAAGTTGATATTGTTTGAGTGTAAATTCTATGCGAGTCCCAGTTGCCGGGAGACCTCCTGATGGTGTAACCCAAATAGCTGAAGTAGGTGATGAATATCTGGGTGGACAAAGTTATGAAGGTAGCGATTAGGCCCCAGGGCAAGTTCCCCTGCTGGTAATATGGCCAAGGCATAGAGGTCCTGCATGGTAGAAGGTATGGAAGAGGCACGGGAGCGGCTGGAGTGGGCGCCCATGGAGTAGATGCCGTTTATCAGTTGTTGGATGACATCATTGAGGTTTTCATACTGGAGTTGGTATTGGCTCCTGTCAAGGGAGGGCAGCGAGAGTTGGAAGGTAGCTCAAAAATTTAGCCTCTCCAGCTGCAAAGGCGGCATTGCATATTGTGAGGTACTAACCCATCGAGTAACGCTTCTTGATTGACCAGTTGATTGGTCTTCAGGGCTTCTAGTATTTTCCATTTTTGTGATAGAAGTTTTTACTTAGGACAGCTCAGAGCCCCCTATAGTGAGCACCACTTTTGTCAGCACTACAGTTCTTTGGACTGGCGCCGAGGTTTGTAGGTGGCTTGAAGCTGGAAAATTTGGAAAGAGCACCAAGAAGTAAACAGAAAAATGGGTTAGAGTACCAAATAATTTATTAAGTCAAAAGGTTTAATACTATAGGGTGCGTTGGGACTTAATAACTCCAGGATTATTGGGGCCTCATCAATTCAAAATCTTTAATGATCTTCTGGAATGGCCTCTTCATGGGCATCCTCAATGGATTGTGTCGCCCACCTGACCAAATGGGTGGAAATGCCGCCCCACGTGACTCAGGAATAGGAAAGGAGGATATTGAAATTAGTTTAGATCGGTTAGGTTTAATGACCAATTTGGCACAGCCTTATCCAGAAGTGGGGAATTTGATTCAATCATTATCTTGAATTCTGACAACCACCATGAATATCCCAAGGCCTTCCACGCACACAACTATTACTATGAGCGCACACCAAGCCGTTGGACATGGTGGAGTATTTAAGACCCTGGAATTGCTGTGACCACGGAACTATTTGGAAATCATATACTTCAACATTCTTGAGACAATTTCTTGATGCCACCAGTGCCAGGTGGAAAAGCCAATTCACCAAAAGACTTCATACTGGGTAGTGAAGCCACACTTCACCCGTCACACCATTTCAATTGATGTTGTGGGTCCCCTGCCAACAGGGGAAAACTGGTCCAAATACATCCTGGTAGCAATCAACCACTTGACCAGGTGGGTTGAGGCACGGGCAATACACGATTTGGGTGCACTCACAGTGGCTAAGTTTATTATGGAATGTATAATTCAGCAACATGTTTGTCCCCTGTTCATTTTTACTGACAATGGAACGAACTTCACCTCACACATCTTACCTAAGATCAATAAATTGATGGGCATCCATGGGGTTTTGATGACCACATATCACCCAAAATCTAACAGAATGATTGAGCAAGTTTTTAGTACTTTGGTGACCATGCTCTGGAAGTTGGTGATGGATCAACCTTCTGATTGGACTTTCCTCCATTCCACTGCCATTTTCACTTATAACATTATATACCATTCCGCCATGGGGAAAAGTCCTTTTCAATTATTGTATGGATTGCACCCAGCTCTTCTAGCGCTAATATATTTCTGTTCAGAGGATACCGGCGGAATGAATTCTCACTGAAATTTGATGAATCTAGTGGACACGCTGATTAAACTGCAATTTGAAGCATACTCGTGCAGTTTAGCCAAAAAGATTAAGGCACAGGCTGCTGATAAAGTATGCCATAGCAAACTCACTCAGTTCCAAGATGGAGATATGGTCTTTTTTATGACCAGCATGGGTTTGGTCAGAAACACAAGCTGTTAACATCTGGATTGGTCTGTTTGAGGTGATTGAGAGAATGGGCATTGATGCCTATACAATTAAGGATCCCATGAGTGGTCAGATAATCAACTGAGTGCACTCAAAGTTCCTTTGGTCATATAAACAGTAGGAGCTTTATCATCCAGTTAAGGGTAGTAATGTTGAGATTCTGATATGACTGGATGATAAGGCTGAAATAGTCATGGTGGATCAGCAAGAATTTTCCAGATAATAATTATAGAGTATAAGTATTTGAGCACCTTGCAATGAGGTAATTTGGATTGAATGGATGATATTGGATCACCTGCAAATTAGTCAATAAAGTAATTTTAACAAATACAAATAATGAGATGTCAACGTACAATGAATATTTAATGGATCGCCTTAAACTAAGTCAATCATGAAATTAATGAATGATGAACTTTGCCAGAATCAATAAGAACATGGCGGAACAAATAGACTAAGCACAAGCATCAATACTGACCAAGGTCACTGGGATATCAGCAAGACAAGGAGATTGAGAGGAGGAAGATTTTGAGTAGGTAGAGAGAGAGTGAGCAGACTATGAGGAATCTGCCGAGATTATCATATAAAAATAAAGAAGGGTTATTGGGGAAATTGCTCCCTTTATTATATCTATTTGTTTAAGTGTGTTCCGAGAAACTGACAATCTTTATATCATCCATTTCAATTGCTCAGTGGGTTGACCCTGTGCAAAAACCCTCATGGCATATCTTGACAATTCCGCCGATTTTATAAAAGTAAGTCTATTAAAGGACTGAATGAATAATGAGTATGTAGCCTAGTGGGAGACCCTGTTACCACATGGGTATGTTTTGTACCAAAACATGGCTGAAAATGTCGGTATCTAGATTTATATATTCTTTTGTGGGTTGGAACCATTATATATAGAAAGTAAGTCCTTTATCACTATCAATTTGTTATGACTAACAGAGAAAGTATACAGTCTATGTATACTTGAATAGATACCAATGATATGTCTATTAGTAAACCTTTAAACTAATGATGTTACTGATGCTGTGATGTTGTGTGTCAGATATCATGATATCAGACATGATGGTAAAAATATTGACCATTTGACTCTATGAAAAAATTGAAGCCTAGACTAAGAAGAGGGTTAAATAAGTTACCTTAATTAATCTCATTATAAATTGATAGTTGGGACAGATAAAATCGTCATTAAAAATTCTATTGGCCAATTTGAGCCTAAGTTACCACAAGATGAAATCATGCCTAATTAAAATGAGGTATCATTGGAATGTTATGAGACCATTACTCAAGGAGGAACATGAAGCAGTAAATTAAGACAAACCTACAAAATAGTAATAATTAAGAATCTGCCCAATAACTGACTAAGTGATACCAAGTCTCGTCTGACTTGTTATATTCAGCCTGAAATTTTGCCCTATAAAAAACATGCTACAAAAGCATTATTCCATCCAGTTTGCAACGTTTGGCCAAGAGCCTCCCATCTGGATTTCCCTTTCTGTTATTTTTTATGAATCCTTTTCCTTTTGTGGTTTATATTATTAAAAATAGTATTTAAAAAGTCCTATTCTATACTACAAAAATAATTTATATCGTTAATTATGTATCTTATTATGATACTTGACTTCAAAAAGTCCTTTTTACCATACATACTGTAGTACAAATACTCTAGCTGATGGGAAATAAACGGTGGCTTGGCCCAATATATAAATTATAATTGTCATGTGGCTTATTAAGTCTCAAGTATTGACTGTTTGCGTCTTTAAAATTTTCCATTTTCAGTGTTGAGATTCTAATATTACTGGACAATAAGCCCCAAATAGCTACAGTAGATTGGCTAAAACCCTTTGACAACAATTACTAGCTTACAAAATTTGAGAGCATTGGGATAAGGTAATATTAGGTTAGGATGGATAAGTATTAATTGCCTCCAAATAAGGTGATAAGGCGATGTTGAGTCATGACAAATATTTAGGAAATCTCCTCAAACTAAGTCAATAGTGAATTTAAGGATAATATACCCTTCCAGGACCTCACAATTACAAAGAACTAATGAGGATATGGCAGTAAATAATAGTCTAAGTAAAAGGATTGATATTGACCAAAAGTCGCTTATATATAAGTGAGATTATAATATTGAAGGAGGAGGATTGTTAGTAGGAAGTAGAGAGCAGAGCAAAAGGAAGCTGCTAGTATTAAATTATATAAAGTAGTGTGTTCAGAGCTAGTTGCTTCATATATTATTGAATTACTTACAGTTTGTTTCAAAGACTGATGATCCCCACATCATCCATCCGTTGCTCAATGGGAATGACTCTGTGCAACCCTTATAGCATATCCCAATAATATTGTCAAAATTATAACTTTGGTGAACACTATAGGGGGCCAAATGATCAACACCAATAAAATAAAAATAACAGCTCTTAGTCGCTTACCATGTTGCATTGAGCCTGCACTGTTGGAGAATCCTCATGGCACACTGTACCAAACAAGTATGTAGAACTTAACTTGCTTTAACCGCGGTGCTTAAGAAGCAGGGGGAGCTTCTTCAAGAGTGTATCAACGTAATGAATCAGCTCAATGATACATTTAGCAAAATGTGGGTCCTTGGACAACAGATCAAGAAACTTGCTAATTTCCTGGATAACACTACTGAATGACTAAATTGTGCAGAACAAAAGCTGAACAGCGCCTCCCACCCTCAGCGCCCTCACTAGAAAATGGACGAACTACAAGGTACCGCTCAGGAGGAATTATATTCCAATGAATATGAGGCTGGGTACCTAGTCATGAGAATTTTGCTGAAACTTCAGGAAGTCCCAAATATGATCATATATTGTTGAACCAATTCACCAGGTGATGGCAGTATTGACACTGAAGGGGACCACGTCAACTTTGAATAAGCTGACAAGTTGGGCGCTGCTGGCCCTACTGAACCAGCGTCTCATTGAGATACTGCCTATGGGCCTCAGCCCACCCCTCAGTACGCTCCAAAGGCTCGCATTTATGAGTGGGAGGAGGAGGAGGTTTGCACCAATAATCTGCATCAATTTAATAACAATTGGAATATCCACAGCTTCTTTAAATTATTTGAGTTTGTGGTGGAAGGAGCCTCATATCAGCATAAAACTAAATTGTTGATATCCGCCTTGGATGTTAGGAGTACTGACTTAGTTACCTGCTATCTTCAAAGAAGTTCTGTTACTTTCAAGAAGTGAAGGATATTGTGCTGCTGTTGTTTGGAGGTACTGCAAAGATGTCACAGTGAAAGTCTGAGTTCTTGACTATTGGGTTTCAGAGTAATGAGACCCTTACTATATTTGCTGATCAATTTATGGTGGAAGCCCACGTGCTAATCATGGCGGAGACTTTATCTGAATCCAATGTGTGTATTGCAATGACCTCCATGGTGAAGCCACACTTCAAGGTTTACACCGTCATAACTCCAATTTTAGAGGATAACATACCCCTGCTCAAAATTGTTCAGTTTTTGCGCTATCTATCCACTACCTTTCCTCCATCCAATACAGAGCGGAAACATAACGCCACCATTGCTGGACCTTCTTATATAAGGAGTTCTATCCTGTTTAGATTCCACCTATTAATCCCTGGCCTCATTATAATTTTGCACCTTGTCCTCAGCCAAGTTATCCCCAGCAGTTTGACTTTCTGATCCAGACCTAATTACAATAATCGCCAGCAGCTCATCTTCCAACTTGGACTGAGTTACGCGGCCTTCAGCACTCAACCTGGACCTGGTTACACTGATTGCCAACAATCAAATTATTGGCCTGGCCCATCTTACAAGAACCAGGGATGCAGACCCTATGGTGTCTATCGTTTTAAATGCGGTTGCCCTGGCCACCTTTCCTAGAGTTGCCCCAACTGTCAAATTTATTGCGTACAACAGGATCAATACTACCATTGAATAGATGGAGTGGAGTAGAGATGGGACTCTCTACCTCCGTTATTCCTCCCAAACGTCCCACTTGAACATGTCAGGAGATTATATAAGACTCTCCAGTTTCCTACGTGGTGGTGCACAGTGAACAGACCCATTGTAAGGGAACTAGCCGTCAGTATTTAAATACAGATAGCCCAGCAGAGGGTTCTTGAGCTGATGTGACACAGGGCGAGGGTGGTTAGCATGGTACAAGTAACTAGGGATTGATAATCAGCAAAATTTAGGCTGTGACCCAAAAGGCAGTATATAATCAATTATTGAACAGGTCTAGAGTGCACAGGTGACCCAGTTTGAAGGGAACCTGGTTGAGACAGCGGTGTACCTGAGGCTGTAATAATTTTAAAACAAATAAATTAACTAACATGTGTGAGACCTCCTCAAAGAGGTCTGTGCACAGGTTTCCCCAAGTCAATATAAGAAAAAACGTAAAATTGACTAGGGGTTTACTGAAGGGAAGTTAATTAATGAGAAAGGTTGGTCTTAAGCAAACATATTTAAGCCAACTCAGAAAATAATTGAGTGGAGAAAGTGGTAATAAGCCTTGGTGTTGAGTAGTTGACTGGACCTAATTGTCAGATATTTGATAGGGACATAATAGTGCTAGCATGCTTAGTTTATTATGGATCATGTTGGATATCAGTGATTATGGATCAGGAATATCCTACGCTTATGTGAATCTTGGGATCTGCAGCCTAGCAATTCCACTTATTAATATTTAACTATGATCACACAGGCCTGAGGGCTTTGTTGGTTAATATATACTATTTGAGGTAAGCTGACCAGGGGATGGACATTACCAAAGCTTGAAGAGCAAACAAAATAAATTCTCACTGAACAAAATGAACGAACCACTCAAAATAAGCGGATGACACACAAAATGCAAATACAACTAACCAGGTGGGACAGCAGGAGCCGCTTATCCCATCATGGCGGAAGGGAAGGGGGCTCATCCTTGGCATTGTCTTCACCCCAAAGCAGGACATGGGCTATGGTGGAGAGCAAGGGCGTCTGCAAGAAGCAGGATGCAGAGCGAAATCTTTGATGATTGGGGTGTCAGGAAGACAGTGGTTGACCATAAGGGAGATAATTTAATTGGTCAAAGCTGTTTCAGCTTTCATGCGTGCATCAGGGAGCTTTGCAAACGTGGAAATATTGGTGCAGGTAATCTTGGCTTTGGGATTCTGCGCTACCACTGCCATGTGCTGGATGGCGTCATTGGCAGCTTTGTAATATTTGATCAACATATTCTTTTGAAGTGTATTGGTGGTGGAGGGGATAATGGGTGAGAGATTCCTCTTGCGAGCATTGCCACTGATTTTTTGATGGCTTTGCGGAGAGGAAGACAATCTGGATTAGCTGTTGCTTCAACAGCCAGCTGGTGGTCACTTCAGAATGTTTCAGCGTTTTGCTGGATGGTAAATAAATGAGGGGTAGCTTAGCATCGTGGTCAGCATACACAAACCGCTCAATTTGGAGAGTGGATTTTTTAATAATATCAACAGACTCATCAATTTCAGCCAATAGATCACAAGGATTTTGGTTGAATTGAATTGGGGAATTGGCATATGGCTAAGGTTTTTGGTTTGTTGGAGGATGCATGGGAGCAAACTGGGGTCCAAGCCAGTGCTTGATTGGAGGGAGCGTTTGTGGCACTGGGGCGAGTAAGAGGCTGATTGGTGGCTGCAGACGCGTCTGCAGCAACAGGCTTCAGGGAGGGGAAGGTAGGATCATACCCCATACTGAAACTGGTGCAGGGTGGGTGGAAGATTGGAAGCCATTGGATGAAAAATCAGAGCCTCAGAAGCAGCTAAGGAAGGGCACTTACGTTTTGAGTGGTCCAACTCAAAACAGGACGGATAGTTCGTCCACCCGCCCTTGACGCAGGCCCAGAATGGATGGTCAGGGTCAGAAGGAATGATGGTGTGAGGGGGAATCAAAAAGGCAATTTTACTTAATTCATGGCTGATAGTGGCATATGCCCAAAGCCCAGTGAGGCATGTGGCCCCATTTGGGACCACAAATTGTAAGATGAGGGTTGGAGCCATAGGCTGTCAAACCGTCCATCAGTTTCTGGTGGAGCACCGCAGGGGAGGTGGGTGGGCAAATCAGCGAATTGAACTACCAAAGTGGTATCCGCTGGGAGCCAGTCCAAAAAGTGGGGAAGAGTTACCTTGGAAAATCAGGGGCACTGTTGACACAGTGGTGGCGTCAGCTTCACAGGTGAAGCTGAGATTAAAATACCCCTTATAGGGGCAGAAATCGATAAAACTGGCAGGAATCATCACCGCCTGAGCCATTTTGATAATGGCTTGGTTGTTAAAAGGGAAAAGTTTCCCATAATTGACCCTAAGGCTGAAATTCATGTTGCCCTAGGGGAGCACCAGGGGGCAATGAGGCACCACTTAGGTACGAGTGAGGTTGGCGTCAAGATCCTTTGGAGGAACTAATCATCTCAGGGGTTTGTTATGTCTGGGTGAGCCATTCCAAGCGCATTTTACCACTGGACAGAAAATGGCAGAGGGAGTTTTGCCGCTGCCCCACACTGGAGCAGCCAGCGGGGAATTTAAGGACATCAGACCAAAACTATGGCAGGTGATAGGAATTTTCTTTTTTCTATAAGATTTGCTCAGAAAGTTATGCCAACTGGAAAGAGAGTTGGTTTTGTTGGTTAATTTGGACTTGATAATAATAGTCGACTTGATGACTCAGGCCTATGGTCTTGTTGGTCTATGTCAAAATTAGTTTTAATTTAATCAAGTTTTTGATTTTATTAATTACTAATTAGTGGTACAAATCATCTTGGTATGTGTTGCCAATTGCTTGAATGTATTGGTTTAGCTATTTGCAGACGCGTCAGCAACGCTGTCTTTTTTGTGAATTCAACACCAACCCTGAGGCCATGTGAGATGCCCCTGAGTTAAAAGGACTGTAGGCCCTCAGATGAACTATTACATTTTTCTCTGGCCAAGTGCATTGAAAATGAGGCATCATGGATAAGATGTGGCAAACATAAAACCCTATAAATTATCTCCAAGTTGATACTTATAAAGTACAATCAACTATTACCACAAGTTCATACTTTAATTTATAAGTTTTTTTTGTATTCAATACTTTACATTGTATTAAGTCGAGAATTTACTTAGGATAGAAGGATCATGGCATCGTGCCATCATCCAAGTAATGATAGAAGAATATGGCTTTGAAGTGTTATTATCAAGGAGTTATATCTTATCTATTGTCACCGTCTGGTCTATTGTTGCCATACAATAGACTCTCAAAGCTCAACCATACTGTAGAAGAAGAACCAGACATCCAAAGTAGGCCAAAAACTTCAACATTTGGTGCTCATGACTGGGAACGCAGATGGTGACCATGCTAAGCAGGGGAGCAATCCCAATTAATTATTCAGAACCATTACTGGGCCCAATGGGAATACTGAAATGACTGTGTCCCAGTTTAATTAGAATGATGTACCCATTATTACCTTCCCCAATGAACCCATCTTACCTGAAGAGATGGAACTTCTTGAACATCAGTTGTTAAGAGGGTATCAAATGGAACAAGGGCCCGCGGACAATAGTAGAAATTCTTTTTATCACCAACAATAGCAAGATGTGATGTGGAATAGATATCTAGCTCATCCTCAATTGAGTGTAGCTCAAATCTGAAACAAAATTGGGATAGAGAATATCGCCCAATACTTAATTGAGTTTGTACACCCCATCTCCAGAAATTCTCAGATGACAATTTCCCACCATCATGCAGCCATTACCAAGTTGGTAAACTTCTCATGCAACTCCAGCCAGGTGGGCCATATCTTGAATGAGCAATTATAAGACAACTTCACTGAGGTCCGTTCTAGTTTGGAGGCAAATTATGATTTAACCACTTGGGCTAATGACCGGGTAGCAGAATTAGCACAAGAGCTAAATGACAGATTGCATCCCATCTTTGACAATTTCTTAGAGGAAAATAGGAGTTAGTAAATCTTGGGTTAGCAATATCACTCAGGCTTCCATTAATGCTTCAGAGTTCATGAGGCTTAATCATGAAGCCCAAGAGGCGCAATTAAACCATAACAATGAATTTTGTGGCCAGTATTGATGACTGAGCACCCAAATTTCACAGATGAAGGATGGACATACCAAAAAATCAACTACTGGCACACACAATTTGAAGGTCAACAGATGGAGAACGAGAAGATTCCTGACACTATTGATCGTCTTGATTGACAGATCAATAATCTTAATGAGGATGTTACCACTATTAACGATTTAAACAATATTCTTCATGGCAAGTAAACCAGTGAAAGAATGGAAATAATGAAAAGGGCCAAGTGATTTACACCTTGCAACTACAAACTATTAGCTTGAATGAGGAAATTGCGAAATTTAAGTTAAAAAAATTGAAATCATGTCAATTGGGAAATTAAAATCAATGACCAAATCTGAGATTTGGATGACAGGCGTTGCCAGTGTGAAACAAACCACTCAACTGAAAGGTCTTCCAAATATTATGAGGACAAAGCTTTGGAAGTAGCTACTGAAATGGACGCTGGGCCATGTTGACAAATGCCTAGCAATATGGTTGCTTTGGCCAACTCCAACACCTCAACTCATGGCGCATTGCCTCAGCGTCCTAGTACGCCTGGCTCAAGCCAACAAAGAAGTAATCGTGATAATCATGGACAGGAAAATGATAATTACAAACCAGTGAACCTTCCTGCTTTTAACAAGAATGGAAGTATAAAAACATCTGTCAAACGTTTTGAAATGGCCATGTATGGGGCCAAAGACTGTAATAAGCCACATGATCAACTGCTTGGATGAGTGGAGCATTGAGTTTATTATGCCTCACATTGACAAAAACATAACCTACGCCAAAGTCAAAGAGGCTGTGTTTTATGAATTTGGAGGTCCAGAACTAATGTCAACTAGAAAATAAGTTTATGAATATTTGCTTTAAGAAAGATGAAGCAATTGATGAATTTGTGTATTGATTCTATCACAAAGCTCAGGTTATCCTAGGCGCAAAGGCTATGGTCAATTTTGATGCTAAGATTACAATACAACATGCAGAACAACTTTACCAAAATTTGTCAAACACTTTATTGCCTGCTTTTTTGAAAAACCTTGCAACATCTGAATTGGTTTATTATTTGCACAGATGTTCACAAAATTATGGCCCTCCTAATACCAGGTAAAGATCAAGACCTGCTGCCTCTTCTGGAAAACCCTTCAAAACCAATAAGTATATTGACAGTGATCCACCTGTGAAAACTGAGAAAAACTCAGATACAAAGGCCCCATGCCCAATGAATGAGATTACTTGCTATAACTGCAATCATAAAGGACACTTTACTTCCTGATGCCGTCAGCATAATGTCATTTTAGTCCTTCCTGATAACACGTAGAAGGAGGGAAAAGAACAAGCACAATAGATGAGGGTTGATCTATTGTGCCAGAAACACCAGTCCCACCTGATCAACAAGAATATGCAGGCCACGGGGCCTCATTAAACAATAAAACGAATTCTATTTTAGCATCAAATGAAGATTCTGTGAGCGTACATGCGGTAACTCGCTCTCAAAGTAAGGTTGTCATACCTGAAACCTCTGAAGTAGTTGCTAAACTGTATGTGCAACAAATACTTGAGAATCTTCCAGATGAAGGGCTGAGCAATGCAGCAGATACCCCAAGCTTAAAAAGGGGTGAATATAGCTATGCTAATCAACACATTCATCACTTAATGTCCCAGTATTGAAAATACTCTGAAGCGCACTCTTAACTCCTTGAATTCTTCCCATATTCACTTAGTAAACTCTATTGATTCTTAATACTCTGAGTGCACTTACGTGGATATTCTGTTCAATAAGATCAAAGTTGTAGCTATTGTTGATAGTGGAGCACCTGTAAACATTGTTTCCACAAAGTTAAAGAAATTGAAGATTGCTCCAGACATTGACCACTATTGAGAATATGGGACCACAAGCCTCAACAGCACTAAGAATGAAGGAGCTTAAAGCGCCTTGCCACTGCGATTTGGAGCTTTGGTAGTAGCCACACCTAAATAGTGCTTCCAAACGCCAATTATGACATATTAATAAGAACTAGTTTTTAAGGACCTATATGATCTTATGTGATTTTAAAGAAAACATCTTGATGATATTGGGCCAATCACTTCCAATTTATTACTCTTGTGACAATACAAAGCCCTCTAGCTGTCGTAAAAACTTATCAATATATCTTATGCTGATGGGATAATACCATTAGGATGTATTCAGCGGGGAAGTTGAAGTTTCCCATGACAACCACCATAAACAAAAATTTAGGAATACCTCTATGTATGAATAAGGATGCGACAATAGCTCTAGGCCATCAACTGGTTATGAGGACTGGGACCACGCTGGATATTCCAGAAGGACTATACAGGGAGGTTTATCCCCATAAAATTGTTCTCAAATGGAACCTAGTGTGGCACTTAAAATACTTATACCAGGTAATGGAGAAATTGATGTCCTATTAGTAAATTTGACCTGCTGAAGTACTAAGGTCAAGAAATCATAAGAAGTTGCATTAGTGCATCTCTTTCTGAGGGACAAGTTAAAATCAGCTGTCAAATTTGGCGACTTATCTCAGTTCAGTTTACTGACTGAAAGCCTTGGGGAACATACTGTAATTCCATGAGAATCATTTACAGATTATTAGAACAACATAAGGATGAAGCACTAGAGTTGTTTAAACAATACTCCGAAATTTTCGCCAAAGATGACCAATAATTAGGTTGTGCGAAAAGAGTACAGCATTTTGTTGACAGTGGGGACCACGTGTCTATTAGAATGAGGCCAATCTGGTGCCCCAGGGCTAGCGATGAAATAGTTGGAGAAGAGCTAGACAAATTGCTGAAAAGTGGAATGATTGTGCCCTCTAAAAGACTGTGGGCCATCCCAGTTTTAATTGTATTTAAAAAGATGGCAGCAATCAGGTTGTGATTTATTTTCAATGCCTCAATGCCATTATGAAAAAAGATTTGTATCTGTTGCCCAGAATTGATGATGCTCTGGACTGTCTGGGAGGGGCGGAGTATTTTACTACATGGACCTTATCTCAGGATATTGGAAAAATGAATTTCCTCAAGAGGAGCAGAAGAAGTGCGCAATGATTTCTGCTTAAGGGCTGTTTCAACCAATGCGCATACCACAGGGGATGTGCAATGCGCCAGCAACCTTTCAGCGCGCAATGGACACAATTTTGGGGGAACTTGAAAAATCTTGCATACTGGTGTACCTGGATGATATCAATGTCTTTTTGCAAATGTTTTCTGAACATCTGGAGCACCTTGAACAAGTGTTTAAACAGTTGTTGAAGGCTAATTTGAAGATAAACCTAGAAACTATTATTATTTTAAAGAACAATTGGAATACCTTGGTTTCATCGTTGATTCCAAGAGCTTGCGGCCTCAACCTCAAAAGGTGGAGGCAATTAACAAAATGCAACCTCTGACGAGTATGAGGGATGTTCAAGTAATCTTATGCATGGTAGGATAATATTTGAAGACTTGTAGAAGGGTTTGCGAGGATTGCTGAGTCCCTATTCCATTTACTACAAGGAGGAGTTCGTTTTTGCTGGGCTGATGAGTGCCAACAAGCCTTTGAGGCTTTAAAAACCAAGGTGAGCTCAGCGCTTGTCCGCCAATATCCAAATTTCAGCAGGGCTTTTGTCATAAAACTGACGCCTCATTGACTGCGATTAGGGGTGTGCTATCTCAGATTGGGGATGATGGCAAGGAGCATCTGGTTGCTTATTGCAGCAGGACGCCAAATAAGCATGAGTACTCTTATACAGTGACTGAACAAGAGTGTTTGTCTGTCATCTACGCTTGTAAATAATTTCAGGTTTACATTCATGGCATCAAGTTTCAAGTAGCGATGGATCACAGCTCATTATGATGGCTTTATGACCTCAAGGAACCTGAGGGACAATTAGCCTGCTGGGCTCTGAAATTACAAGCGTATGATTATGAATTTATTCATAGGGCTGGAGTGGCCCATCAAAATGCAGACAGACTATTGTGACTTCCTATTGTAGCTGTCCTAAGCAGTTTAGCTGATAAACTTCATGAAAATTTGATTACTCAAAGGTATGGGGATGAGCCACCTGAATTATAAAAAGTGATTAAAAAGCATTAACTGACACCAAATATCAGAATGGAGTTTTATATAAGCTCAAGCCTGAGAGGCAGCATCAAATTTTCCCAAAACCTTCCAATCAAATGGAGATAATTACACAAGCACACAAGACCATCAGGCATGGAGGATTGACTAAAATGCTAGAATTAATTTGATCAAGTTACTATTGGGATTCCATGTGATTTAATATCCATTACATACTCAATTAATGTCATTCATGCCAAATTACAAAGCCTATGAAGTCATATGTTAAATATCATTTGTTCAAACCCAACTGGGCCTATCATACCATGTCAATTGATGTAGTTGGCCATTTGCCTGTGAGTAGCCTAGGCAACAAATACACGATTGTTGCTATCAGCTATCTGAAAAAATGGTGGAAGTGAAAACAATTTAAAACGTTGAGGCGCTAACTACTGCCAAGTTCATTATGGATAAGAAATTTATAAGCATGGATGCCCCCAGAATATCTTGACGGACAATGGCACAAATTTTACTTCCCAGATGGTACAACAGTTAAATGTGTTGATTTCTATTAAAGGAGTGTTTCTAACAACATACCATCCTGAGACTAATGGAATGGTAAAAAGAATGAATGGCACTTTAGTCAGCATATTACACAAAAATGCAGCCTCAGCGCCTTCACAATAAGCTACTTCCATTAGTGCTACCATGTTTGTGTACAATATTGGACACCACAGCAGCACAGGCCACTCTCCATTTTGACTTCTGTATGGTAGATAACCCACTCTGCCTCCATTATTATATACAGTACTCAGTTCAACCAAAGCAATTAGACCAAATAATTATTTTGAGCAACTAGCAAAGAACCTAATTAAGTTGCAATCTGGATCCTATCAAAACATGTTTTTTTCAAAAACTAGTCAGAAAAACTACAATGATGCTAAACAAGTTATGGTGACTAAGTTTAATGAAGGAGACTTAGTGATATTATGGCACTCATTACGCAGGCTGTGCGCACAAACTGGCCTTTCTTTGAGAAGGTCTATTTATTATATTGGAGAAAATCATATGAAGATGTATATACCATTAAGGATTAAAGTGGCTAGGTTGTGAATCGAGTGCATGCTAAGTTCCTTTGTCCATATCATAAAGAATAATAATAATACAAAAAGAAAAAAACGAGATAAAAAAGAAAAAAATAAATATGATAAAAATAAAAATAATAAAAGATGAAAATACAAAAAATAAAGAAAACATAAAGATTTATTTTCAGAGATTTGATACCTCATCATCACTGGAACTAGATAACCCTTCTTTAGGAGGGGGAGGAGAGTGATATTGAACCAAAGAAGCCTGTAGCGGAATTAGAGAAATGTGAATCTCATATAAGACTTGACTATCCAGACTCTGTCAGAGATGCACTAAACCCAAAAGACCCAGCACCAGGCACGCTGGCCTAATTGGCTTATGAAAGGCCATCAAACTTCAGGGAAAGCCTATCAGAAAGGACTTTGGAACAGGCAAGAAAGGTTCAACTTAAGAGTAAATGCTGCAGAAAGGAAGATACAGTTGGCAAGAAGGCTTTCAAGGCAGGGGTAAACTGGGTGGAGGAACACTTTTGCACAAAACATCTGCGAACAGGCCTTGTCTAAAACCCTGTTCATGTTATGCACAGTATCAGTGGGGAGCAAGGAAGGAGGGAAGTGAATGCACGCTCCCAGTAGAGCCATCTGTGGGACATACTTTTTTGAAGCCCTTTTGCCAGGCTTTTGCAAAGGGCTCAGTATAACACCAGGATGCACCAATCTTTTGAAATCTGAGTCCTGAGGCCCAACGGGACGTGTAAATCAGTATGTACCAAAGTGGGTTTGCACCAAAGCCTAGAAACTGAGTTAGCTAAAATAAGAGCCTAATTGGCCTCAAATATATCGTATGTGGCAACCTCAGGCCCATTAGCAAGTGCAGATGACAAGTAGGCATTTATAGGCTCTGACATTAATCAAGCTCAAAACCCAACAAAGCCACACTGCCCACACATAATGAGGAAGCAAGATTGTTGGAAGGGAAGATTTGAAAAGTAGAAAACAAGAAGTCAGAAAGGAGATTCCCATCTAAAGTGAATTGATGGGGGATAAGGGTTCTTTGGGCTGACCGGCTTCAGAAGCCCAAAGAGTTAAAGAGAGAGTCAAAGGAGAATCCCTATTGACCCATTGGGATGTTCAATGGACAGTACTCAAAGCCAAGGGGGCCTGCTTAAGTTCATTGATGATTAGTGAAGTTTCAGCGGGATGCAAAGCCAAACTCTTGGGTACCATGGGAGCATAGCTGGTTGATCCAGCTTGAGAAATAGTGGGCAACACGCCTGAGTTAACCATAGAATGCCGCATGGACTTGCTCAGTCTTAGGAAGACTTGTCTGTCCAAGGCTGAAAAGCTATCAATATATAATTTGTACTTATAAGATTTTGAAAATTAGACATTGTGACCCAGAAAGAAGGGTACCCGCTGCTTTTATCCAGTCAAGGTGGGGGAAGCGTTGAGTAGTTGACCGGACCTAATTGTTATATATTTGATAGGTACATAATAATATTAGCATGCTCAATTTATTATGGATGTTATTGGATATCAGTAATTTTGAATCAGGAATATCCTATGCTTATGTGAAGCTTGGGATCCGTGGTCTAGCAATTCCACTTAATAATATTCAACTATGATGAAATGGGTCCAAGGGCTTTGTTGGTTAAGTTGGACTTAATAATAATAGTTGACTTGATGACTCAGGCCTATGGTCTTGTTGGTCTATGTCAAATTTATTTTCTAATGTCAATCGAGTTTTTGATTATATTTAATTCCTATTTAGTAGTACAAATCATCTTGGTATACGTTGCAAACTGCTTTGAGAATAGTATTGGTTTAGCTATTTTCAGACGCGTCAGCAACGCTGTCTTTTTTTGTGAATTCAACACCAACCCTGAGACCATGTGAGATGCCCCTGAGTTAAAAGGACTGTAGGCCCTCAGATGAACTATTACATTTTTCTCTGACCAAGTGCATTGAAAATGAGGCATCATGGTTAAGATGTGGCAAACATCAAACCCTATAAATTATCTCCCAGTTGATACTAATAAAGTACAGCCAACTATTACCACAAGTTCATAGTTTAATCTATAAGTTTTTTTGTATTAATACTTTACATTGTATTAAGTCAAGGATTTACTTGGGATTATAAGGATCATGGCATTGTGCCATTGTCCAAGTGATGACAGAAGAATACAGCTTTGAAGTGTTATTATCAAGAAGGTATATCTTAACTATTGTCACCATCTGGTCTATTGTCACCATACAATATATGCTCAAAACTTCACTGTACCGCATAAAAAGAACCAGCCATCCAAAGTAGGCCAAAAACTTCAAAAATTGATGTCCCAATAAGTGGATGCTTCCATCTGACCAGGTAATGTACTTTGAAATTGACCTTACTCAAGTGATCAATTAAAGTTGAGCATGACCTAAGTTAGTAATTATAAATCAAATTGGTTTCAAACCGCCATACACTGATTAACAAAATCAAGCTGTTGTAATTTAAAAGATATCCATTTTAATAAAAGAGCTGAAACAAGGAGCTGGGCGTTGTGTACCTCACTTGTACCAACCTGGGCATACCTGGCCTGTACCTAGCGTTGGTCCAAGGCGTGCTTTAGGTCAGGAAGGTCCTGAAACTTGACTCTTTGGACCTCCTGCCACCCAATATTGTCCTTGCTGTTGGTGCCCTCTATTAGGTCATGTAAAATGACATTACCCTCTCCTCTTTTTTGGGCTCCACCCCTCTCCAGGGGTATTCACCAAGGAAAAGTTTTTGTGGGCAGGGGCCAACTTCATGGCTGCAACGGCTTGCTTGGACTTAGATCCTGCAGCCTCAGAGAAACTCTCGTGGAATGCTACAATTAAATCTTGAGCATGGGTGCAGTCATGCGCTGAGACCCAAATGTTCTCTGCTGCATCAAATCCCTTCTAAGATACAAGATACTCGAGTCTTCTTACCCAACGAGAGGCTAAAATCTCCTCCACTTTCCACTCCAGCGCCCCATCTATGAGATCAGCCTCTGGAGGCTTTGGTATGGGACCCTCAAACAACATAAGCTTGCTTTCATGGAAGACTGAAAAGATTTGAGACGAAGAGGGGTGATCCAACTTGTATGAGGCGTGGCCCAACTTTCTGACAATTCAATAAGCCCAATCATTTTTGGTCACAGAATTTTCAATTGGTTGCTTAATTGGGATGTTTTTAGTATTCAGCATCACAATATCTCCTTCTTTGTACGCTGGCCCAACTCATATCTTACCATCAGCGTTTTCCTTGTAAGCCTTCATGACCGCATCTAAATTTGTGCTCACCCCCTGGTGTACTTTCTTGATCATTTTTGCAAAGTCAACCACCTCTTCCACCTTAGATCTTCAACTGGGCTCCATTTTAAAGGTGGTATTGAAGCCATAGTTGGCGAAGAAGGGGGAACAACAAATTGATGCATATTGGGCGTTGTTATAACTGGATTGGGCCATGAGGAGATGAGAAATCTAATCTGAACGATCTGCAGCGGTGTAACACCGCAAGAACTGTTTGCGGCGCTGGTTCACTCATTCAGTCTATCCATATGATTGAGGTGATAGGCAGTTGAACGGCAGAGGCGAATCTGAAGAGTCTTAAAAAACTCTTCCCAAAAGATGGAGGTAAACTGGGGTCCACGATCACTAAACTTTTTCTTGAGGGACCCTGTGAAGAGCAAACACATGAGTTACAAAGATCCTAGCCATCTCAGCCGCAGTGAATGTGGTTCTGAAGGAAATATAGTGGTCAAACTTCGTAAAACGGTCCACCACCACCATGATGGCATGGTAGCCATAAGGTGCAGGCAATTCACAATAAAATCAACTGATAGAGAAGTCCAAGTCCCTTCAGCCTTTTGAACTGGTACCAATAGCCCCACTAGAGGCTGGCAATTTGCTTCCATTTGGTTGCAGACTAGGCACTCTTTAGAATACCTGATTATCTGAGCAGCTAGCCCCTTTCAATTTTATGTGTGGCGAATTAGCTCTAGAGTCTTCGCCTTCCCAGAATGGCCAATGGTGATTCCGTCATGATGGTCCCAGATGATTTCCAGGAGAAGTGGTCAAGTGGGAACCCATAAGCGCCTTTGAAACCACACCATCTCATTCTTCATGTGATAACCCCTGTTTATATCCTCCTGATTCAATGTGCTCTTTGCAAGGACCATAATATATTTGGCTGACAAAGGCTGAGAATGAACTACCTTTATGAACATACCATATTCTCCCACATTTTACAGAGGAGCGAGCTTTGGCCTGTTGTCCAAGGGATAGGGAAGCTGAGACACAATCTTACCTGGTGGAATCATCAAGTGGGTATTATGCATCTCTACCTCCTTAGGATCTGGAGCTAGTTCAGGTTTGCGTCTCAAAACATCCGCCAAACCATTCTCCTTGCCCTTAGTAAACTCATAAGAAAACTCAAATTGGGCTAGGGTCTCATGCCAGCAAGTTTTCCGTGGGTTTAAGACATGAGGCGCGGTAGTACAGTAAGGCACGGTGATCTGTACATATAAGGAAGGGTTGGGATGAGCCATTCAAGTGATGACGCCAAAAGGTCAGCGCCTCAACCATTGCTAATAACTCTTCATCAGATATGGCGTAGCTTAACTCTGGTAGAGACATCTTCATGTAAAAATAGCCCACTGGATGCTTTATTTCATCTTCACCTACATTCAATAAGAGCTCCGCTATAGTGAAGTTGGAGGCATCAGAAGAACAATGAACTCTTTATTAAGGTCGACATGGTGAAGAACTGATGTGGACAGCAAAGTACACTTTACCGCTTGGAAGTCATCCTGCAAAGTTGGGGACTACTGGAGCGCTTTACCCCACTCGCTTTATACAAGATCACCGCCACTTCAGAAAAACTTGGTGTGAATTTTTTAAGGAACGTACACATCCCCAAAAAACTCCTCAACTCCTTAAACGAAAATGGAGTGGGCTACTCACAAATCGCCTTCTCCTTGTCTGATGTTATCATGTGCACTTGGTCAAACATGACGTGGCCCAGGAAGGTGACCTGGTACTCGAAGAATTCACATTTGCTTAATTTTAACGCAAGGTCAGCTGCACTCAAATGCTCCACCACCTGCCAAAGGTGTACTGCATGGGACTCATTGTCAGGGGAAGATACCAGAATATCATCCATGTAGGCTACCGCGCATACCCCCAGCAGGTCCCCCAAAGCCGCATCAGTATGGCGTTGAAAGATAGCAGGGGCATTTTTAAGCCCAAAGTGCATAACCTGAAATTGCAAATCCATTTTTTGGTAAAGAATGCGGTCAGCCACTCCTGGCCCCTCTTGATACAGATCTTATTGAACACTTTTAAAAAATCTAACTTGTAGAAGACTCTCGTTTTCTCCACATAGCATGCAATCTGTGAATCCAATAAGATGGGATGTAAGTATGGTACTGTGACGTTGTTGAGATTCCCATAATCTATGCATGGGCGTAAGTTACCATTGGCATTCTTACAAAAAGAAGTGGTGAGTATAAAAGGGATGTTAGCTGAAAATTATTCCGTGGGTTAACTGCTTCTTAACTCACAAATCTAAGGCCACTTCCTCCCATACAGTCAACGGATAAATTGTGGAAGATATATGCACCAGATCAACGGTGAACTTGAACTCACAATAAAACTCTGGATGAGCTGGTAAACCATTGGCTGAAGTTTCATCAAAAGAAGATTCTAACCCCTCAAACAGGAAGTTAAGGTAACCTCCAAGGAGGGCTTCAGCAACGGAGCAAGACTGAGTGTGTGGATATTGGGCCAGTGGGGCATATCGCCCTGAAACTTTGCTTTATACCAAAGGGAAAGCTAGCTTGTGACCATTATTCAAAGTTAAAACACAAAGGTTTGTCTTTCAAGTTATTTCTGACGTCAAACTTTTGCTACCATTCTAAACCCAAAATGATGGGGTATAAGGGTTTTTGATATCTTGGAAGTGGTAAGACAAATGATATTTGCCAACTTGATAATCCACTAATCCCATACTTTTCAGCGCGGTTTTACCTTGGGTAGCCCTCCTCTAACCATACCACCTGGCAAGTAACTCAGCTCAAGGTACTCAGCTAGGATTTTGTCAATAAAATTCTTAGAGGCTCCAGTATCCACCAAAATAGTAGTGCTGATTTTTCCTAAAGGGGATGAAAGGGTAGCAGTCAATAAAAAATATTTTAAATGATCTTTTTTATAGCAGAAAACGCCAACACTTCACCACAAAAATCTTCTTCAGGCATTAGCATGCCTCCAGGGTACGTTTCTGCATCATAGAATGGAGAGGGATAATTGGCCAATCTTACTACTGAGGCCACATATCCCACCATATCTTCATAAATTGCATAAACGTTTTTATATTGTAATAGTAACTCCTTTTCTACCTCATGGGTTCTTCGGATCATTTTTGTGGTCAAGAGTGGGTTCTCTGGGGTGATCTGATACACAGAAATGGGATCCATATCTGAGCCATAAGAGAAGATATATGACTCAGTTGTTATATGGAACCGTCATTATAAAACGTGTTTTGGGCCATGAACGACTTCATACCCATTTTGGTGACAGGTTGTACGATGCTACCCAAGGCCATCACCACCAGGCCCTTCATTGATGATACTTCTGCACCGTCCTAATGTGGTGCCAAAGAAAAACAGTTTAATTTGTGTCAATTTTATGAAATTTGGTGGAAAGTTGGGTAATCACAACTCTCAGATTGTGAAGTAACTGTATCCACCATGTACAAATAAGAAGGGTGGGTACTTCCCAGTTGGAGGCAGAAAGAATACGCTGAGATGCTCCAACCATCGGTAAAATGAGAAAATGGTGGTGAGCCCCGCCACAGCTGTGGCCAACAGCTGGCGCACCCCATTTGTACTATGCAAAAGTCCCACATGGAAAAAATTCATGCACATAAGAAAGAAGAGTTGGTCGTTTAATGTCAGGAGAGTATCTATAACTCTCCACTTCCCTGCGTGGTGGTGCATGGTGAATAGGCCCAATGCAAGGGAACTAATTGTCAGTATTAAAATAGAGATAGCCCAGCGGAGGGTGCTTTAGCTGAAGTGACCACGGCGAGGGTGGTTAGCATGGTACAAGTAACTAGGGATTTAACAATCAGAAAACCAGCTGTGCCCCAATGGGCAGCTCATAACCAATCTTTGAACAGGGCTAGAGTGCATGGGTGACCCAGTTTGGAGGGAACCTGGTTGACACAGCGGTGTACCCGAGGCTGTAATAACTGTAAAACAAATAAATTGGCTAACATGACGTGAGACTTCCTCAAAAAGGTCTGCGCACTGGTTCACTCAAGTCAACGTAAGAAAAACCTAAAGCTGACTAGGGGTTTACTGAAGGGAAGATGACTAACAAGAAAGGTTGGTCTTGAGAAAACATATTTAAGCCAATTCAGGTAAATCATTGATTGGAGAAAGTGGTACTAAGCCTTGGTTACCAATAAGTGCATGCTTCCATCTGAACAGGTAATGTACTTTGAAATCAACCTTACTCAAGTGATTGATTGAAGTTGAGCCTGGTCCAAGTTAGTAATTTTATAAATTGAATAGGTTTCAAACCACCATTTACCAATTAACCAAATTTGAGCCATTTTCATTTAAAAGATATCCATGTTAACTCAAGAGCCAAAACAAGGGGCAGGGCGTTGTGCACCACATTTGTACCAAATTTGGCATACCTGTGCTTTACCCAGCGTTGGTCCAAAGTGTGCTTTAGGTCAGGAAGGTCCTGCAACTTGACCCTTTGGACCTCCTGCCGCCCAACCTTGTCCTTGCTGTTGGTGCCCTCAATTAGTTCATGTAAACATGACAGAACCTATCATAGTATATTCAGCGGAAGTCCCTCTTTATGATGGTGAGTTTTTGTATCAGCAGTCAGTTGTAGGGTAAATGTACTGACACAATCACAAGTCAAGACCACTGCAGAAGAGGGACCTCAGGAGCAACTAAAGCCTTACGCCTGTCAGTTATTTGAACAAAAATTTTCAGATGAGTTGGGCCCATCCTTAGATGCACCTTCCCTGAAAGGAGTAAACGTTGCCCTACTGGTGGACACTATTGTTAAAGAGCTCCCTAAAGTTGTTGTGGAGATTATGAGATTTCTTGGGAATTGGATCCTTCAAATGTCCAAGTACTAAACAGTCAATATTCTTCTTATGCTGAGTGTACAAACCGAGGAATTTTTATAGCAAAAAATTGAGTTCATGCTATAATAGATACGGAAACCCCATTCAACATAATTTCCACTAAGTTGATGGTGAAGAAAATTTTAAAGCCTGATATAGAACATAAAATGGTGTATGGGACCGCTGGAGCAGAAAGCACGGTCTCTGAAGGAGCGTACAGTGCGCTACCTTTACAGTTTGGATCAGTTGTCATTCTAGTTCCAGCAATAATGTTAATAAACAGCAATTATGACCTTTTAATTGGAACTGCTTTCATGCGATGCTTTGGGGATGTAATCTACATGATGGAGAAGACCTTTGAAACTTTGGGGCAGCGGATACCAATTTACTTTACCTCCAGCGGAGTACCAAATGATCCAGTGCATATGGGACAAATCAACCTTTCTTATAGCAGCGGGGTAATTCCAGTTTGCTACCATCAATCAAAGAACAAGAACTGGGCCCTCCCCAAAAGATATAAAAATATCAAGGACTGCCACTTAGAGCTGCTATCCTATATCCATTCCCTCCATACACCAATTAATAGTAAACACCAAATTAGAGGTGAAAGTGCCAGCCAGGCTCTATGGGGAGGTCATTGGCCCTTATCAGCAATTGCGTCTTGAGCCTCATGTGGCTCCAGGCATTATACTACCGTGACATGGGATTGTGGTTTTATTAGCAAATATCCAAAAAGACCCATTGCAAATTTTCCAGCATCAAATAGTGGCGTATACACACTTGACCCTGTGGAGGAAGTCCTTCAGGTTCATGATTTAGATTTGCTAGATAAATTTGGTCTAACTGTCAAACTGCAGCTCAGCGTAATGATGGTGGTATTGCGTGAGATTTAATGGGGTTATCTGAAGAACAAAAAGACTAAGATTTAGCTTTATTTCAAAAGTATAAGGAGATTTTCGCCATCAATGACCATGATTTAGGGTGCGCTCAGGGAGTGATCCATCAACTGGATATGGAGATCATCCCCATAAGGTCCCAACCAATCCGCTGATCAATAGCAGCTGATGAAGTCATCATTGAGGAACTTGATAAGCTGCTGGAGCAAGGGATGCTTGAACCGTCAAAGAGTCCATGGGCTTCACCCTTTCTATTTTGTAAAAAAGAAGGATAGAATACTAAAAAGCTCTATAGTATCACCAAGAAGGACTCATATCCCTTGCTGCGGCTTAACAATGCTATGGATTGGTTGGGAGCAGCTTGTTACTTCTCAGAAATGGATTCAATATTGGGGTACTGGCAAATGGAGTTTCCTGTGGCAGAACAAAACAAATGTGCCATAATCACATTAAAAGGGCTTTCTCAACTGACATGTATGCCTCAAGGGCTGTGTAACGCCCCAGCTACGTTCCAACGGGCTATGGACATCATTCTTGGCGAACTGAAGCTGTTGTGCGTTTTTGTGTATTTTGACAACATCAATATATTTTCCCAAACATTTTCTGGGCACCTTACCCATTTGGAGGAGGTACTACGCTGGGTTTCTGAGGCCAACATCAAGATCAAGACCCATAGATGTCACTTCTTCAAGGACCAACTGTGGTACCTTAGGTTTGTGGTAGATGTAACGGGGCTGAAACCCCAGCTGGCCAAGGTGGAGGCTATCCAAAAATGACTACGTTAAGCTATAAGCGCGACATAAGGTTATCATTGGGAATGGTGGGGTTACTAATGATGCTTTATACACAACTTTAGCTGTATTGGAGGTCCCCTGTTTGGGTTACTAGAAAAATTTGTTGCGTTTGAATGGATAGAACGTTGACAATGCTCCTTCAATACATTTTGGATGGTGTTAATCAGTGCGCTGGTGCAGCACTACCCAATTTAGTAAAAGAGTTTATTGTCTGGACGGATGCATCTCTTTCTGCTAAAGTGGCATTCTATCCCAAAAAGTTGATGGAGGGGAGGAGCACCCAGTTGTGTACTGCAGTTTGATCCTGAACTGCCATGAACGTAATTATACAGTGATCAAGCGGAAGTGCTTAGCAGTGATCTACACATATAAGCAATCTATGGTGTATTTGCATGGAGTGAATATTACAGTTGCAAGGGCACATGCTTTGTTACGCTGGTTTCAGAACTCAAGGAGCCTGGGGGGCATCTATCCCGATGGGCCCTCAAACTGCAGGCTTACAACTTTGAGACCCTTTACTGACCAGGAGCAAAATCATCAGAAGGCATATTGTTTATTGAGATTACTTAAGGTTGCCATCACAGCGGATCTGAGTGATGTGATGTACAATAAAACGCTCAGCGGAAAATATGATGATAAATCCCCTTAAGTCATATAGGCACTAAATGAGATGTGAGCTAACATCTTTTCGAAGAAAAGTGTGTTGTAAAAATGGATTGGAGACTCTATGGTGAACTTCCTGCAACCTTCGACATGGCCTAGAATTATCATGACCGCACATCATGCAGTTGGACATGGTGTATTATGCAAGACTTTGGAACTGTTGTGCCCTCAGTATTATTGGGAAAGCATTAACTATGATGTTCTTGAAACAATTACCTGCTGCCACCAGTGCCAAGAGGAAAACTGTTTGACAGAAGACCATGTACCAGTTAGTGAAACCATATTTTACTTGGCATACAGTTTCCATTGATGTCTTTGACCCCTGCCAACAGAAGCTTACCAGTTCAAATATGTTCTGGTGGCAATCGACCACTTGATCAGGTGGGTTGAAGCATGGGCAATACAGGATTTGGGGGTGGTCAAAGTGGCCAACTTCATAATGGATGTATTATCCAGTGACATGGCTGACCTCAGTTCATCCTTACCAATAACAGAACTAACTTCACCTCGTACATCCTTCCAAAATTGAATGAGCTTATGGCCATCTGCGGATTTTGATAAACCCATATCAGCCCAAGTCTAATGGTATGGTCGGGTAAGTTAATGGAACCTTAGTGAACATACTCCATGTTAATCCTTGGTGTATAGGCTTGATTCCGCCAAGTCAGTTTGCACAGAGTATTAGCCACTGAGCAACCAAATCGAACAATATGAAGATCATCATTTAAATAAAACTCAATAAACTATATACTGAGCTATCACTCCTGATTTTGACCTTTATTCTGTAATACAAATCGCAGACTTAGCTGCAACCACCTAATCATGGAAAAAGACCCCTTTTCAATCCTCTGTGTGAATCTTTATATCTTGGTTCCTTAAGCTGGATGCATCCTTGGCTTGGTAGTCTTCTATTTGTCTTTCCCTTTCTAGAAGTTCTTGTTTAAATAAAATCTCAGCGTAATTCCCCTCAATTTGCCAAATGGTCATCATTTTGATTTATTATAATTTTTATATCATTTTCCCTAAATCTTGAGACTCATCTTTATTCCCCTCCAATCTGCCAGTATGGGTAGCATATCATCCAGTCATATCAACTTCCCAACACTCCATAAATTAGTAACAAACTATCCTTCAGATTGTAGTTCCCTCCTTTCCACCACCATCTTTGCATATAATATTAGCTACCATTTGGCAATGGGGAAGAGTCCCTTTCAGGTACTATATGGACGTCACCCAGCTCTATCCACACTTCTCTATGCCTTTGTAGAGGACACCAGTGAAATGGATCTGCAATGTTACTTGACTAACCTGGTGAAAATTTTAATCAAGCTGAAAATGAAGCATACTCTTTCAGCTTGGGCAAGAAGATAAAGAACCAGGAGCTGATCAAGTATGGCATAGTGGGCTAGCTTAGTTCAAAGAAGGAGCAATGGTTCTATTCCATAACCAGCATAGGTTTGGTCAGTGTCATAATTCTGATATGACTGGATGATAAGCTCTAAATCTTTATGGTGGATCAGCTAGAATCCACCAACAATAATTATATAATATGAGCATTTGAGCGCCTTGGGATGAGGTGAAATTAGGTCATAATGAATGATTATTAAATCTCTTCAAAATAAGGTGATTAATACACGTTAATGCATGACATATAATTGGTAAATTGCCTCAAACTAAGGCGATCATGAATTTAATGAATGTAGACTCTTCCAGAACTAATGAGAATATAGTGGAATGCATAGTCTAAGAAAAGGGTCATTATCAACCAATGTTGCTAACATATAAGCGAGAGGAGAAGATTGAAGGAGGAGGGTTGTTACTAGGAAGAAGTGAGCGGAGCAGAAAAAATCTGTTATTTGATATTAAAATAAATAAAATAGTGTGGCTGAAGCGATTGCTTCATATTTTATTATAATCTTCACATTGTTTCATGGGCCTACGATCTCCATATTGTCCATCCGTTGCCCAGTGGACTTGACCCTATGAAAAAACCCTTATGGTGTATCTCACCAATTCCGTCAAATTTATTACAGTGATGCTCACTACATGGGGCCCATTGATCAACACCAAAGATATAAATAAAATAAAAAACCTGGCGTTGGCTATGTTGCATCAGGCCTGCACTGATGGGAAATCCTTTTGGCTTACTAGGTTAACTGAATATGTGGAAATTAGACTTGCTTTGGACGCTATGCTCAAAAGGCAGGATGATCTTTTTAAGGAGGTTTTTATTGACAATCTGCATCATTTTGATCATAATGGGAACACCATGGGTTCTTTAAGCAATTTGAGCTTGCAGCAAAAGGAGCTTCAGCTCAGCGGAAAGCAAAATTGTTAATATCCACCTTGGATGTTGGAAGCACTGACCAAGTTACCTGCTATCTTACAAACAGTTCCATTACACACTGTCAAAAATTGGTCATGGGCTCCACTAGTGTGCCAGGCCAACCAGTATGAAGACTGGTTGGCCCTTTACCATTTCACTTTCATTGGCGTATCAACCCCTACAAGTTCGCGTCCAACCCACCAACCAACCACCAACGACTTCGCCTTAGCCCCAGGTGTCCTTGGCGTGTGCCCTGGCGAGTCCATCCTCCATCCTGGGCAGCTCAGGCACTCTCGCACTGCCCCACCCTAGCAACCCTTCACCAACCCATATGGGCATGTCCTGGCGAGTCCATCACCCATCTTAGGTGGCTATGGCACTCCTGCACTGCAACCCACAAGATTGGTGGCCAGTCAGTGCATCTGCTGGCGGCCAGCTGGCCAGGTTCCCACCAGTCCCTCATAGGGAGGAGGCATGAAGCTGCAGCACCAGCCACTCCAGGCATGATCACCCACGCCTAATAAGGATCTCCTGTCCCACCTTCCCTACTCTAGTAACTCTTGCTACTTCAAACAAATAGGAAAAATGGGTGAAAGAGAGATTTTTATTAGGAGGGAAGAAAAACTAATTATACTACTTTTGGGCTAATGCGCCCAATACTCATTGGCCAATCAATACCAGAAAATCCATTGCCCCTTGATGACAGAACTCTTTAATAAATTGTTTGTCTTTCCAGGTAATGATTCCCTCCATACCCGCTCATCTTGGTCACCAAATTATATTAGGTCACCCCATCCTTGGCATGAGTTACCAGTTGATCATATATAAATTCATAATTTTTTAGAACTTTGAGCATCCTTGGCATGAGTTGCCGGTGCTCTAAATTAGTTGGCAGAACCATTTTCTAATGATTTGTAACGGATTCATCAACTTTACGTTAAAACTCCCACAACAATCTTCAAGTTGGCATTTCAGCATCAAATGCAGATTCTGCCAAACCTAAACTCGATTAATAATATAACATTAAATGCGTTCAAACTAGGCGATTAGCTGGCAATCACTCCTGACTAACTGAAACCCCTAATTCTGAGACTATCAGAAGGATCCATATGGGTAAAACCCTGACACACACCAGGAAGTGAAGGATACTGTGCTGCGATTGTTTGGGGGTACTGAAAAGATGTCACAGTGTAAGGCAGAGTTTTGACTATTGGGCTTCAGTGTAATGAGACCCTCACCATGTTTTCTGTTTAATTTACAGCAGAAGCTCACATGTTAATTGGGGCAGGGACTTTAACTGAATCCAATGTATGCAAAGATGACCTCCACAATTAAGCCATACCACGACCTTTACAATGTCATGGCTCCATATTTAGAGGACAGCATACCTTTACTTAAAATCATTTCAATTTTGCGCCATTCTATCCGCTACCTTTCCTTTGCCCAATACAGAGTGGAAACTACCACATCCGCTTCCAGACTTTCTAATTTGGGAAATTTATCCCGCCCTGTTCAGAGTCCATCTAGTAACCCACAGCCTTATTATCACTACATGCCTTTCCCTCAACTGAGTTGCCATCAGAAGTTCAACTATCAGGCTGGGCCTGTTTACATTGATTGACCCCAGGCAAACTTTTGGTGTGGCTCATTTTTCAACAATCAAGGATGCAGTCCCTATGGGGTCAATTTTTTAGTGTAGTCACTCTGGTCATCTGGCATGATGTTGCCCTATTGTCAGGCCCATTACCTACCACAGGACCAGTACAATCAGGGAAAAATTAGTGCGGAGTAGAGATGGGACTCTCTACCTCCGCTATTACAACCTCAAACGTCTCAACTGAACCTATCCTTGTATATATAGCAGAAGTCCTTCAGTATGACAGCTCATTCTTATATCGGCATATGGTTGGAGGGGTGAATGTATTGACATGAGCTCAAACCAAGGACATGGCAGAAGAAGGACCCTAGGAGAAACCGAAGCCTTATGCCTTCTAAATGTTTGATCAAATTTCTACAGATGAGCTTGATCCGTCCTTTGATGCGCCTCTCTTAAAAGGGGTAAACGCTGCCCTCTCTATGGATGATATCGTTAAAGAGTACCCTAAAGTTGGGGAGGGTAATATGAGCTTCCTGGGGAAAAGAGACCAACAAACATCCACGTTTTAAACAATCAGAATCATCCTATTCTGAGTATACATACTGTGACATTGTTATAGCAAAAACTCAAGTCCATGCTACAATTGATACAAGTGCTCCAGTTAAATTAGTGTCCACAAAGTTGGTGGCAAAGTTGACATTAAAGCCTGATGTGGAACAACATATGTGTATGGGCCTGCAGGCATGGAAAGCGTGGTCTCTGAGGGAGCGTACAGCGTGCTACCATTGTGGTTTGGGTCAGTTGACATTGTAGCCCTGTGATAGTGCTACCTAAAAATAACTATGACCTGCTAATTAAAGCCACTTATATGCGACACTTTAGGTCAGTTGTTGATATGAAAGTAAAACCTTCAAAATTATGGAGCAGCTAATCCTGATTTACTTCACCTCCAGTGGAGTGCTTAATGATCCAGTGCACATGGTTCATATCAACCTGGCATATAATGATAAGGTGATTCCAGTTTGCTACCTTTGACTAAAGGGTAAGACCTGGGCCCTTTCCCCAACAGATATATAAATAACAAGGGCTGACTCTCAGAGAAGCTGGGCCTATATCCATTCCCTCCATACACCAATTAATAGTAAACACCAAATTAGAGGTAAAAGTGTCATCCATGCTCTGTGGGGAATTTATTAGTTTTTATCAGCAATTGTGGCTTGAGCCTCATGTGGCTCCAGGAATTATACTACCGTGACATGGGATTAAGGTTTTTATTAGCAATTATCCAAAAAGACACATTGCAAATCCACTGGCACTAAATAGTGGCGTATCTACACTTGACCCTAGTTGAGGAGGTCCTTCAGGTTCATGATTCTGGGTTGCTGGATGAATTTGGTTTACCAGTTATTGCAATTCTGATATGACTGGATAATAAACTCTAAGTCATTATGGCGGATTGGTTAGAATCTGCAAAGCCTGAGCATGAGTACAAAAAATCAGGAGCCTTATGATAAGGCGATATTGGGTTAATAATATTGGATCATCACTATATTAGGCAACAAGGTAATGTTGATGAATAACAAATAATGAGATGTCAACATACGATTGATGTTGAGTAAGTTTTCCTCAAATTAAGGAGATCATGAATCTAATAAATATTGAACTCTTCTGGAACCAATGATATGTGGTGGAACAAATTAATAAACAGTATGGTTGGTATTGACTGAAGTTTCTGAGATATCAGCAAGATGAGACAATTGAAGGGAGGAGGTTGTTAGTAGTCTAGAGGGAGCGGAACAGTGATGATCAGCTTATATATTAAAGTAAATAAAGAGTGTCTTTGGGGCAATTGCTCCCTATTTATTTAATAGTTATTACTTTGTTTTGAGGATGATGATCATCATATCATCGGTCCAAATGCTCAATGGGCGTAACCCTGTACAAAACCCCTTTGGTGTAGCTCACTGATTCCGCTGAAATTGTAACAGTGGTGCTCATTACTGGATGCCCATTGATCAATCACAAAAAAGATTAAAATTTCCCAAGTTGCTGGCCATGTTGCATTATGATTTCTTTGGCAAAATATCTTCCTGACATGCTGCACCAGTTGAATATTCAGAATTCAAGCTAGCTTTGGATGCTGTCCTCCAATGGAAGAAGGATATTCTTCAGGAGGTTTTTATTAATAACCTACCTCCATATAATCGTGATGGATATATCCATGGTTTCTTTAAGCAATTTGAGTTTGCAATGGAAGAAGCTTTAGACGGTGTAGAGCAAAATTGTTATTATTCACCTTGGATGTTGGAAGCACTAGCCAAGTTACTTTCTTTATTCAAAACAGTTCCATTGCCTATCAAGAAGCGAAGAATACTGTGCTGCAGTTGTTCAGAGGAACTGCGAAGATGCCACAGCAGAAGGCTGAGTTCTTGACCATTGGGTTTCAGCGTAATGAGACCCTTACTGCTTTTGCTGATCTATTTATGGTGGAAGCTCATGTGTTAATTGGGGCAGGGGTTTTAGCTGAAATCAATGTGTACATTGCAATGACTTCCACAGTTAAGCCATTCCAGGAGCTTTACAATGTCCTGGCTACATATTTAGAGGATTACGTACCCCTGCTCAAAATTTTTCAGTTTTTGCGCCATCTATCCGCTACCTTTTCTTCGCTCAATATAGAGCAGAAACCTACCGTCTCCGCTGCCAGACTTTCTTATTAATGGAAATTATCCTTCCCTGTTCAGCGTCAATTTAGTAACCCCCAGCCTTATTATCATTATGCATTCTGCTTCCAACCGAGTTGCCATCAGCAGTTCAACTATCAGGCTGGGCCTGTTAACACTGATTGACCCCAGGCCAACTTTGGGTGTGGCCCATGTTACAACAATCAAGGACGCAGGTCCTATGTGGTCAATTGTTTTGAGTGCGGTCACTCTGGGCGCCTGGCAAGAGGTTGCCAAATCATTGGGTTCATTACCTACAGGATCAGTACAATCAAGGAAAATCAGAGCGGAGTAGAGATGGAACTCTCTACATTCGCTATCCTGACCCAAAACGTTCCACCTGCACCTATCCCCATACATTCAGTGGAAGTTTCTTAGTACAATGACACATTCCTGTATCAGCAGCTGAATGGAGGGGTGAATGTATTGACACAAGTGCAAATCAAGGACTTGGAGGAAGAAAGACCCCAAGAGCAACCAAAGACTTATGCCTGTCAAATGTTTAACCAACTTGCTACAGATGAACTGGATCCATCCGCTGATGCACCTCTCTTAAAAGGGGTAAACGCTGCCCTCCCTGTAATCGTTATTGTGAAAGAGTACCCTGAAGTCAAGGTGGGATTATGAACTTTATGGGGGAAAGTGACCTAAAAATGTCCACGTTGTAAATAAACAGAATTTATCTTACTCTGAGTATACAAACTGTCACATTGTCAGCAAAAACCCAAGTCCATGCTATAATTTATTCAGGCGCTCCAGTTAACATAGTGTCAACAAAGTTGGTGGCGAAATTGGTGCTAAAGCCTGATGTGGAACATTGTTTTATTTAACTGAGGTAAGCTGACCAGGGGGTGGAAATTACCAAACTAAAAAGTAACAGAAATAAATTGTTTTAAAACAAAACGCCCAAATGAGCGATTGAATGAAATGCATTGAACAAAAACAACCAACCAGGTGGGCAGCGGAGACCACTTATCCCTCCATGGCAGAAGGGGAGGGGGATCAGGGGCTCATTTTCAGCATCAGCTATCTCTTTCCAGAGTAGGGTTTGTGCCAAGGCAGATAGCAAGGGCATTGGGGCATTGGCAGTATGTGGTTCAATATCTCTGATGATTGGTACTTCTGAGTAATTGCCAACCATAAAAATGGCAATGATATATTTGGCTAAAGATTTTTTGGCTTTAATGTGGGCGTCTGGTAGTTTAACAAATGTGGCAATATTGGTTCAGGTAATCTTAGCTTTTGATTCCGTGCCACATTTACCACGTTCTGGATAGCGTTGGTGACATTTTTGTGTAGTTGTTATACATTAATCTTACTTTTTGGAGTAAGATTTTTGGGGATAACATGAGTTGGAATTCCTCCTGCGAGCACCGCCACTGATTTGGTGGCAGCTTTGTGGAGGAGACAGCAATCTGGTGTGGCGGCTGCTTCTACTGCAAGCTGATGGTCTCTGTGGACTGAAGTAGAACATTGTATGGTGTATGGAACTGCAGGTGCGGAAAGCCCAGTCTCTGAAGGAGCGTAGTGCGCTACCTTTGCAGTTTGGGTCAATTGACATTGTAGCCTTAGCAATATTACTACTGAACAATAACTATGACCTGTTAATTGGAACTGCTTTTATGCGACACTTTAAGGATGTTGTAGTTATGATGGTGGAGACCTTCAAAATTATGGGTCAGCGGATCCTAATCTACTTCACCTCTAGTGGAATGCTGAAGGATCTGGTGCACATGGGTCATACTAATCTCGCATATGGTGATGGGGTGATTCCAGTTTGTTACCATTGACTAAAGAGCAAGACTCAGGCCCTTTCTCATCAAATATATGAATATCAAGGGTTACCATTTATAGCTGATGGCCATATATCTAAACCCTTTGGACACCAAGTAATAATAAACACCGAGTTAGAGGTGGAAGTGCCTGCTGGACTTTATGGGGAGGCCATTGGGCTCTATCAGCAGTTTCAGCTTGAGCCCCACATGGCGTCAGTCATGATACTCCTTGGGCATGGGGAGACCGCGGTCTTAGTAGCAAATCTTTAAAATGGACCAAATTTAAATCCGCTGGCAAAAATAGTGGCATATTTATATTTGATCTCAGTTGAGGAGGTCATCCAGGTTCATGAGTTCAGTTTGCTGGATAGATTTGGTCTGCCCATTGAACCACATCTTGACATAATGGCGGTTATACCACATGAAAATTTAATGGGGTTATTGGAAGACCAGAAAGATAAGGTGGAAGCCTTATTTTGAAAATACAAGTAGATTTTTGCTGTTGACAATCATGATTTAGGGTGCATATGAGGAGTGGTCCATTGAGTGGACAATTATCATCCCCCATCAGATCTCAGCCAATCCGCTGATCTAGTGTAGCCATGGAAGTAGTAACTGAGGAGATCAAAAAGCTACTCGAAGAAGGAATGCTTAAACCATCAAAGAGTCCATGGGTTTCACCCATCCTAATCATAAAAAAGAAGGATGGCACCAACCATGTATTAATAGTTTACCAGAAGCTCAATAGTATCACCAAGAAGGACTCATACCCCTTGCCGTGAATTGATGATGCTTTGGAATGGTTAGGGAAAGCTCATTACCTTTCAACAATGAATTTGATCTCCAGTTATTGGCAAATAGAAAAACCTATGGTGGAACAGGAGAATTGCGCCATAATCACGTCCAAGGGGATTTTTCAACTGACTCATATGCCCCAAGGGTATGTAATGCCCCAGCTACGTTCCAACAGGCTATGGACACTATCCTTGGCGATCTTAAGTTTCCTGTGTCCTCGTGTACCTCAATGGCATCAATGTATTCTCATGTACATTTTCCAAGCACCTTAATCATTTGGAGGAGGTATTCCACTGGCTGGCTGAATCCAAAATCAAGATCAAACCCCAAAAATGTCACTTTTTCAAGTGCCAGCTGGAGTACATCAGCTTTGTGGTCAATGTGAAAGATTTAAAACCTCAATCAGCCAAGGTGGAGGCTATCCATAAGATGACTACGCTGAAAAGTAAGTGGGACATTCAGGTATCCTTAGTGATGGTCAGCTACTACTGCCACTTCAAACCCAGATTTAGTTGTATTTGTAGAACCGCTGTCCAAGTTATTGGAAAAGGATGCCATATTCAAATGGATGGAACTCTATCAACACTCTTTCAACGCACTTCTGACAGCTTTAATGAATGCCCAGTGCTCTGATACCCAAATTTTGATAAAGAATGTATTGTTCAGACGGATGCGTCACTTTATGCTGTTGGGAATAGTTCTATCACAAAAAGATGACTAGGGAGAGGAGTATACAGTTGCATACTGCAGTCATAGTTTGAACTTCCACAAACGCAATTACACCATGACCAAGTGGGAGTGCTTAGCGGAGATTATGCATACAAGCAATTCAGGGTATATTTGCATGGGGTAAAGTTTAAAGTCATAATGGATCATGCGTCATTGCGCTGGTTGCAGAACCTCAGAGAGCTTGAGGGGCGTTTAGCTCGATGGCTCTTAAGATGCAAGCTAAGACTTTGAAATCCTTCACTGACCTGGAGCAAAACACCAAAGTGCAGATTTTTTATTAAGATTGCCAACCATTGCTGTTATGGTAGATCTCAACAATGTAGTGTCTGACAAGATGCTCAGCTGTAAATATGATGATGAACCACCACAAGTCATCAAGGTATTAGAAGGAATAAGGGCCAATACATTCCTAAGGAATGGTGAACTATAAAAGTGGATAGGGGACACTACTGTGAATATCCCAGGACCTTCCACATGACCAAATAGTATTGTGGGTGCACACTGAGCAGTCAGACATGAGGGGTTACACAAGACCCTGGAAATGTTGCAACCGCAGTACTACTGGGAAAGCATGCAATTTGTCATTCTCAAAACAATCTCTTGTTGCCACCAGTGCCAAGTGGAGAAGTCGTTACACCAGAAGACCTCGTACTAGTTAGTAAAACCACTTTTTGCTTGGCATACAGTTTCCCTCAATGTCATCAGGCCTCTACCAATGGGAGCCAACTGGTGTAGGTACATTCTGGTGGCTATCGACCACTTGACCAGGTGGGTTGAAGTGCAGCTGATATGGGATCCTGAGCGGTCACAGTGGCCAAGGTTGTAATGGAATGTATTATCCAGCGACATGGTTGCCTCAGTTCATTCTTACCAATAATGGAACCAACTTCACCTCATACATTCTTCCCAGATTGAATGAGATCATGGGCATCCATGGGGTTCTGGTGACTCCATATCACCCCAAGTCCAACGGAATGGTCAAACGGGTTAATGGGATGCTGGTGAACATCCTTAGGAAGCTGGTAACTGATAGACCCGCTGCTTGGAGTTTCCTCCTGTCTACTGCTGTCTTTGCTTATAATATCAGCTACCATTTCACTACAGGGAAGAGCCCCTTTCAACTGTTATATGGACATCACCCGCTCTTCTGGAATTGCTTTATTCATGCATAGAAGATACTGGAAGAATGGATCCCCACCGTTACTTGATGATTTTAGCTGACACATTGATCAAGTTTCAAATGGAAGCATACTCATTTAGCTTGGCCAAGAAGATTAAAAATTAGGCTTCCAATAAAGTATGACGTAGCATGTTGACCCAATTCCAAGAAGGTGAGATGGTCTTGTTTATGACCAGCATGGGTTTTAGCGGAAACACAAGCTGGCCAACATCTGGGTTGGTCTTCTCGAAATAATTGATAAAACCAGTGTTGATTCATATACCATCAAAGACCCAGCAAGTGGTTGAATCATTAATCGAGTACATACAAAGTTTCTCCAAGCGTATAAACAATAGGAGGCTTATCGTCCAGTCAAAGGGGGGTATTGTTGAGATTCTGATATGACTGGATGATAAGCCCTGAAGAGTTATGATGGAATGATGAGAATCTGCCTACTGGATGACATTTATGAGTATTTGAGCACCTTGAGATGAGGCAATATTGGGTTATAACAGGTTGTTATTGGATTGCCTCCAAATAAGGCAACAAGGCAATGTTGACATTTGATGAATTTTTATTAGATCGCCTCAAATTAGGGCGATAGAGAGTTTAAGAATAAAAGCCAAAACCAATGAGAATCATTGGAATAGAATAGCCTAAGCTATGAGAATGGTATCATCTGAAGCCGCTGATATATAATTGAGATGGGTGATTGAAAGAAGAAGAATTTGTAGTAGAGAAAGAGCAAAACAGTGACTCTTCACTGTAGTTATAGAAAATAAGTTAAAAAGTGTTGTCAGGGCAACTGCTCATATTTCCTTATATTTTCAGTCTGTTTGGAGGACCGACAATCCCTACATCATCTGTCCATTGCTCAATGGGTTCAACCTTTGCAACCCATTTGGCAGATCCCAATGGTACCACCCAAATTATAACACAATGTATGTCTTAAGTCCAAGATCTTCACAAGTTGTAATGAGTGGATCCCTTTTCTTTTCTTGATCAAAAAGGATAAGTTTCCCTGTCTAATTTAATGGCCAAGATGTGGTCCCTTACAGTCATTGACAATAATGGACTGGAGTTTTGAGGGTGCCATGGTGCAGCTTAGTGCAGGGTGATTGGTTGGTGAATATCTGCACTGTGCTTTGTCAGGCATAAATTGAGCTCTTGTGGAAGTAAATTATCCCATTTCATATCTGCCCACTCTTTTTCTTGTTCCTTAGTGCCTGCTGTTCCCATGTGATGCACCTTATCTTGGCCCTTGGTACTGCACTGGCTAGCATAATGCCCTTTAACGCTGCATATGTTGCACTTATTATAGCATATGTCAGTTCTTTTGGCCCTGATGAGATTTTTTTCATCTTAATTTTCTTCCAGGAGCGGCTTGTTCTGGTAGTTTTAGTTTTTTTGGCATAACTAATTGGGTGCATTGAAGGTTGCAGCACACTGGCGGAGATAGTTCACCATTTATGATACAGTACTTTTGTCAATTTATATGGGTAACATTACTCAGTAAACCCCTTTATAGGTTTTCAAGCATTGCACAGGGCTATTTGTGCGTTGCAATTGTTTAACCTCTGCGCCATACAACGATTGCATGTTTCAGAATCAATAATCAAATTTTACAATATATTCATCTTTTTTGAGAGATTTGTTTCTATATGTGGCCATTCTGGTAATCATATCTTTGCTCCTCCAAAACCTTATGATGTCCTTTTCATTTTTAAAAGTTAACTTAATATCACTAATTTTGCATTATTAACTCTTGACTTTCTGGGTCTAGAAAGCTCTGTTGGATTTTTGGTTTGGGAAAAGGCTTGCTGGTGCTTCTTTTACCATGAATCCAACAATATGATTGAAGGGCTTTACTCACCTCTTATATGAAAATAACAATAATATACAAATACTAAAAGTATTTAATTTTTGAGAGTTTTATTAGGCACCACGTGGGGTTAAAAAGAGAGTGCCTATATAATAAATCAATAATAGTATATAAAATGTCGAGGCTTGACCTTTGGATAGCTTGGGGAATTCCTAATTAGGATAAATGTGCTTTTAGCCTATCAAAGCTCAGGAAACTTGATTCACTTAGGCGGAGCAATGGATGTGGAATTATTATTAGCTAAAACATACTCATGGGGTAACAATTTGATAAATTTTTGCCACTCCTCATTTGATAAAATTATTTTGCCTTGGGGGACCCACTAAGCCTATAAAAGGGGGTGGTCCCCATGTAGGTGATTGAATGGACATGGGCATGGCTGGGGGAGTACCGTCCAATGGATGCCCCATAATCCGCTTTGTAGTTGGAGTAATCTGACTGCTGGCTATTGATTTTTTGCCTGTAGAGGATTCTAAATCATGTTATCCCAATTTGTGAGGTTCCACCAAGAATTGGCCAGGGTCTTTTGTCCAACTAAATTATTATTATTATTAAAATTGATTACCTTATTGTCATGGACTAATAAATGTCTGACATTTCCTCTATTCAGCTGAGCTTTACCCACAAAATTCTTATTTTGGAGCCTGGGAGGCAGATATCTGACATTACCCCCTTAATAATGTTGGGGGAGAATAGGGCCAAAGGAAGTGGCCATAAACTCAGTTGATAGTGAGTCCAGAGGTGAGGGATTTGATAGAATACTCATCCCCTCACTTGTATGTGACTGAAAATTGCCATTTCCAGATAGAGCTGAGCTTTTCACCTCTCGGAGTGATTTAGTTGTGGTCATATAGTATCAAGTTGGATACTTGGAATGAAGGAAGAGGGGCCATGAGCTCATTTGCAGCTTGGCCTTCTTTGGTAAAAGTCTTTGCAAAATTAGTCATGGCCTTTGATTGTAATTGGATGATGTGTTGGGCCAACTTTTTCATAGCTTGTTCAGGATCAGTCCAATCAAAGAAATATCCTTGGCTAATAATGTTGGCACCCCCAGTTCTCACCCATATAACACACAGAAAGGGGCCATCTTGTGGATGCGATGGTAGCTAATATGGTAGGCCATGAGCGCACTGGGCAAATAGAGATCCCAGTGGAGAGGGTCTGAAGTGGCCATTTTGCATAAAATTGATACCTGGGTCCCATTAACTCTACCGCACCATTTATGGATGGGTTAAAGGGGGCTGAGAAGAGTTGTTGAGCTCCCATAGAAGTGGCAAAAAGCTTTACAACTCATGAAGTAAAGCTTTTCCCATTGTCACATAGGAGAACCTGGGGGCACCAATGCCAGGTGAAGATGTACTGGTGTAAGAAGGTAGCAATAGCTTTAGCAGTCTGAGCTGGGAAAACCACAGCTTCAACTCATTTGGTAAAATGATCAATTTCAACCAGGTTTAACGGTTGCCACCAGTAGTTTGAGGAAGAGGACCTACCACCTCCAAACTTATGATGTGGAAGGGTTGGTGGGACATAGTAGGTTGATAATGATATCAGTTTTTGAAGCTGGTTTGTTTTTTACAACGCATGTATACATCTAAGACTTCAGTTATGGTTTCCATGATGCCCTCCCAGTAGTACGCTCTTTTATCCACTTATAGGTTTTGCATACTCCGCCATTCCCCATGATAGTGTGAGACTCTAAAATGACAGGAACTCGTTTGGATAGCCAGAGATATGGTAACCAATTTACTCCTACTTTTTTATATAATTTCCCATTCTCTACCTTCATGTTGAGGAAGTGCCAAGCGAGAATCTTCTGTACAGGTTCATCTTCATTAGCCCATGCTTCAGGAATCAAAAGGAGGTCATGCAACTGCTCAGCTTCACCATTGTCAAGGTAAAGGACAGGCAGCAACGTCAGCCCATCAACGTTCATATGGTTGTCCCAGCTTAGTGCTCAATGGTCATATCATAATGCTAAAGCTTAAGAGCTCAGTGAGCCAACCGCCCAGTGGGATCTTTCATATTATGCAACCACTTCAATTAGGCGTGGCCCATGATTACTTTGAAGGGATTCCCATATAGGAATGGGTGGTAGTGTTTGACAGAGAGCAGGACAGCCAAGCATTCTTTCTCTGTGATGCTATAGTTACGCTCAACTTTTGAAATCATTTTGCTAAAGTAAGACATGGAATGATCAACTCCATGCTCATCCAATTGAGCCAATATAGCTCCGCCAGCGTAGTCAGAAGCATCTTTGAATAACTTGAAGGGTTTGCTTTAGTCAGGGTGACGGAGTATTGTCCTTTTTTACAATAGCGCCTTCAATGTTTCAAAGGTGGCTTTTTGTTCATCATCCCAGTGGAAGGGGTGTTCTTAGTTAAGAGCCATACAAGGGGCTCACTGAGCTGAGCAAATTTTTGGATAAATTGAAGGTAATATCCCATCATGCCCAAGAATACCTGGATATTGTGAAGGATTTTGGGCGCAGGAATCATGGAAATAGCTTTTACTTTATCTTGGAGCGGTTGTATCCCACCTTGTGAGATAGCGTGTCCAATAAAATCCAGCTTCCTTTGGAAAAAAGTGCATTTAGAGGACTTTAATTTGATATTAGAAGCCTGCAAGCATTTAAACACCTCCTTTAGATGTGCAAGGTGTTCATTAGAAGTCTTGGAGAAAACTGTAGTATCATCAAGATAAATGATGAAGCAACTTAATTTTAGATCTTGCAAGATATGATCCATTACATGCTGAAAAGTGTTGGGTGCGTTGCACAACCCTTGTGGTAGTCAGATAGGTTGGAAGAGACCCTAACTTCAATTTAGAACACATTTCTCCTGGTCTTGTTGAGAAAGGTTCATTTTCTAATACACTAGTCAGGTTCATAGCGGAGAAGTATTTAGACCCAGAGAGTTGGGCCAGAGCGTCTTCAATATGAGGGATAGGATAACTATCCTCCTTGGTAAGGTTGTTTAAATTGTGATAGTCCATCACTACCCAATGACCTCCATTTTTCTTCTTTATTAAAAGAAGTGGAAAGGACCAAGAGCTTAGTGATGGCACCAGCAATCCAGCTTCCAACAGATGTTTGAGCTCCGTTCACATCTGTAGCTCCTCAACCTTTGTATTGTGGTAGGTCTTGGAGCAAATAGGTTTAGCATCACCAATGTCAATTGTATGCATCCACCCCCTTCATATGCCCTTAGTCATTATCAGATTTTGAGAAAATGTCGCCATATGCCTCAAGTAAAGAGTGGACTTTATTTAGCTCAGCTTGGTTAGTTCATTGGAGATCTGAACAGAAGGTAGGGTACATATGGTTTGGTTGGCAGGTAAGCCCATATCTGCCATAGACCCAATATAGTGGACTTGCTTGATGTCCTCAATGAGTATCAGCAGGCCTCTTCCGATCTCCTGATGCTTTTTTACCACCATATCTTTCTGGGTGAGATTCTCTATCAAAATGTTAATAGGCCGATGATAGGTGGAGTCTAACACGCCTGGCAAACTCTGGGCTCTAAAGGACTAACTCCATCTATGCTAATGAGGTGCAGTAGGCAGTTGTGGGGGACTTGCATGGTAATATTCGTGTCAACTACCCTTTGTTCCCCAGCCTTGATGACCACCTCTTCAGACTCATAGAAAGGGATACCCATTAGGGCATTTACTGAGGGAGGCAACAGTTTTATAATGCCGTCCTGCCATGGTATAATGCAGGGATAAAGCGGAGGAGGGATACTCAACTGTGCAAACATAATCCTTTTTATTGAGCTCATCATTAGACAGGATCATAGGAACCCCATAGTTAAGCAGGGAGAGATATCCCTGCTTTAAATTAATAACACCTTCAAATTTTAGCAAAAATTGGGTTCCAATGAGTAAATCGTAGGTGTTATTAATCAAAGCCACTGCTGGAGCTGACAAAAGAAGCTTCCTAAAGCAAATTGGCAGAGAAGAATAGGTTCCAATGGCGCAGGTGTTATTTGGGCCTACAGTTCCAAACTCTTGAGTGTAGTTGAGGTCAAAAGCCAGCTTAATTTTCTTAATGAGTTTGATTGATACAATTTTTATCAGGGACCCATTGTCAAGGTTAGCTTTAACCCATACTCCATTTATAACGGCCTCCACTTTAGTTAAAGTACCACCCAAGGAGGGGGGAAGAGCGAGGACCTCTTTTAGATGAAAAGTGGAGGCAAATCGTTTGGCCATTTCAGGGTACTTCTCCTGGATAGTCTGCTGGGTATGAACGCACTTGGTAGGTCAGAGAAATGTGGCAATGAGCTGGTCAGCATCACTGGCAGTGCCAATAATCTCAAGACCCCTTATCACTTGCCAAAGATAAGTTTGCTGAGGGATATCCCAATTCACTCTCTCAGGGTGCAAATAATCAGGTACCTCTACTTCACCTGGGGCTCCTAAAACTTAATGACCAAAAAATTTATCACCCCCTCAGACTCATCATCAGGGGTTATCAATACAGGTTAGAAAGTTCATAGAAGGTGGGGTAGGTTTAGAACTTCCCTTATGGATGATAGGTCCTGGGGTTGCTCCTCCACCTTATTAACTTTTGGGGGAGGCGTTGAAATTATCACAGCTCTAGTTTTGACCTTCAAAGTAGGGGGTTTTTCCTGCTTCAGGGTGACAGGTTTTAGACCAGAGTTAGCTGAATGAGAGGTTGAGGGGTATAGCACCGTGGAGGTGGATGCTTCGACTTTAACAGCTTTGGGTCATTCAGTGGCTGTGTGCTTCTGTGAAACAGGAGGTTTAGCTTGCTTGACCTGAGAAAGGGGTTTGGGCTTAAGAGCCAATTTTGGGACTACTTGGGAAGGCCGCTCTGAAGAAGAAGATGAGCAAGGCAAAGGGGCTACAGCTTTCATCAGCTGAGTCTTTTGAACTTAAGATGAAGGGGAGAACTGCCCCACCACTGCCATTACCATCAGATCATCATTATGGGAAGAGGAAATAGTGGGTGATGGCAACTCCATAGGAACAGGTTTCCAGAGGTAAACAGCCATAATAGATGCTAAATTGGTCAGCATAGAAGCTTGGCTCATAGCTCCTTGTGCAGGGTTAAGCTCATTAATATCTGAAACCGCTAATAAAGCCTCCTTGATAACCTGTACAGTTTTAAACATGCGCTTTACAGAAGAGAGATGCATTGCCAAGGAGGGATGAGATGCCAAGCCATCCAAGATAGCCACAATTGCATTGTTGAGAGGGAGCATTTGGGAAAGCAACAAAGGTTAAGCTTTAATATAGAAGCACTCAACAAAATAGTTAATTGATTCTTTCTCTTGCAGATGAAGGCACATAATGGCCTGTTTTTGTTGCTGTAAACTTTGTTTAAAACCAAATTTGTCAAGCAGCGCTTGCTTAACCTCTGCCCAAGTGTTGAGGCTGACCATGGTGGGGACCATTCTTTCTTGTGATATTTGATTTAAGCAAGGAAGAATGTGCTGGCTTTTTGCCAGTCAGTTGCTCCTTCCATAGAAGATTTACAAACATAAAGGAAGGAGGCAATACTGCCCTCACCAGGTATGAACTTGTCTTGCAGAAGGGGTTTTCTTATAACGGCATTGTAGTGAGTGCTGCTCAAGCCATATAATTTCAAGACTGGGCTCCCAAGGCCCAGTCTGTCACCGGCCCTACACCACTCACCCCCATATGTAGCTGTACCAACTCCAATTGGTCTTGTCCAAATGGATGTCCTTGCCGGGCACACCATGCCAAGGTGCAGTGCACTGGCCTTTGTCACCTCAGACCCTGGGCAGAGGTGCCCCCAAAACCTTTATTCGCTCATGGGTCAATGGGCTGAGGTGTGGCTAACCAACCTCTGTTACCTCAGGCCATTCTGGCTCATGACTAGCCAGGGCAAGACCTCTCCATAAGGAGCCCATCACATCCACTTCCTTTCCCTGAAGCACTGCCCTCTGCTCACCCTAAAACTTGCTTCAAATAAATTAAATTTAAATATAATAGGTTTAGAAAAAAGCGGCCTTTATTGGAAGAAGTGGACTCAAAGTTAAAATAGAATTCCAAAGTGAGGACCCATTGGGGCTGAACTCACTTTGAAATACTTCCAAAAAAGGCTAAAAGAATTATGAGTAATGAGGATCACAAAAGCCACCAGAATGGATGGCATCCAGGCAACTCAGTGGAGAAACGGAGGGGAACCTCAGAATGAACAACCAATCAAAATAAACAAATTATTTAAATTATTCCATTATCAACCCAAATAGGAAAATTCTACTTGGAATAACGGAATTGCAACTATTGACATACATGAATCCCATAATTCCCAACCTTATGGGATTCATATGTGATCACAATTGTTACACTACCCTTTCCTAAAAAAGGAAATACTGGTGGACTCAGACCTGAACTGGCAAGGCAGGCGTGCAGCAACCAACGACTTTTTTGACAGAGTACCTTTTTTGTGAGCAGCTTGGGGTTTTGACCAAAAATCTAGAGCCCCTGGATCAAACCAATGGGTTCTCTGGAGGTCTTCTGGTGGGCACAAGAGGCCATCAACTGCCAGCAGTTCAGCCCACCCCCCAAGCTCATCATCCTCTTCATTGGAAGGCCCTACAAACCAACAAAAGGGACTGATGGCATGCAGCAACACTTGGGACATTGACTGCGGCCATCTTGCAGGCTGCCTGGAAGCACAGGCTGCCAAGGTAAGGTGACTCTGGAATTATGCTAAGACTGGGCTCCCAAGGCCCAGTCCGCCACCATCCCTAAACCACTCACCCCCATATGTGGCCATACCAACTCCGATTGGTCCTGTCCAAATGGATGGCCTTGCTAGGCACACCAGGCTGAGGTGCAGTGCACCGGCCTTTGTCACCTCAGACCCTTGGCAAAGGTGCCCCCAAAACCTTTATTCGCTCATGGGGTCAATGGGCTGAGGTACAGCTAACCAGCCTCTGTCACCTTGGGCCACTCTGGCTTGCGACTAGCCAGGGCAAGACCTATCCATAAGGAGCCTGGTGCATCCACCCACTTTCCCTGAAGCACCGCCCTCTGCTCGCCCTAAAACTCACTTCAAATATTTTAAATTTAAATAAAACGGGTTTAGCAAAAAAGTGGCCTTTATTGAAAGAAGTGGACTTGAAATTGAAATAGAATTCCAAAGTGAGGACCAATTGGGGCTAAACTCACTTTGAAATAATTCCAAAAAAGGCTAAAATATTTGAGGTAATGAGGGGTACAAAAGCCTCCAGAATTGATGGCATCCAGGCAACTCAGTGGAGAAATGGAGGGGAACCTCAGAACAAACAACCAATCAGAATAAACAAATTTATTTAAATTTATTCCATTATCAACTCAAATAGGAAAATCCTACTAGGAATAACGGAATTGCAACTATTGACACACACAAAACCCATAATTTACAACTTTATGGGATTCATGTGTGATCATGATTGTTACATATAAGGTGAGACAGAGCACTAGCTATCTGGAGTTCAATGGAGGCTAGCTGAGAGTTTATTTCCATTGTTTTAGTGGTTTTTGTGGTGTACAGGGTCCCCTGTAGTGAGCATCACTTGTTGGATTTTTGGCTTTAAAGGAGGCTCATTGGTGCTTTTTGCCTTGAATCTAACAATAAATGTGAGGGGCTATTCTCACCACTTATATAAAAATAATTGGAACAAATAAATAGTAAAAAGGGTTAATTTTTTATAGTAGTTTATTGGGTGCCACATAGGGGTCAAAGAAATAATACATTTAATAAAGCAGAAAATTATTTAAGATGTTGAGGCTCAATGTTTGGATGAATTGGGAATTTCTCAATTAAGTAATATGGGTTTTTAGCCTATCAAAACTCAGAAAACTCACTTCACTATGGTATAACAACTGATGGGGAGTTAATCATTGGCCATATGTAACTGTGGGATAACAATTTAATAAATTTCAGCCAATCCCCTTTAGAAAAATTTATTGCACCCTGAGGGGACCTGTGACAGTTGAGGTTTATCCTCAGCATCACATTGCCCTGATCTTTGGTAAGACAGGGCAGGCTGTGTCTGGATGTATGGAGGAGGAGGGGGAGTTGGTCCTGGCAGGGATGCCTAAGGGGCAGGAGCTTGGATTAGGCCAAGGAGCCAGATGGGCGTCCAAGTCGAGGAAAAATGAGAATCAGGTAAAATGGGGAGTTTCGAGATTTGATTTGGATTCGAATCAAGAATGGAATGGAACAGGTGCTTGGAAGTTTCGCGGTTCATTTGGAATTCGAAATGGAACTGGTGCGGAACTGTTGAGAATCGGAACTGGCACAGAACCATTGAGTGAGGATTCCGCGATCCTGCTGTAAGGTTTACACCAAGCATTAGTCAGATTAGCACCATAAGCTTGTGTTATATTTTATATTAGCTTGTAGCATGTGTATATAGGGAAGGAACTGGGAGCTGGAGGCTTCTCAGTTCTGTTTTCTATCAACCTGGCCAATATTAAATAAAAGAACTTTAAAATTCATATATTTATAGTTTGAGCTTATTTAAAATATTGCCTAACTGCAGCCATGTTTGGCTTGAATCAACAAGAATTGGACTTTGAGAGTGAGCTTGGGAGAGCTATTGCCTCCCTTTATACCTTGTCTTGGAGTCAAGGCATGTTGCTGGGGTTAAGTATATTTGCAACTGTCTTCCAGGGGGTGCTTGTCCAATCTTGTAGCGCGCGCACAAGGAGAGTAGTATCAGGAGCCCTGTCAGCCCTATGGTCTGTAACATGGATCCTGTTGCCCAACTCATTCGTGGCTCATTGGAAGGAGCCAGTGCGTTACATTAAACAGAACTCATTTACTTTCCTGTCGTTGTGGTGGCAAGCAAAAGAGGTGCCAGAAGAAGTTGTGTTTCCAAAGTGGTATAATCATACTGCAACACTCTTGATGGTGATATTCTCCACCGCCTTTTGCTTCATGAATTATACCAGGTTTTGGAGTGTGTGTCCCGGAATGGTGGGAAAGTGGTAGGGCCTGGGAAGGACAAAGGAAGAATTCCCACGGTTTTGAAATTGGAAGACTTGGAACTGATCCACCAGACGTTTAGCGAGTTCAGTTTCAGGGACGTTTGACAAAGGCAGCGGGTGGGGAGGATTTGTTTGCCTTGCAGTTAAGTCAGGTTCTGTTGGCACTTCCAGTAAAGCAGTCCAACTGGGTGCGAGAACTTTTGGAAGAGCAGTCAGGGTTACCTGTATCAATGGAGGAATGTCTGGATTGGATTGATCGTGCAGCATGTCCAGATGAGACGCAGGATTCGGCCTGGGCGGCTTTACTGCAGTGTGGTCAAGGGAAGAATTCAGTGGAGGAGTATGGCCAGATGTTCCGCGCATTGGCAAGAGCAGCAAAGGCACCTGAGACTCAGCTTCCACGCATGTTTCGCCAAAACTTGCAAGCTGATCTATTATTGGCAATGGTGGCGGTGAAACCTGCAGCGACGTTGGAGGAAGAGGTGGGTTTGGCCTTGCAGGTAGAACGACAGTTGAGTTTGGTGCGGGCCCATCAGGAAGTTGTGCGAACCCCAGTGGGATTCTGAGGACAGAGTGGTGGAAGAAGGGCAGGTTCTGAGCCCATATATGGTACTAAGGGGTTTAGCTATGTGGAGGAAGGGAAGAAGAGTCAAGGGAATCCTGAGGGTATAGTGGAGGTGCGAGAGACAAGGATTCCCATTGGGATTACCACTCAGGATCCTGAGGCTCAGAATAAGAAGGCTCCTTATAATTTTCGCAAGAAACTGGTGAATCCGGTACCTCAAAATAAACCGCTTACTTCATCTTATCCTTATCTGATTTTGCCCATCAGTGTGCTCGTGGGGGATGAAGGAAGGGATTGCGGTGAAGTTCTAGCTTTGATTGATACCGGAGCTGGGGAGAATCATGTTGAGGAGAAGTGGGCAAGAAGCCATGGATTGTCATTACAGAAGGATGGATGGGTGAAGTTGGCAGACACCTCCAAAAGAACGGCGGCATGGCGAGTACAGGCCAAGGTCCTGTTGAGGCAAGGCCTGGAGGTATTCAGGGAGGAGTTTCACGCCGTGGCTCACCTGCCACATTCTGTGGTGCTGGGGATGAGATGGTGGCACCATGTCCATCCACAGTTTGATATGAAGAGAGAGAGGGTTCTGCTGTCGCCTAGAGGCCAGGGGTCGTTTGAATGGACGTTTCAGTCCCAAGGTTCGTTGGTGAAGCAAATGGGTGGAATCACCTCAAGTGTGTCAGCGGAAGGATTGCCAAGGGAGTATCAGGATTTCGCGGAGGTGTTTGAGCCTAAAGGTGATGCGCCTTTTTCACCTACAGGGGATTTTGCATTTGGTTTCCGGTTTAAGGAAGGCTCTGAGTTACCAAAGGGCTGTCCAGTCTATCCGTTGAATCCCCGGGCCCGAGAGGCATTGGAGGGTTATGTCCAGAAGATGCTGGATATGGGTTTGATTGTGCCCTCCAAGTCGCCGGTGGTTTCGCCAGTCCTGTTGGTTCCCAAGTCAGGGGGAGTTACGTCCTTGTGTTGATTTCTGACGCCTGAATGAGGTAACGGAACCTGATCCCTATCCAATGCCACTCATGGAGAACATTCTGCCCATGATCTCCGGGTGTGGGGTGTTCACCAAATTGGATTTGGTGGACGCTTTTAATCAAATTCCTGTTCGCCCTGAGCACCAGCGGTATACGGCATTCAAATGTCATCTGGGAAACTTCGAGTACAGGGTTATGCCATTTGGCCTACGCAATGCCCCTGCAGTTTTCCAGCGCATGATTGATCATGTATTGGGGGACTTAGTGGGTAGGTGTTGTGTTGCCTATATGGATGACATCCTGGTGTTTTCCAAATCGGTACAGGACCATGTGAGGGATGTGAGAAGTGTGTTGGAGGTGGTTAGGAACGCGGGCTTGAATTTGAAGCCATCCAAGTGTGAGTTCAATAAAGAATCGGTGTCCTTCCTAGGGAACGTGGTCCTCCAAGAAGGGATAGCGATCTGTCCTGATAAGTTGTGAGCAGTGCGGGAATGGAAGGCTCCTGGGAATAGGACTGAAGTGCGAAGCTTCTTGGGGGTGGTGAATTTCGTGCGGAGGTTTTCTAGGGATCTGGCCCAATGGGCTGTGCCGTTGACAAGACTGACGGGAAACGTGCCATTCGTTTGGGGGAGGCTGAGGAGAGGGCATTTCAGCAAGTGAAGACGAGTTTTCTGACAGCCCCAGTTCTGGCACACCCTGACCCAAACAAACCATTCGTGGTAGAGACTGACGCGTCAAATTTTGCACTTGGAGCTGTGTTATTGCAGGAGGGTAAAGATGGGGTTGAACATCCTGTCTGTTATTTCAGTCGGAAGATGGCACCAGCTGAAACCAACTATCCAGTTTACGATAAGGAACTTTTGGCAATAGTTGCAGCCTTAGGGGAGTGGCAACACCACCTATTGTATGCCAGGCACCCGGTTGTCATCCGAACGGACCATCGAGCCTTAGAATACTATAAGTCCCCACGCCTGATGAACCAGAGGCAGGCCCGGTGGCATTTAGAGTTGGTTCAATATGACCTGCGGATTGAATACAAGCCAGGAAAACAAAATATCTTGCCAGATTTATTGAGCCGTGATTCTGGACTGGTGTTTTCTGATGAGGAGTTGAGGAAGTTCAACACAGCCACGATGTTGCCACAGAACTTGTTTGCAACAATCCAGGGCTGGAGAGATGGAATGGCAGGAAGAATCCGGACTGCACAGCAAAGATGTGAGCTGGGCCAACGGATAAGAGAAGAGACAGGGGAAGGTGAGGCAAGCAGGGGGCATGCGGGATTCTCAGTTCAGGGTGGTATCATACACCATGAGGGAAGGATTTGGGTCCCGGTGAAGAGTCTGCAACAAGAGGTAATGGCAGCTAATCACGACCATCCTCTGGCAGGTCATCCCGGTCAAGAGAAGATGTTAGATCTTGTTTGCCATCACTATTCATGGAGAGGTGTGGGTGAGGCGGTGCGGAAGTATGTTTCACATTGTGTGGTTTGCGCCAGGGCAAAGGCCCAACAGGTGGCACCAGGGGGAAAATTGAAGCCGCTTCAAATTCCTTCTAGGCCATGGTCCTCAGTGAGTGTGGATTTCATCACAGGACTGCCCAAGTCACAGGGGATGGATGCTTTGATGGTGGTGGTGGATCGTTTAACTAAATATGCAGAGTTTTTCACTTGTCAGTCGACCATTTCTGCAAAAGTGGCAGGACAGATTTTTGTAAATGAGATTTTCTCCAGACATGGGGTGCCTGAAGAGATTGTGTCAGATTGGGGTCCGCAATTTACATCTAAATTTTGGCTCCACATGTTGGGAAATCTAAAGATCAAGGCTTGCCATTCATCAGCATATCATCCTCAGTCAGATGGCCAAACTGAGAGAGTAAATCAGATATTAGAGCAGTATTTGAGGTGCTATGTTTCAGGGCGGCAGGATGACTGGGTATATTGGGTGAAGCTGGCTCAATTTGCTTATAACAATCATAAGCATTCATCCACGGGTATGACCCCATTTTTCGCAAATCACGGCCAACACCCAGAGGGTATGGGGCCTAGGGAGCAAGGGCGGAATCCAGTGGCAGATGAACTGTCCTGAGATACCCATGACACCCTGGAGCTCCTGAAGAAGAATTTGGTGGTGGCAGTCGCAGCTCAGAAGAGGGGCAGACCGGCATAGATCTGAAGGTAGAGCTTTCAAGAGAGGTGATTGGGTCTTGGTGAATGCTCAGAACTACGCCTTGCCTGTAAGGAGCCAGAAATTGGGGCCGGTGGCGTTGGGCCCATATCAGGTAGTGAGGGCGGTGAACGAGGTGGCATTTGAGCTGAAGCTCCCAGAAGGGTCAAGAGCTCATCCAGTGTTGCATGTATCGCAGCTCAAGCCATTCTTTGGCCAGCCACCTGAAAGTCCTTCCCCTTTATTCCCAGCTGGAGAAGGAGCCAAGGAGTATGAAGTTGAGGAGATTCTTGACACCAAAGTGGTGAGAGGACGTCATTCATTCTTGGTACGTTGGGTGGGTCATCCTATTGAGGAGTCCACATGGCAGTCAGCTAGGGATTGTGCCCGATGTCCTGAGAAAATCCAAGAGTTTTTCCTGTCTAGGGGGGTGATGTGACAGTTGAGGTTTATCCTCAGCATCACATTGCCCTGATCTTTGGTAAGACAGGGCAGGCTGTGTCTGGATGTATGGAGGAGGAGGGGGAGTTGGTCCTGGCAGGGATGCCTAAGGGGCAGGAGCTTGGAGTAGGCCAAGGAGCCAGATGGGCGTCCAAGTCGAGGAAAACGAGAATCAGGTAAAATGGGGAGTTTCGAGATTTGATTTGGATTCGAATCAAGAATGGAATGGAACAGGTGCTTGGAGGTTTCGCGGTTCATTTGGAATTTGAAATGGAACTGGTGCGGAACTGTTGAGAATCGGAACTGGCACAGAACCATTGAGTGAGGATTCCGCGATCCTGCTGTAAGGTTTACACCAAGCATTAGTCAGATTAGCACCATAAGCTTGTGTTATATTTTATATTAGCTTGTAGCATGTGTATATAGGGAAGGAACTGGGAGCTGGAGGCTTCTCAGTTCTGTTTTCTATCAACCTGGCCAATATTAAATAAAAGAACTTTAAAATTCATATATTTATAGTTTGAGCTTATTTAAAATATTGCCTAACTGCAGCCATGTTTGGCTTGAATCAACAAGAATTGGACTTTGAGAGTGAGCTTGGGAGAGCTATTGCCTCCCTTTATACCTTGTCTTGGAGTCAAGGCATGTTGCTGGGGTTAAGTATATTTGCAACTGTCTTCCAGGGGTGCTTGTCCAATCTTGTAGCGCGCGCACAAGGAGAGTAGTATCAGGAGCCCTGTCAGCCCTATGGTCTGTAACATGGATCCTGTTGCCCAACTCATTCGTGGCTCATTGGAAGGAGCCAGTGCGTTACAGGACCCATGCCAAGTCTATAAAAGGGGTGGTCCCTGATTTGGTGCTAGTTTTGAACTAGTCATGACTGGGGGAGAAACCTTTGATGGAATCCCCAGGTTTACCCACAAAGTTGTGGAAATTCAATTTTCTGACTTGGCACTATTTGCCCAGTTAGTAGTCATAATAGGGTTGCCTCAACTATTCAGGGTTCCACTGAGAATCACAAGGTCTTTTGGCTGAAGAAATTGGTATTTAAATTAAAATCGATGTCATTATTATTGGGTATTTGTACATGTCTGACATTTCCTCTTTTCAGCTAATTTTGCTCCAAAACATTCTTATCTTGAAACCTGGAGGGCAAATGTTTGACAATGAGGGTTGAAGTATATACCAAATTATTATATTTCAGCTGTAGTAGTATAGATGCATAGACTTAAATCAAAAATATTACTCCAACCCTTTTCCTTTTGACTCATAATAAAGCTATTGCACCACACCACATCTTGTATTTTAGGTTTTTTAGTTTTAGTCCAGGGTGGCTAGTTCTATTAAGATGGTATTGGCACTAGCAATTTATAGCCATGCTTCCTGCTGGGTCTTACAACTTACCTTCACACAATGCTCCTAGGGCTTTGATTTAATGCATTGTTATAATGGCTTTTTCTCTGAACTCCAGGAACTCTCATAGTTGGTGAAAACTAAGGTAAAAGCCTAGTTTGGACTTACTCAGCTATTTGACTGAGACTACATTTTCAAGTATAGATTAATCTTGTACCTCTGAGTACTGCTACTTTACTTATAAAAAGAGCTTGGATCAAATATAATAGAAGACAAAATAAACTACAAAGTTATCAAGAAGGCAGGTTCATGTGGTTAAGATTAGGATCTATAAATTTTCAGTACTAGGTTGCTCAGATGTAATCACCTTATATATAAAGTTCATGCTATAGTTGTAAAGAAATGATCTTATTAGAAAAAAACTTGAAATATTATGTACTAAACTAACTATATGCTATGCTATTAGGGATCAGGTATCTTTTATACTTGGACTAGCTGATTTACCCGTGCTTCGCTACTGTGTCTAAAAAATTTCAGATTTTCAATTTATTAATTTAGATTTTATATTATAGATAAACAAAACCACTCAGCCAAATCTAATTGCTCAATCGAATCAACCAAAAACCACCAACCACTCAGGTAAACCTAACTGAACTTATCAAAACAACCAATAACTAATCACCCCTCAAAACTAAACTGTCCTATCGATTCGAACAAAAGCCATCAACCACTCGGCCAAACAAAAAACCTATCGAATCAATCAAATTACACCAAACTGCTACCCGAAACATCTCATTATATTTAAAATCATTGAGTATGTGACATATCTTCCAAACTACTAAATCAACTTCTACTTAACTTGCCAAAAGTATTTTATTAATTAGGTGAACCAAATTAGGCAGGTTTTTAAAATATATAAACCTAACATCCAGATACCCATGCTTCGCTACGGTATTTAGTTTATCAGATGATAAGCTCACATTGTAGCCTATAGGCTGTGTCAATGCTAATTTGGAGCCACTCGGACTAACAACTTCGCTGTTGCCCTCGTGGCTGGTGAGCTGATTATCCTAACTACTTATCTACTTAATACTGATTTTTGTTGAGTTTCAGATGAGCAATTTGAATTATTTGATAATATTCGCTAATTCTCACCCACTCACCCAAATAGATTAAACTTATTAGGCTTGATTAGCTTCAGGTGAGCAATTTGATGAATTATTCAATGATATTTATCAATTCTCACCCACTCGCCCAAATAGATTGAACCCATCAGGCTCGATAATTTCAGATTCGATAAGATTTGCCAATTCTCACCCACTCACCCAAATAGATTGACCTATCAGACTCAAAGGTTTCAGATGTCAAACAGTCAGTCAGTACGTTAGTGAAAATTTTTTAATAAGTAGATAATAAGCTGCAAAGTAGATTAAGTTTAGCATTTTTAGTTAATTTGGTTAAGATTGTATTAAATACTACACGATTATTGGTTAGATATTAGCTATCTGATGGGCAAGGCGGGTAAACTTAGGAAAATCCTATTTTTAAAAATGGTAATTAGCGGTGGCTCTCAAGGCAGGGATTACCCAGGTTGGTCAAATTTGTGAGGGAGAAGCGGGACATGTCCACAGTAACTATCTTGAACGGCATAATTGATCATAGATCTAAAGGTGGGCGAGACGAGCAAAAGTACATTATAAACATGTATTTTAACGAATTGTGATTGGTTGAGTTGCACCTGGAATAGCCAGTAAATAGCTTTAAATTAAAAAGATATTATAGTAGAAACAAGTTTAAAGGTTATAAAATCAGAACAAAAAAGGTATCCACCATTATCGTACTCCTTTGAATACAGAAATCGATTTTACATCTTGTGCTCTTAAGCTCAAATTAAAATATCTTAATAGTTGATATGGATTCCGTTCCAGTACAAAGTAGTACTATTTGGACAACAATCTTCGCCTGGACTGCTGAACTCTATAAGTTAAAATGGCACGACCATCTTTTACCTATTTCCGTTCTAGCCACTCTACATGCTGTTCGCGGCGCATTATTTGCACGCTACACGCTTGCTCTTGATCCCAAAACTACTGATAAGGTTACTCATGTTCCATGGCTACAGGCTCTTATTTTTAACCTTGTGCTTTCCTTGGGCGGCGGCATCGTTATTGGTAATTTATTAATTTATTAATAAGTGAATTATTTTTATTTATAGTATTGGGGTTGTAGGTTTTTATTTTTGAGCCATACTTCGCCCATTTGACTAATTTACATTACGGCTTTGAATAATCACATTCTCCCTTGAAAAAGGGTGTTTTCTTAATCCCGTGGTATCCCCCTCTTAGGTCAGGATCCATTAGTACTAAAAACGGGTGTTTTCTTACCAAGTGATATAATCAATATCCTAACCAATTTTTAGCTTTTTTATACGGACATCATATTTTCTGGCTCACCTCAAACGAGATTCTGCCTTTGTATAGGTAAGATAACACAATCAACATACTTAATTCTTTGCTTCATCAGTGCAATTCACTTTATTATCATGTATTCGCCCTTTGATTTTGTTTTCAAAATCATAAATGGATTTTGGTATCTGATCAATCCCGTTTTGGTTGTTGCCGATGGTTTGATTCGTGGATCCGCTATGCTTTCAACTGTTGATTATATTAAGCACTCAGGCCATATTGAGCTCCGTACCTCTTATGTTGCCACGATTGTAGGGGGTACAGTTGCTGCTTGTGGAGGTGCTTTGCTGGTGGGTAAGATAATCAATATAAATACATATGTTCTAATGATGCCTAGATTTTTTTGGGCTGAATCAAATTGAATGGGGAGTACATACGCCAGCTTTTGCTCGCAAAGTGCCATTTGGAGTTAAAGTGGCTTTTATCCTGACCGTTGGTTACGTTATTTCTATATCACCTGAGTTGCCAATTTATGGCCACGTATTTCGTTTGGTCAGCCATCTCATTGTCATTTCCTGCCAGAATTTGAGTGGGCTTTGGAAGGAGAAAATGTCAACATTGCATTTCCTTCATTTTGTGTTCCGTGGTTTGTTTGTCCTGGCGCTCTTATATGACGAATTTGTTAACGCCCCTTTGGTTGCCTTCAAAGCTCCGGGAACAGTTATTGAAGGTAAAGAACTTGGTAGAGATGCTTCCGATCTTTCCATTCTGCCAAAAGAAGAATCAATAAATGGAATTTCCTTCTCTCCTAAGATTACGCGCTTCAACTCAAACGCGGAGTTCTATTCTTCCCCTCAGCAAAAGCCTCAAGTTTCTACGCGTAAGCCTTTTGGTGAAGAATCACAACTTTCTTCTAAATCAAAGCTTCACTTTCTTACCAAATCCTCCAAACATGCTTAGCCCTAAATTTAAGCCAGTGTAAGTCTGCCGAGGTATATTTCATTACTTAGTGTATACATCTGTCCTTTGATGAGAGTTATTAAAAGCTGGTTATAAATTTAGACGTTTTAAACTTATTTGACGTTTGTTAAGCTTTAAGTTAATTTCATATTTCATCAAGGTTCTTATCTTTGTAAGATAATATAAAGTTCGAAATATTTTTTTGCTCATTTTACTGATAACCTTATGCGTATAAAAATAGAACTGTTTGTTTTGTAAGCAGATAGAGAAAACGTACGACATAGATGTACTTTGTATGTTGGTAAATGCAAAGGATCAACTTACTGGTAAAGTTTCGCCTTTATTGGTTTATGCAACTTATTTGGCTCCCCACACCAGGATTCTTAAGCTATATATGTCTAAATGAGTTTCATAGCTAATTACAAACCCTGGTATCGGTGTCCTTACCAATTATTTTTACTATCCACTTTTTAAGCTACATTTTCATTCGTCTATAAAAAGCCTTGTTTTATTTATATTAGCAAACAGCAAAATCTGAGAATTTTAATGCTTATAGTACTATATTCAAACAAAAAAGCAACAATATTTAATACAAGAACTTCTATTGATAATTTTATATGCCTAAAGTGTCCATAAGGTATGTTTATAAGGAAAGTACTTTTTGAAGTTAGTCTAACTGAATATAAAATAGTTAAGTGTACTGGTAATACCAGAATTTGGGCTCCAATATTTTGTCCCTTAAATTATAATTCTATAAACACTAATTTGCTAGAGTTTTTATTTATGCAACATTTGAGAAAGAATATTGGAGTATCATAACTACAACAAGTTAATTAGAAACAAGAGTAACTGGCTCTTCTTTCCAATTACTATCACTTTTAGTAATACAATTTGATTCAAACAGTACAATTTGATAATCAATACCAGGTGAGATGAGCACAATTAATAAAGTAAAGAATTGGGCAAACATGGTAAAGGGGAGCGGACCTGGATCTGCACTGCCCAAAGGTACCAAGTGCACAGGAGCAAACAAAAATATCAGTAAAAACAAAAAACTTGAGATGGTGCACCCTATGGGTTTCATGAATTTTTTAGTAAAATACTGCAGTTACATGGAAGTATCCCACTCACAAGTACTGTCATCAGTAGAACATGGGATACGTGTATTCTTGGGCATAGAGATACTGATAATGTGGGAAAAGTTTGGCAAAGTCCAACTTAAATTTTTCTCACATGCAGTGTACTTAACAACCCATACTATCCGCAAAGGTTGGGTAGATCTTGGGTTCAAAACAGCGGAAGAAGCAAATGAAGCAGTGAAGGTCAGTGTAGTACTCAACCTTTCCGATGGTCAGCACTTGGTATTAACTAAACACACACATTGGACAGAATCTAAAGATATATTCATAGTTTTCAATTACCTTCTGACTACACTGGCATGCACATTAGTTGAACAGCATCTCTGGGAAGGCTTGGAAGCCTTCAGAAAAATTAGATAATTTTAAATACAAAGATTCCAGCTGATGCCAGCTCTTAGCACTGAGAAGGCAATCACAATCATTTCCCCAAACCAGGAGATAGAGGAGGATATCACACAAATCCCCCACATTGCATCCTTCACTATTGGTAGGAAAAATCCTAACTTTTCTGTACAACAGTAGAGAGTGTACCCCCCATATATATCACTGTCAGGCCTTTAGCACAAGTTTCATGCTTGTCCCATAAAAGAAGGCCTAAGAGAAATAGAATTCTGTGAGGAAGAAATAGGCAAAGATAACTCAGAGTATGCCAAATTACAGATACCATACAATCATTCAACAGGGGAGAACATGGGCAATATAAAATAATTGACCCAATTTCCTAAAAGGATAAAAAATGGCTAAACAAGCTTGCAAGTTGGCTGCAGCCAAGGCAAAGGCATCAGCAGAATCATCCATCTCACTAAAACAGATCCAGGAAGACATGGAAGAACTTGAAATAATGAACCAATCAAATCATGCAGAAAACCAAACAACTAAACCAAACAGAATGGATTCAGTGGAACCTGATTTGGAAGCAAATATGGTAAAACAGGGGTTCAGCAAACCCCCCATTGTGGAGCACAACCTAATTGGAAATGAAAATCAACAATGGAATGCGCAAGATAAAAATGTGGCCAATAAGAGCATACAAGTGTACTGTAATGATAAATTGAAAACCAACAAAGATAAGAGAGGAGCAAAAATAGTGGTAACAAAAGGGGCAGAATACACCTCAACTTCTATTCATAGTTATGCTCTCTGCAGCAGAGGTGCAATGGAGAGTAATGAGGGCAAGGGAGTAGGGCTGGGGGGCCCTGCTAACTGCTCCTGAGGTGCATCAGGCATTTCAGTAGAGATAGGGATGCTGAACATAGCAGGACTCAAGGCCTTAACATCCTGTGCCAAGAAGTTGAGTCTCATGTGAAACCATCTGTGGATATCCTGGTGGTGCAGGAAACCACTGTCCACAGGGAAAGGAGGAGGCATGGGAAAACATGCTCCTCCCAACAATATCATTTTGGTCACTGTTGAGAAGTTGATATGACTGGATGATATGCTAACCATACCAGCGGATTGGAGGGGAATTGAGATGAGTTCAAGATTTGCTGAAAAGAGGTATACAAATAATAGTCAATTGAAATTTTGACCAATCAGTGAGAAAGGGGGAATTGCGCTGAGATTTGATATAAATGAGAGTTTTTAGTAAAAAGGAAATGAATAGAAGACTACCAAGCTGAGGATGCATCCAGCTTGGGGAATTGAGATATAAAGAGTCACACAGAGGATTGAGAGGAGGACTTCTTTTAGTAATTAGGTAATTGTAGAGAGGTCTGCAAATTAGTAAAATAATAAAGGTCAAAATAAGGGGCGATAGCTCCATTTAAAGTTTATTAAGTTTTTATTAGAATTGGTGATCTTCATATTGTCTGATTTGGTTGCTCAGTGGCTAATACCCTGTGCAAACTGGCTCAGCGGAATCAAGGCTCTACGCTGAGAATTAACAGTGGTGCTTACTACAGGGGGCCATTGGTCAACTGTAGTTCTTTGACGCTGAAATACAATGATGAGCCCTCATTTGTTACATCACCATTCTATCAGATTCCGCATGCATTATGCGGAAGAAGAATAGGAGGCACCAATAATGAACCAATATTATTCACTGTAACTGAACTGGGTAATGATGAAGTTATGATCAATCTGCAACTAGAAAACTGCCCTGAGCTGATGGCTGACCAACTAGAACGCTCAACAAATGTGACCCCTCAGCAGCTGTAGAATATTATGGAGTGGCTGTTATGCGGATATCAATTATACAAAGATGAGGTGGGGGAGTATGCCTTGAGTTTGTTTTATAACCAATGAGACCAAGAAAATCGCTATGCCATGTACATGTCCTATCTGGATGCAACTATAACAGGGTTGGCTTGCCACCTTGGTACCCACATAATTGAGGAGTATCTAGTCGCTTATGTGCAACTGTTATTTGCCAGCTACTGCGTGTGTTAACTCACCACAATATAGAGATTGGAGATGTGATGTGGTTCACTTGGGCACAGAAAAATGATACACGCCTCCTGCTCAACCACCTTGATCACTCTTTTTTGGAGTTACAGGGGGCACTTGGGCAAATGGACCATTGTGTTGAGAACATCTTCCATTGATCGGACATGTTGATAACCCTGTTAAATCTTGAGTTATCTCAGGTAATTGATGAACTGTTGGATTGGCATAGCCTATTGATGGAATGGATTCAAGATGTAACAATGTTGGGAAACAATATCGAGTGCTTTATGACTGATTAAACCAAATTGGTGAAAGTACTTGAAGCTGGGATTTCTCAGCTTAAGGAAAAAATATCACTGATGGAACAACAAGTGGCGGATCAAGTCAGTTTCTTATCAGCTGAATTAAACCAACTTTGTATTTAATGGAGTGGTCAGCAAACGGCTGATAACGCGCTTATCCCTTGGTCAACATCCCCCAAATATCTCCAGTTAATCTGTTGGGTTACACAATTGGAAGCTGTTAGCCAGTCTGAGCGCCGTCAAGTTTTCCCTCTTCTGATCAATGAGACACATAAGTATGCTGACATGCAAGAATGACTTGATACCCTTTGATGGGCCAATGAAGAATTGGTACTGGAACAAGCCGCTCTCCTAACCCAAATAAACAATGCTAATCAACAAGTGGATAATGCTAGCTGGCAGCACACCCACATGCAGAATACAATCAAAGATGTCCTCTCATGACTACAAGCAGTGGAGCAGCAGTTGCATGAGGAGTGGGAATATCATCAGTAGTTGCAATATCAATATGTGACACTGCAACGGAATTCCAGGATGGACAGTGTAGATGCTATTTAGTTAAAGTGGAGCAGTTGATCAACGAGCATTTTGCAGAGTATGCCAGAGCTGGGGGGAATGGTGCAGTTAGTGGCGATTTGGGGGAAGAATGCTATGGATCCACTAACAGATATCTCTCAGGTGCTGAAACGTATTCCCCGCATGACTCTACTTCCTTCAAGTTCATTATGACGGATTTGAGCCTGACCAGCTGGCTGTATGATAATTCACAAAAGGGTGGTTCCCTTAGTCGCTCTGGAACCAATTCTCCTGATCTTTGTGGCAGTAGCCTGAAGCAAGGCGAAGCTGTGCAAGTCAAAAAATTACCTCCTTTCAGTCATGATAGTAATCTACATGGTTACTTCAAGCAATTCAAATTCGCCATGGAATGAGCTTATGATTGGCAGAAAGCAAAACTGTTACTGTCTGCTCTAGATGTAGAAAGCACTGATCAAGTTACCTGCTACCTTCCAAACAGCTCAGCATCCTATGAAGAAGTTAAAGCGATTGTTCTCTAGCTGTTTGAGGTGCAACCAAAATGGCCCAATGGAAAGCCAACTTTCTGACTATACAATTTCACCAAAACGAGACCCTGTTAGATTTTCTGAAATTTTCTCAGCTGAAGCACATGTACTACTCAGAGCTAACATGTTATCCACCAAAGATGTTGGTATAGTGATGACGGCGGCCATCAAACCATATTGGGAACTATATATTGCTATGTCTCATGTTTTGGATGGATATGCAGGACTTATTCAAATCATGAATACCTTACATCGACTCTCTGCCATGATCAGCGCCCCTGATATAGCCCAAAAACCCTCTGCTATCCCCACATCAAACTCTTCAAAGTATGGGTCGCAGTGACCAAGCTATCAACCGCTGGAACATATTCATCCATCATGCAGATCTGTAAACCCTTTTCAGCCTAGGTACAATCTACCAGTTCATTCATGACCTTAAAAACATACCATTAATTTTTGCACTGGTAATTCCGCTGCAAGATATATATGTGAACCTTTTATGAATACTTGCTTCCAGTGTGGACAAAAAGGGCAGTATGCGGCCAACTGCCCTAGCAAAACAAGAGTATATGCAATGCCACCTGAGGAAACCAAGCAGGGAAAAGCTTGGGCGGAGTAGAGATGGGACGTTCTACCTCCGCTATGTTCTTTCCACTTGTCTCTAATGATTCCCAAGCATCTAATTGGGTAGGATTTGGAACTCAATTGGATGAATTGCTATACCAACAGCTTCCATTGGGTATCCCTGCTTCCATTTCCAAAAGTAAAAATTCACCCCCAAGCCCCAAGTTCCGCCAGGACGTGCAGAAGCCATATTTGTGGCAGATCTTGAAACAGACTAGCACAAATAACGCAGATCCCTCGACAGCCGCTGCCTCTTTAGTAGGGGTTAATGTAGCCATTTTGGTGGAGAAAATCATCAATGAGTATCCTCAGGTTGGCAAGGGCATCTCCTCCTATTTAAGTAACACAAAGCCTTTGGATGTACACGTAACAAACACTGATGGTTCCTCTTACTCAGAATGTACTTGTTGCGAAATTTTCATTCAAAACACAAAAATCTGCACTATCATTGACATGGGAGCCCCTGTGACCATAGTCTCTACCCGGTTGGTGGCTAAGCTTCAGCTAAAACTGGATGTGGACCTTCAAGTAGTATACAGAACTGCAGGGATGCATAGCACTGTGTCTGAAGGAGCATATAGTGCATTGCCATTTATGATTTGGGTCAGTCTGAGCTTCCACTCCAGTGGTGGTTCTGCCAAATAACAGCTATGACATGTTAATCGGTGCAGCATTTATGAGGAAATTTGGTGTTGTGATAAACATGGCGGAGGAAACTCTTAATATCTTAGGACAACAGATTCCTGCTTATTTTACCTTTTGTGGAATCCCAACAGAACTGTTACGCTCTAGTCAAATCAATCTAGCATACAGTGACGGAGTGATTCCTGTTCATTATCAACAACTGAAGCGGTGGACCAGGGTCCTCCCCAACAAGATTTATGAGTATAAAGGGATTGCTTAGGGCAACAAGTGATTTGAGCCATATATCTGGACATCAGTGCATAGTAGGGACTGAGCTTGAAATCAATGTCCCTAAAGGGCTTTATGGAGAAATCATGGCTCCTCACCAGCACTCTCATCTCAAACCACATGTGGCTCCAGGGTTACTGCTACCTGGGAATGGGGAGGTGAAGGTGCTTCTAGTGAACTTACAGAAGGAGACAATAACGATCCAGCGGCACCAAGTGGTGGCTTATTTACACTTTGTTTCTATAGAGGAAGTTTTCCATATTCATGATTTTGGCTCCTTGGAGGATCTCAGACTACCAACAAGCTCTCTGTTTGGCATATTGACCGTGGTTGTGTGGGAAGCGCTTACTGGATTATTGGCAGAACAGCAAGAACAGGCTATGGCGTTATTTGAAAAGTATCGAGATATTTTCACACATGATGATCATGATTTGGGGTGCGCTCAAGGGGCGGTACATTGGATAGATACAGGGGATCACCCTCCCATTTGATCACGACCTATTAAATGTTCCAAAGCAGTGGAGGAGGTTGTCTCCAATGAGGTGGATAAACTTATTGTGCAGGGGATGCTAGAGCCATCAAACAGTCCATGGGCTTCACCTGTGCTCATTGTAAAGAAAAAAGATGGCTTGAATCGAGTGGTTATTGACTATCATAAACTCAATAATGTAACAAAGAAGGATTCTTACCCTCTTCTGAAGATTGATGATGCATTGGACCGATTGGGAGGGGTTTATTATTTCTCCGCCATGGATCTGATCTCAGGGTACTGGCAGATCAAATTGCCATTAGTGGAATGGGAGAAATGTGCAATCATCACCTTGAGATGGTTGTTCCAGATGACTCACATGTCATAAGGGTTGTGTAATGCCCCAGCTACGTTCCAGCATGTCATAGATACGATTTTAGGTGATTTTAAACTGTCCTGCATCTTAGTCTACCTTGATGACATCAATGTATTCTCACGGACATTTACAGAGCACCTTGCCCACTTGGAACAAGTGTTTAAGTGCCTCGCAGCTGTAAATATCAAATTAAGCATTGGAAGTGCCATTTCTTTAAAGAACACTTGGTTTACCTTGGGTTTGTCATGGATTCAAATGGGCTTAAACCGCAGCTGGCTAAAGTGGAAGCAATAAGCAAGGTGACTCACCCAGGTAATAAGCAGGACGTTCAGGTGTTTCTGGGGATGGTTAGGTATTAATGACAGTTCATTCCCAATTTCAGTTGCATCAGGGCCCCACTTTTTGAGTTGCTAAAGAAAAACGCTTCCTTTGATTGAATAGAATGATGCCAGAACACTTTCAATGTGTTGCAAACTGCGTTAGCAAGTGCACCCATTTTGCAATATCCCAACTTTGACAAACAGTTCATAGTACAAATGGACGCATCCCTCGCCACTATAGGGGCAGTAATATCCCAGAAGGATGATGACGGCGTGGAGCATCCTGCCGCATTCTGTAGTCAAAGCTTGAACTTTCACTAATGGAACTACACCATTACCAAGTGGGAGTGTTTAGCGGTGATCTACACTTACAAGCATTTTCGGGTATATTTGCATGGGGTTAGATTCCAAGTAGTGATGGATCATGCTTCCTTGCACTGGTTACAGAACCTGCAGGAACTGGAAGGATGGCTTGCACGTTGGGCTCTGAAGCTTCAAGCGTATGATTTTGAGATTATAAACCGCCCAGGAGCCAAACATCAAAACGCGTATTGTCTTTCTCAGTTGCCAATGGTTGCTATCACAGTGGATTTAGCTGACATAATGTACAAAAAGATGGTGGCGAACAAATATCAGGATGAGCCACCACAGGTGATCAAGGTATTAGATGGACTCAGGGAGGATACTTTTATATGTGGAGAAGAACTATATAAGTGGATTGGAGACTTGACGCTGAGTTTCCCTAAACCTTTGGCTAGACCCTCAATTATTATAGATGCTCATCAGGCTGTAGGACATAAAGATTTTGGAAAACGTTGGAGTTTTTGCAACCCCAATACTACTGGGAGAGCATGCATTATGATGTATTGGAAGCGGTTAGCTGTTGCCATCAGTGTCAAGTGGAAAAGCCTTTCCACGAGAAAACTACATACCAGCTAGTTAAACCCAGTTCACCTAGCACCCCATTTCCATTGATGTAGTGGGACCTCTGCCGACTAGTACCAATTGATCCAAGTATATAATCATTGCCATTAATTATTTGATCCAATGGGTGGAGGCCAAGCTATTAGTGATTTGGGCGCGGTCACCACTGCCAAGTTTATTATGGAGTGTGTTATACAGCAACATGGCTGCCCACAGTTCATTCTGACAGATAATGGAACCAACTTCACTTTGCATATCTTGCCAAAGTTGAACAAGTTGATGGCGATCTGTGGGGTTTTGACCACCCCCTATCATCCAGAATCAAATGGGATGGTGGAGCGAGTCAATGGAACCCTAGTGAACATACTACACAAATTCTTATAAGATTGGCCCTTGGAAATGGAGTTCCCTTCTAGCTACTGCTATGTTTGCATATAATATCAGCTATCATTTGTCCATTGGTAAGAGTCCATTTCAACTGCTGTATGGTTGACATCTGGCTCTGCCTGCCTTGCTTTACTCATGTGTAGAGGACATTGGTGGTTTAGACCCTCAGCGATATTTGAAAACTCTTATGGATACATTGATCAAGCTGCAAATGGAAGCCTACTCTACCAGTTTGACTAAGAAGATTTGCAATTAGACAGCTGATCAGAAGAGACAAAGTGGACTTCCGTTGTTTGCTGTAGGGAACCATGTTATATTCCATTATCAGCACGGTTTTGGGAGGAAAAACAAGCTCTCCAGCATCTGGGTTTGCCCATTTGAGATAATCAAGAGGACCAGCATGGATGTCTACACCATTAAGGAACCCGTGGGGGGTCAGATCATCAACTGAGTTCATGCAAAGTTCCTTCAAACATACAAACAGTAATAGCATATCATCCAGTCAAAGGGGGGTAATGTCAGGAAGTTGAAATGACTGGATGATAAGCTAACCATACCAGAAGATCAGTGGGGGAATTGAGATGAGTCTCAATATTGATGAAAAGAGGTATGCAAATAATAGTCAATTGAAATGTCAACCAATCGGCAAGAAATGGGGAATTGCACTGAGATTTGATATAAATGAGAGTTTCTAATAAAAGGGAAAACGAATAGAAGACTACCAAGGCGAGGATGCATCCAGTTTGGGGAATTGAGATATAAAGAGTCACATGGAGGATTGAGAGTAGGACTTCTTTTGGTAATTAGGTTGTTGCAGAGAGGTCTGAAAATTAATAAAATAATAAAGGTCAAAATAAGGGGCGATAGCTCCATGTAAAGTTTATTAAGTTTTTATTAGAATTGGTGATCTTCATATTGTCTGATTTGGTTGCTCAGTGGCTAATACCCTTTGCAAACTGACTTGGTGGACTCAAGACTCTATGCCAAGAATTAACAGTCACAACACTGTGGGATGATAATATATTCAAACCAAAAATTTAAATTAATTAATAAAAATTTGTTTCTGGATAGATGCATACTAGCCATCACTTTCTCATGGAACAATGAAGTGCACACAATAGCCAGTGTATGCACCAAACTGTATAACGGACTGATGAGAGTTTTTAACAGCTCTAGCACAACTCTATCTTCCAGTGAACATTTTTGTCATGGGGGACATGAACTGCTGGATTAACCCAGATAATGACCAATGGCCATACACAACAGAGGCACCACAAGGGCAAGTGGAACTTCGCATGATAAAGGCCATCTGGGACTGTATAATCCACTAACTAAAGGTCACCCCTTTTACAGAACATGACATGCCCACATGTGCAAAATGGTGTACTTATCTCTATGTCACGGATAGACCTAATACTTGCACCATTAATTTTCAACGCCAAATTCATAAATTCAAGACTACAAAAATTGAATTCTCTGACCATTGGCTAGTTTCAGTGTCCTACACACCAGTGGAAACAACAATCCAAGCACCCAGGTGGTGCAGAATATACCCAGAAAATTTAACCAACTCAAATTTCCAATCCTGGATGGAGGAAATATCCTCAACATGGGATTTTCAAACACCTTTCTGTTTGGACCCATTAACCACCTAGGAAAATTTCAAAATAAACAACACAACAGATTAAACACACATCTAGTACTAAAAAACAGATTAAACACACAGCATCAAGAAGATACAGGGCAGCTTCAGCTATTATCAAAAAAACCTTGGCAGAAATCAATCACTTGGAAATTAATGTCCCACACACAGAATATAGTCCTGGATGGGGATGCAAATGGGCAGAGGTCTCTGATTGACTAAACACCCTAATATGTGAACACTAACACAGAATTGGCATTCAATGTAGAGCAAAATACCTAGAAGATGAAAAAACTTGATCAAGCTATTTTTTCATCATATTCACGCCCAAAAAATATGATAGCCTGCACACAGGTCCAATGACTGGACAAATCCATAGCAGAAACACCCAAAGAAGTCACAACCAAAGTACACAGGTTTTATACAAATTTATATAAATCTGAACCAGTCAAACCAGCAAAAATCAAAAATACCTTGCAAATGCACATATTGACACCACAACTCAAAACAACAACTTAATTAACTTAATATTATGTGAGAAATTATGGGAAGTAGTATGCAGTGCACCAAGAGGGAAATGCCCTGGACCTGATGGAATTCCCTATGAATTTATATAAAATATTTTATTAACATATATAACTTTCTTTTAGCTTCCATGAACAAGTGCATTATGGAAAGATTGTTCTATCTGGAGGCAAAGAAGCATACACTGTCACTCTATTCAAAAAAGAGATAGACTAAACCTATCCAATTGGCACCCAATCTCCCTAACCAATACAGACACAAAAATATTCACAAAAATTATGGCCAAACAACTAGGGAAATTGCAACTGATGCAATATCCCCATCACAATATAAATTTGTCCCAAGATGATCCATATGGGACAATATTTACACAGTTACTAATGTTTGCCAATCTAAAGCCTCTGGAGCACTTGTCTTTTTAGATCAACAGAAGGCATATGACAGGAAGAACTGGACCTATCTTAGGGCCTGCCTTCAAAGGTTCAAACTCCCAAATAGGTTATAAAATGGGTGATGTTGTTCACAGAGTCAGCCATTATGGCTGTGCGTGGAGCAAGTTTTTTTGTCATGGTTAAATGACATCATAATGGGGACTGACCCTAAGGATAAGGCTGGGAGATAGGAGGCCCAGAAGGTGAAGCTTCAGGCCCTCCCTGACCTCAGGCACACACTAGACCAACGCTGGGTACAAGCTAGATATGCCCCAATTGGTATTAGTGAAGTGCCAAACGCCCAGTCCCTTTCATCGGCCCAGGCGTTAAAATGAATGGTATATTCACTTAAAACTGATGGCACCATTCAGTTGATTGAGGAACGGGGGTTTAAAACCTGTTCCATTTATGAAATGATGCATTCAGGTCAGATCCAACTTCAATCAACTACTCAAGTGAAGTTGGTTTCAGCATATTCTACCAATTTGGATGGTAGTGTTTGCCTATTGGTGGGTTGGTGCTTGAGCCCACTTTAGTGAACCCCATATTTCCCTGACGTAGTTTAATTCTGTTTCCTTTGACCAACACTCCTTTCTTGGTTGACTTCCTAATAAAACCTTTCCATTTTTGCTCATTTTTACTTATGTTGTTTTAAAGATCCTGTGCGCAGACCTCTTTAAGGAGGTCTCACACTACATACACCATACCATTCTACTCACAATCCAATTAGCTCCTAGTGCACCGTTGGTTCACCCAGGTTCCCTCCAACCTGGGACGTTTATCTTTCCCCTGTGTGCACCACATCATTTATGGTGGGGTATTTTTTATAGTGTTTTCACTTTTCCCTTTAAGTTGTTATTGCTCCAGCATCCTCTTCTGGGCTCTAGTAACTTTGGTTCTAATGGATAGTTTCCATGCGTTGGCTCTGTGCACTATCACGCTGTAAACAGGTGAGTTATAGACACTCTCCTTACATTTTTAATTAACCCAGTTTTTTCACAGAGAGGACTCAAATAAGGAGACCCTTTAAGCCCTCTACTTTACAATTTTAGTCTGGATCCCCTGATCTGGAATACAAACGCACTTCTCAATGGAATCAATGTCTACGGCCAACAACCAGTAAAAATGATGCCCTTTGCTGATGAGTGCGTGGTGGGTATATCCAACAACCAGGATGCTTGCAGAATTGATAAGATAATACAAGATTATTCATCCATAAGCAACACATCACTTAACACTGAAAAAACGGAAATCATACTCCTGGGAAAATATCAGACCATTGGACGCCATCTACCCTGGGTCAACAAACCAATAAAACATCAAGCCTCCTCACCAGACATAGAAGGCAAAGAATAGCAATAACCCCACTGAAACTTCCCTTCACTACCAAGCCAGCAGCTGGATATGTTGTCACTTGGGAGTATGGTTGAAAGCAGAAAGTTACGCCAACTCCATTATGGAAAACCAACTTCTAGATAAATTAACAAAACACATTGCCTCCTTACATGGATATCAAACAGGTCTAACAGGAAGGGATACGGTAGCCAACTCCATGATACTATCAATAATATGGTTTACAGCCCATGCAATTGCCTTCTAACCGTCCTTTTTAATACAATTTACGCCATAATACAAGGATGTCTTTGGTCCAACCACAACCATCCTGTACGCCTTGGAACCCTATTTGGCACTAGGAGAAATTGAGGTATGGGGATAACTAATTATGTAGAGCAAGCAACCCATATACTAGGATCCTGGATAGCTCAAGTGACTAGCTCAGTTCAACCAGATATACAATGGGCCATAACAGCAAGATATAATTTTACATGAGCACTTCGATTAAGAAACCCAGATCACCCAAGCTCATTAATTAAGTAACTGGCGTCTCATCCTACAGCCGCAGGACCACATGGCACTCCTGCACACTTCAAACAAATACTTATAGCCATGAGAAGAGCAGAGTAGAAGATTCACATATGTGGCCATATCAGTTACTGAGGACACCCAAGGCTAACTTACAGACAGGAAATTAATGGCCAAATAGTCACAGATAACATAATATGCAGAATTCAAAGTACCATAGCCAGGATTGATTACCTGAATCATATGGATATACCATACAACCTAGAGACCCAAAGAAGAATCTGGAGATACACACATAATTCACTACTTCAACCCATGATAAGAGCACATGTGTGGAGTTGTATGAGGAGAGCATAACGCACAGCAGAACGGTCAAATGCTGCCCATTATTCATGCACAATATGTGGCCAACATGTAAGCCTAGTACACCGTTTAGAACAATGTTCAACATCAGTAGCTATATGGAAAGAGGTCATGCGCTTATTCCGCCAAGATAGTGGACAATCATTCAGTCTGGCTAGGAACATGTTCACTATAAACATGTAGTCACCTATCCATCCATCCCTACGGGCGTTAATAGTAGCAATAGCACTATGGACAATCCATACTATAGTACTGGAATTGTTCACAGGAGCAACGCCCACAATCCAAGAAGCCATCAATCGTTTTCAATATCATATATTGGAACATTTCAAAGCATGGTTGTTTGGAAACATGACCCCACGTAACAGAAGGATAATTAATACTTGGTTCCCCATGTGGTTCCTAAAGATTAAATATTTCCTTCACTCATGCTGCATCCAAAGATAAGTCAGCATAAACCTCCCTACCATCCTAAATTTGGTGGTCCTGGAGACAACAAGAGGGGCTTAAAACCCTCTGGGGTGTCTTTAATTTTCACAGTTATTAATTTTATCCTCACTATATTGGAAGTGTACATCCCCTGGACAACCTTCCCCAAAAAACATAGAAAAAGAGTAACTAAACAGATTAAAAACTTCAGATAAGAGTTTAGACTTCAGACCTTAAATAAATCTTTATATTTTTATTATTTCAAATCTTGTGAGGATAGATAAATTGCACAATTTAAGTATTCTAATAACCAGTATAACAATAAAACCAGATGGACTAGCTATAAAGACCTTTAAAGAATTTATAAGTAGGAATATAACTTTCTTGTTATGTATGGAATCAATAAGTTATATTTCTAAGGTATTTGATGATTAAGCACTACAATATAAATTGTTGTGCTATCCATCTAAATACTATACTTCATTTTAAATACACTCCTTTAAAAAGTTGTAGATCATAATTTTCTCTTTCCATGTATTTTGTTTGCAATAAGTAAATTTAGAATATAGAAACTCAATAGGTAGTTTTTTACTAATGATATTAAGAATGGCTAGTAAATATTTTAGGTGATCAGAATCCATGCTTTATTTGAGATGGATGAGAACTGATATTGATTTAGCAAAAAGAGTGAATTGTCAGGCAAACAGCATGTAAGAATTAGACTGGCCTGCCAGCCTAAGTGCCAGAGCACCCAAATGGCAAACCAGAATGCCAAAGGCACTGCTGCTGGTATGACGTATATGGAACTGGAAAGGAATTTTCCTAAAAAAACTGCTGGTGAGCCAGAATCTTATACAGGCACATAATAGAATACCAGACAAGTACAGCTGTTAACCATGAGGGGAGTGTGAGGGTCAGCGGAAAAGGCTGTTTATTTTTCAACATAAAAAATAACTTTTAAGAAAAGGTTTTTAATGGGAAATTTAAGAAAGAAGAATCAACCAACAATTTTCTCAGTGCAATGTGACTGATTAAATAATGGTTGATTGGGGAGGAAACAAGCTGGGATCAGGTCCCTCAAATTTGACCTAACTGGCGAATTATTTGGGAATGGGGGCAGATAAGTTCACTGGGAACTGACATTGAAGAATTTGGTGGCAGGCCGAATTGCTGTCAGTTCTACCTTAAATGCCTGAACCAAGACTTGACTACATTTCTGGCAGTTGGCATGATGGCGTCTAGCCTGATGAGCAGCGGGAATCCCCCAAGGCCACCCCACGTAGGGGCGGTCCCATTTGGTTGGGAATGGGTTCAGGACGCCCAAACCGCATATGACCAGTCGCTGGGCCATTTGTTCAGTTAAAAACGTTGCATCAGCACAATTCCTGATTGGCTGGGAGGGAGCTTCAAACTATTGCCTTTGGTGTTTGATGCTGCAACATGCACATTAGGGATCATACCCAACAATCTTGGAAGAGTATTAATTTTAATGATCGAGGTATTGACTGAATCAAAATTGTCAGCAATTCTGGCCAGTGAGTCAATCTTAATTCCTTTTTGACTATGTGAATTCTGATCATTGGGCTTGTTTCCACTCATTTTTAGACTGATCGACTTCATTTCAGCAATTTTGGTGCAAATTTCCCTGATTAGTCATACAAGTTCAGGAGAGGAGAACATGGGCACCGGGGGAGGGACCCAGAGAGGAAGGGCTGTTACCCATCATTTATTTACTATGTGGGCAAGATCGTCCTGGGTGACGAGAGGTACCACCACCCTATTTGGAGCCTTTTTGTTTGTAAATGGGAAGAGGGCCCAGTTGACACACAGGGGACGTTACCCTGGACTTACATGAATGGTGCAAAGGATTTGTCTTAGGAAACAACTAGTAGATAAGTGCTGCAGTGGCACAATTGTGAAATGAGAGGGCCCATGATAATAAGAAACTGGCATAAAAGAAGGTATGAGAAGCACTGGAGGCCATAATTGTAAGCCTTGGGGAACAACCCTTGTGGCTGAATTAGGAGAAGTTCTCATTTTGGACCAAAAAGGGAAAGAAGCCATTGGCCATCACTCTTGTTACCCTGGGTGATTTAGCCAATGTGGTAGATGAGAAGTGTGTAATGGTGTATCCCAAAAATTGTGCCTCTTTTGCCTCTGCTCACCACCCAAGAATTGGTGAGTAAAATTAAGAAGGTGTGTCAGGAGATGACAGTGTTTAATAGCCACTGTAGCAGGTAAGTTTCGCTTGTCCCTGAGAGATGCCCTCTGCCAGTTCTAGTTCCACTGGAAACAATAAATTGGTGGTCAGTGAAATTAGTAAAACTAAGTTATTCTCAGACTCAAAAATCCTTATCAGCTCTTCCACACCATTAGTATAATGAATGAGCCCATCACTGATAGGCACAGGTGCAACAAACCCCTTCCCTACTGGATGGAACTGACTATATGTGGCCTAGCCCAGGGTGCAACTTGCTGTCTACCAAAGGAGTCATTGCCATCACACCAAGCACAATCACCATTGAATGAGTAGTCTTGCCAGAAAATTCAATACTAATATGACCAGGCAGGTTGGATATAAGTCAGGATTGGTATTTAGTTAGAAGGTCAATCCATCATAATTAAATTTTATAATAGTCTCAGCAGTAGTGCATTTAGTCAAGTTCCCTAATCAGTCTCATATAGGGCAGCGGTCATCAACAGGTACTGCTGTCACGCCATTTTTTTGTTTCCACCATTTTAGTTTTAAAAAGGAAAAGCTTTAAGTAATCCAAATATATTTGTGAATTTATGAGTTCTGCTGTATATTTAGTGGCAATGACTTATAATTTTTGTGAATCCCTGTCTAGTCCTCATAGTTGCCTTCTATCTTTACCATCTATCAATATGGATGTTTGTACCTGAGATATTCTGGCTGGTTTCTGAGTGTTCATCCACCCAGAGTTCCAGGCAAGTCTCATTAATATCTGCACGCTCCATAACATAATTGACTGACTATAGCTTTGGGGTTTTTTCCCCGTTTTTTTTTTGTAAAAAAGGTGCTGCATTGGGCTTGTGTTATGGACATATGGGCCATAATCTGGATCATAGTTTTTATGACGTATCTAGAGAGCATCTCTTAACCCAGACCATGCTGAGGTTTCCTCTAAGATCTAATTTACATGAGCTTGGTCCTACTTTCACCCCACCTCTAGCCAGCGTAGATGTATCACAGGTGTGAGTGTGTTGTTCATTCCTGGGTCCAATTCCCATCCTCCCCAATCTTACGTTTTGTGCGCAGGTGATAGCAATTGTGTAGTGGATGTGGAGGATCCAAGGGAGCTGTTTTATGTGAATCCGTCGGTGCTTTGTTGTTACTGGACAACCACCAGAAACGGAGATGGTTCAGGTGACCAGAAACATGGCTACGTCTTCCCCAAATGGGTCAGAATTTGATCCAGCGATTACCCCTTCCAACAGTTATGTCATGTATGGTTGCTAAAAGCCAATTTCAGGCTTGTTTCATGTTACCAGTTAAAATTCAATTGTGGTCTCTGTTGTATCTGTTGAGGCTCTCTTGGATACTGGGTAGCTGGGAACTTTATGAGCTTACAGTTCAATCAGGATTTGGACCTAAAGCTGGATGCAGGGTCCCTGATGTTGATTGCGTCATCAGAATTGATGCTTTACTATATTATGAGATTGACTGGATCATTCATGGTGCATGCATTTTAGTTTGTGAAGAGTTCACTACAGTGCCAGACATGATATTCTCTATTATCCTTAGGTTTGTTGGTGGTGGTGGCAACATGTTAGTATCAACCAAGAGCCTAATATGTTGTTATTTGTGAATCCATATGTATGTGGTGAATTCCTGCTCATTGATGCCTTTTCCCTGCCAGGGAGGTGGGGTCAATCATATCCATTCTCTCTCCCACTGCATTACTGAAGGATTTATCTGCCAGCTTTTTGCACTATAAGGATATTATTGACATGGAGAAGGCCAACCATCTTCTTATTCACTATGAGTATGATCTGACCTTCCATCTAACGTTGAACTTAATCAATATTAACTGTCCTCTGTACCCTTATATCAAGTAAGAGGAAAAGGCCCAGAAGGTGTGCTTGGACGACATGCTCAAGAAGAATGGATAATGAAGATATCTTCTCCCATCGCATCTCCAATGATTTTTTCTTGAAGGGCTTATTGTATGCTACAGCTGTGCGTGGACTATGGTCATGTGAATAACATCATCATGCATGATCCCTATCAGCTCCCCCATGAGCAAACCATCAGCCAGGCAGTTGCCAAACCCCAGGTGTTTTACAAGCTTGACATGGCGAACGCCTTCCACCAAATCAAGGTGATGGAAGGTCATTAGTGGCTGATGGTCATTGACACCTGAGTAAAGTACTTTTCAATAATGAATGATGCCCTTTGGACTCAAAGATGCACCTTCTAACTTCCATAGGATGCTTGCCGCCTTACTGGATAATTTTTATTTCATGTGCGAGGGAGCATACATCAATGATATCCTGGTAAATTCCCCCACCCCTGAACAGCATATGAGGGGCCTGGAGGCTGTACTGGCGGCGCTGAACAAGGCTGATTTTTAGTCAAGCCCTCAATGTTTAGGTCCTTCCAGGAGAAGTTTACCTTCTTGGATAATTTTGTCTTGAAGGATAGTTACGCTATTCCTCCCAGCAAACTTGAGATGATCATTTCCTGGCCCACGCCCACCATGAAGAAGCAGCTGCATAACTTAACTTTTTGAGCATTATTTCTTTACTTAATGAAACTCTCACCTGCGCTTTCATAGTTTTGACGCCTCTGCATCCTCTAATGGGAAAAACCATTCCATTTTAGTGGATGGGAGATTGTTAATGTGCATTTGAGGAGGTCAAGAAGGTTTTTGTGGCGCTGCATGTCTTCAAACATGTAATTACTCCCATACTTTTATTATGTCATGCAATGCCATGGTGGCCGCCGTGGGAGTAGTCCTACTGCAAGAGAATGAGGGGTGGAACATCCTGTTGCTTAATTCTCTTGGAAGTAATCCATGGAGCATTTGTGTGCCATTTACAACAATGAACTCGCTGTGGTGTCATGGTTGCTCATCCAATGGCGGTACCTACTGAAAGAGGCGCACCATAAAGTGATTTTCCAGATAAACCACTAGGTTCTTCTGTACTTTTGCAAGCTGCAGAAATTGGCACACTGTCAGGCTCAGGCATTATAGGACCTGTGTAGCTTTAACTTCAGGTAAAAATTCATAAAGTGGGAATTAGGCATTATCCACAATCTACTGAGCTGTAATTCTTCCATGGGTCCAATGGATAAAGAAATGCAGGGGTTAATGACGGTGATTCCTCCCGCCCAAACTTTTGCCATTGCTCCTCCCAAATTTTTAGGGATGACTGGGAGCCAGATGTACCATAGGCATCTTGGGTGCTGGCAGGTCATAAGCCTTCTTGGAGGGGCTGAAGCTTCTTGACCAATTAGGTGCATTGGGCCATAAGTGTACTCATTACTCAATTGAGGAGGGCCAGCTTATGTTCTGCGGCCAGGCTTGGATGCATCCCCAACTCTGGGATGAAGTAATCTCCACCAACCATGATTCCCTGGCGGTGGGTCACCCTGAGCACAAAAAGTGCCATTATCTGATAAGATAAACTTATAGCAGGATGAGCATCTTAAAGAATTTTTCATCATATATAAACTTTACATAATGTGTGCATGAGCTAAATCAGATCAATTGGGTAGAAATGGTCTCCTTCATCCTCTGCAGCAGGATCATGGTCCATGGACCACAGTATCTGTTTACTTCATTGTTGAGCTCCACCATTACATTGGATTTAATGTGATTATGATGGTCATGGACTGCTTTATGAAATTCCCTTTTTATTCCTTGTATGTCCGCCATTACTTCTGAGGAGATGGCCCAGCTTTTTGTCTGTCATGCTTTCTCAATGTTCGGTTTACCTCAGGAGGTGGTAAGTAATTGGGGGCCACAGTTTAAAGCTTAGTTTTGGACTGCCATTTTGGCTATCTTGACGATCCAGCTGTGTTAATCCATAGCATATTGTCCTCAGTCAGATGGGAAGACGGAGAGGGCTAACCAGTCCATGAACAATATCTCTGCTGTTATGCTTCCACTGCAAAGGATATCTGGGCCACCAATCCTCCTATGGAACAATTTGCATACAATAACGACACTCATTTGTCAATGGGGTTCCCCCTACAAAGCTACCCTGGGGTATAACCCATCATTCCTTATTGGTCCTTGTCCTCTCTTCAAAGTACTTGCTGTTGAAGAGCAACTTCAGCAGATCCAGAGTACCCAGTCTTTGGTTTAGGAGAACCTTACAAAGGTCATAAGCGATTTATAAGCAGTTTGTGGATTGCTAATGACTTCCCACCCATGAGCTTATAGTGGGATCAAAAGTGATGCATGATATCCAACACCTGTATTTGAAGGTGCCCTTATAAAAGTTGACAAGCAATCAACTAGTCCTGATGTAATGGAGGAGAATTTAGGTAATGTGGCCTTCTAGTTAATCTTTCCTGCTCATTGGAAGCAGAAATTGGTATTATATGCTTCTCAGCTGTCCCCATTTCAGGGGAAGGCACCCAAAACCCTGAACCAGTTGTGATTGAGGGGTCAGAAGAAGTGGATATGGATGTCATCCTGGTGTCATGAAAATCCTGTAGCTTGGTCCAATACTTGGCGGCATGGAAGAGGTTTTCATACAAAAAAAGCTGAGTAAGTTCACACAATTTCTCTAATTGCTGCAAATTGGTAGAAGCTTTCCACATTGTCCATCCAAAGGTTCCCTGTCCCCCTCAAAATGTTGCCGTCATCTTGGTAATAAAGTTATTCAAGGTGCACAAGAATGTTGTAATAATTTGGCAGAATCCAGAGGATTCGCCATAAGAGTTTTGCACAGGGTTTAACCCACTGAGCAATAGAACCCACGATATGATGATTGTGGTCCTGTGTAACAACAGAATAAAATGTTAATATAAATTATGGGGCACTTGCTCCCACTATAATACTTTATTTTAATATATGAATCTCCTTCGATCCTCCTCTATCTTCTTTTCTTCTTCCTATTAACCAATGACCCCTTCTTAATCACCCATCACGCTCGTATACAGCGGCTTCAGATGATACCACACTCATTGTTTGGACTGTTTGATTCCACCAATTCTCCTTGGTTCGACTAGTTTTCTTTTAATTCCCTATTGCCTAATTTGTAGGCGATTTTAATTCGTATTTGTTGAATGTCAACATTGCCCAATCGCCTTATTCAAGGAGATTTCCCATCAACCCAGTATCATTTCAATTTGCAGCTTAGATTGCCATTACCGGTTTGATTCCAACGGATTCCATACATTTTGCCATGGTGACTTTGGGCTTATCGTCCAGTCATATCAAAATCGCGACATTACCCCCTCCTTGACTGGACAATAAGGCTCCTATTGCTTGTATGGTTGGAGGAACTTCACATGTACCCAGTTAATAATTTGACCCCCCGCAGGTTCCTTAATGGTGTAGGTGTCAACCCCAGTTTTCTCAATGATTTCAAATGGCCCACCCCATATGCTGGCAAGCTTGTTCCTTCTTCTGAAACCATATTGGTCATAAAACAGGACCAATTACCCTACCCCAAACTGTGGAAGGCTGCAGTGTCTACGTTGGTCAGCCTTACGATCCTGAACCTTCTTGGCTAGACTAGTAGAATATGCCTCAGTTTGGAGCTTGATCAGCATGTTTGTTAGGGAAGACAAATAGCGGTGGGGTTTGACTCCGCTGGTATCCTCAATGCAGGAGTAAAGCAATGCAGGCAGCGCTGGATGTCGTCCATAGAGCAATTGAAATGGACTCTTACCAGTTGCTGAGTGGTAGCTGATATTGTATGCGAAGACAGCGGTGGATAAAAGGGTGCTCCAATTGACAGCCACTCATTTACAAGATTGCGTAGAATATCTACCAAGGTCCCATTCCACCATACCGTTAGATTCAGGGTGGTAGGGGGTAGTTAAAACCCCGCGGATTGCCATGAGCTCATTCAACTTGGACAATATATGGGAAGTGAAATTGGTTCCATTATCCATTAGGATAAATTGTGGGCAACCATGGCGCTGTATGATGCACTACAGGTTGAACTTGGAAGTAGTGACAGCCCCCAAATCCTTGATAGCCCTTGCTTCCACCCATCTTGTCAAATGGTCGATGGCTACTATTATATATTTGGAGCGGTTTGCACCAGTTGGCAGCGGGCCCACCATATCTATCAAAGCTGTATGCCATGCGAACTGAGGCTTAAATAGCTGGTAGGTGGTCTTCTGGTGGTATGGTTTCTCCACCTGGCACTGATGGCAACAACCAACCATCTTGAGCACATTGTAGTGCATACTCTCCCAATAGTAGTGGGGTCAAAAGAACTCCAGCATCTTTTATAACCCTCCATGACCTACCGCTTTATGGGCATCCATTATTATTGCAGCTCAGGCAGAGGGTTTTGGGAAACTCAACGTTGATTCCCCAATCTGCTTATATAATTCCCCATTGCGCAAGAAGGTATCCTGCCTAAGCCCATCTAACACTTTGATCACGGGTGGCAGCTCCTCATGATATTTGCCCGCAATCATTTTTTCATACATGATGTCCGCCACATCCACTGTAATGGAAATTGTGGGTAAGTGGGAAAGACAATCCACATTTTGATGCTTTGCCCCTGGACAATGCATAATCTCAAAATCATATGCTTGGAGCTTCAAAGCCCATCGCGCGAGCTGCCCTTCAGGTTCCCACAGATTCTGTAACCAGCGCAAAGAGGCATGGTCCGTTACCACTTTGAATTTTACCCCATGGAGGTAGACCCAGAATTGTTTATATGCATAGATTACTGCTAAACACTCTCACTTGGTCATGGTGTAGTTCCGTTCAGGGCCAGTTAAACTGCAGCTGCAATAGGCAATGGGGTGCTCCACACCATCATCATCTTTTTGGGACAACACGGCCCCTACAGCGGAAAGTGAGGCATCTGTTTGCACAATAAACTCTTTTTCAAAATTGGGGTATTGCAAAACAGGCGCACTAGCCAACGCAGTTTGTAATACATCAAAAGCAGTTTGACATCGATCTGTCCAGGTGAAGGCAGCGTTCTTCTTAAGTAGCTCAAAGAGTGGAGCCCCAATACAGCTGAAGTTGGGAATGAACCGCTGGTAGTAACTGACCATCCCCAAGAACACCTGGATATCCCGCTTATTACTTGGCTGAGTCATCTGGTGGATGGCTTCCACCTTGGCTGGCTGTGGACTTAGCCCTTTGGAGTCTACCACAAAGCTGAGGTATTCCAACTGTTCCTTGAAAAAGTGACACTTTTGGGGCTTAATCTTGATATTAGCTTCAGCTAGGCGGCGGAATACTTGTTCCAGGTGTCCAAGATGCTCTGTGAATGTTCGCAAAAATACGTTGATATTGTCAAGGTAGACAAGAATGCAAGACAGCTTTAAGTCACCCAAAATAGTGTCCATAGCCCTGCTGGAATGTAGCTGGGGCGTTGCACAAACCCTGTGGCATATGTGTAGGCTGGAACAATCCCTTTGAGGTAATTATAGCGCACTTTTCTTGTTCCGCCGCTGGCAACTCAATCTGCCAGTACCCTGATATCAAGTCCATGGCTGAGAAATACTTGGCCCCACCTAACTGATCTAAAGCATCATCAATTCATGGAAGCGGGTACAAATCTTTTTTCATAATGCTATTAAGCTTCTGATAATCAATTACTACCCAATTGGAGCCATCTTTCTTTTTTACAATGAGCACTGGAGATGCCCAGGGACTCTTCAATGGTTCCAACATTCCCTGTTCCACCAATGCATCTATTTCTGCTGACACAACTTCTTCCGCTGCTTTTGAATGACGGATAGGCTGTGACCTGATAGGGGGATGGTCTCCTGTGTCCACCCAATGCACAACCCCACGAGTGCAACCCAAGTCATGATCATCAGTTGCAAAGATACTGTGATACTTTTTGAACAGATTCATCACCCTGTCCTTCTGCTCCTCTGATAGACCAGTGAGCGCCTCCCAAGGAATTACAGTCATTACGCCAAAGGGGGTTTTTAAAGGCAAGCCAAGATCTTCCCAGGAACCAAAGTTGTGTATATGGTGGACCTCATTGATTGGGATCAAATGCAGGTAAGCTACCACTTGGTGCCGCTGAACCTGCATCACTTCCTTCTGCAGATTTGCTACCAACAGTTTTACTTCCCCTTGCTTGGGTAACAGTAACCCAGGAGCCACATGAGGTTCAAGTCATGATTGTTGATAGGGCCCCACAACCTCTCCATACAGACCACCCAGTATATCAATTTCAAGCTCAGTTCCAATTATGACCTGATGCCCAGAAGGGATAGTAAAAGCGTTTGCAGCTCGTAGTGGAATCCCTTTGTACTTGTAAATCTGTGTTGGGAGCATTCGAGTCTTCCGCTTCATTCACTGATATTTTACAGGTATCACACCATCACTATAGGCGAGATTAATTTGACTAGAGCTGATTGGGTCATCTGGCACTCCCCTGGAAGTAAAATAGATGGGAATCCGTTGTCCCAGGATGTCTAGGGTCTCTTCCATCATGTCAACAACAGCCCCATAGTGTCACATAAATGCAGTCCCAATCAGCAAATCATAGTGGCTATTTAGTAATACCACTGCTGGTGCCATAATAACAACAGATCCAAACCACAAAGGAAGTGCGCTATACGCTCCCTTGGAGACTGTGGTTTCCATTCCAGTGGTCCCATACACCATCTGGTGTTCTATGTCAGGTTTTAAAGCCAACTTTGCCACCAACTTAGTGGAGACAATGTTAACAGGAGCGCCCATGTCAATTATAGCTTGTACTCAGGATTTGGCTACCATCACATCACAGTAAGTGCACTCTGAGTAAGATGAAAGCCAGTTATTTACTACATGTACATTCAGTGGTTCACATTTTCCCAGGAAACCTATAATACCCGCACCAACTTTAGGGTAGCTTGCTATAATAGCATCCACTGGGAAGGAGACCTCTACTTCTCTTAGAGACAATGCATCCGCAAATGGTTCCAGCTGGTCTGACAGGTTTTGGTCAAACATTTGGCAAGTGTAAGGCTTTGGCTGTTCCAAAAACCCTGGGTCAGCCATATTTTTGAATTGTGCTTGGGTCAGCACATTTACTCCCCCAACTGGCTGTTGGTAGAGGAATGTATCATCATACTGGGGAGGCATCTAGTTTCTTCAATACAATTGATTCAGAGGGGACGTATGACTTCAAGATAGCGGAAGTAGAGAGTTTCATCTCTACTCTGCTCCAACTTTTTCCTTTGATAACCTTGATCCTGTTGTATGCGAGGAATCTGTCAATCAGGGCACCATCATCCCATGTGCCCGGTGTGACTAAAATTAAAGCAACTTACTCCATAGGGCCTACATCTGTGCATAATATAAGTTGGCCTGCTTAGAAAGTTGTTCCAAAGACAATCAGCATAACCAAACCCACATTGGTAGACTGCCTGCTGTTGAGCAGCATAGTTAAAGCTGAAGCGGTCAGTTGGGCAGTTGTTGCTCAACAGTTATGGGACAGTTAGTGAGCTGCGGGGAGTAGCCTGGCATGATCTGCATTGACTGGTTGCTTTCCATCCCCTGGTTAGGGTAGGCCCCAGCAACAGTGGGAATCTGCTTGATATTGGGTGGAGGGAAGTTGGCAGATATCTGGTGCAGAAACTGAACAATTTTGATCAATGGCACATCTTCATCCAATAGTGAGGCCATAGCGTTGTAAATCTCAGGATATGGCTTTACTGCAGAGGCCATTGCAATGCATACATCAGCTTCAGCTAAAATCCCAGCCCCAATCAACACATGTGCTTCCATTGTAAACTGCTCAGCAAATGCGGTGAGACTCTCATTTCGTTGAAACCTGATGGTCAGAAACTCAGCTTTCCGCTGAGACATCTTTGCTTTTCCACCAAACAACCATATCACCATCTCCTTGACCTCATGGTAAGTAACAGAACTGTCTGAAAGGTAACAAACAACTTGATTGGCACTTCCAACATCCAAGGTAGAGATTAACAGTTTTGCCCTGCGCCGGTCTGAGGCACCTTCTGTTGCAAACTCAAATCATCAAAGGAATCCATGAATATTGCCATTGCGATCAAAGGGCGGCAGCTGAGCACAGCAGACTTCCTGGAGCAGCTCATCTTGTTTTTTGAGCACTGTGTCCAATGCGAGTTTCAACTCCTCAAAATGAAATGGTCCTATTGTCTCGTGAAGATTTCTTTTCAAAGCAACCTAGGCGAGACATAGCAGGCGACTTAGATTTTATCAATATATTACTGATCAATGGGCCCCTGTAGTGAGCACCACTGTAATAATTTGGGAATCTGGAGGATTCGCTGTAAGAGTTTTGCACAGGGTTTAACCCACTGAGCAATAGAACCCACAATATGACAATCATGGTCCTGTGTAACAACAGAATAAAATGTTAATATAAAACTATGGGGCACTTGCTCCCACTATAATACTTTATTTTAGTATATGAATCTCCTTCAATCCTCTTTCTTACTTCTTTTCTTCTTCCTATTAACCAACACCCCTTCTTAATCGCCCATCACGCTCATATACAGCGGCTTCAGATGATACCACACTCATTGCTTGGACTGTTTGGTTCCACCGATTCTCCTAGGAAACTAGTTTTCTTTTAATTCCCTATCGCCTAATTTGTAGGCGATTTAATTCATATTCATTGAATGTCAACATTGCCCAATCGCCTTATTCAAGGCAATTTCCCATTAACCCAGTATCACCCCAATTTGTGGCTTAGATTGCCATTACCAGTTTGATTTCAATGGATTCCATACATTTTACCATGATGACTTTGGGCTTATCATCCAGTCATATTGGAATCGTGACAATTGGTGTTATGAATGAACCCATCTCTGACAGTTACAAGCAACAAACCCCTTTCCTATTAAAGGGAACCAGCCATATTTGGCCTAGCCATAAGAGTAACATGCTGTATGATGGAGGAGTCATTGCCATCATGCCAAGTGTGATTTTGGCAGAATGAATATTCTCACTGGTGAAATTAATTTTAATCTGATTGGGAAGGTCGAATCTAGTTGAGATCAACAATTATTTAGGAGGTCAACCTGCAATAATTGAATAATGAAATATTTTTGACATTAGTGCGCTTATTTCCAGTTCCCCAAACAGTGAGAATATCAAGCAGTGGGCCCCAACAGGTACTGTTGTTGCTCCATTTTTCTCTTTGCACCATTTTGATTTTATTAAAAAAGTCACTTAAAACTAAATTTATTTGTGAATTTAGAAGTTCTACTGAATAAAAATTAATGATGATAGCCAATCTGTGAACCCCTGCCTAGTCCTTGTAGCTGGCTTCTTACTTCTCCATCCATCAATATGGATGACTGTAAATGAGGTATTTTGGCTAATTTTATGGTTGTTCACCCATCCAGAGCTCCAGGCCAGTCTTATTACTATTAGCGCACTCCATGACAATAACTAAGAAATAGAGAAATTGGCATTAAGGTGTAAGGATTTAAGGGAACTCAAGTTGGCTCTGGTTGCACATTTTCAGGTTTCAATCAGCAACCAGAGTAACCAAGTAAATGCTGACATTGTGGTCCTCAAGCCCTCTAACTGATGAGGGGATAGCCTTATTAGCAATTGCATTGAAATAGCCTTGGCGGGTGTCATGGTGCACAAAAATGCTAAATGATGGCAAATGGAAACATTATAATGAATAAGATTTTATTCAGAAATAAAAAATCTTATGGAACAAAAAAGCCAGTAACCTTACAAGTAAGGGCACTGGCCTTCATATAGAGAAGGAGTATTACAGTATATGATGCTATCCTTAAGTTCTGAGGCTCTTGGGTTAGCATCTACTTTCATTTGCAGATTCCAGGATTAGCTCTTGAGAGGAGAGGATTGGTTCACAAGCTGGTGCGAGAACTGATGGTGGGGGAGGTAATGGGGCACGTTATAATTGGCTGTTCCCAAATATAAATTTATATATACTTTTTGATTTTTGTCTCTAAAATGAGACGCGCTCCATCATCGGAGGTTTGGCACTCAATTGACAGTGATTTCTAAATTTATTGGTAAGTAATATTAGGGAAATAATAAAAGGGAGGGTAATATTGGGGTCAGAATCTCAAAAATCCCTTGACAAAATTCAGAATTTGTTATCTTAAGCATCATAAAAACATCAACTTTTTTAATTTCCAGTTTTGGGAAAATGGATGGCGGTATTGGGAGACTTACATAAGTTACTCCTAGCATTTTAGTAGAACTTAGGGATTTATCAACACAGGAGCTTAATCTTGCAACATACCAATTACTAATCAGTGGGGGTATTGGAGTGAGCGCAAATATAGGATGAAAAAAGTAAATCGACTTTTTACCTGAAAAGGGGTAGTAGGAACCATCTAAATTCTTGCCCTTTGTGTAAAGCCTTACATATTTCTTTCCTTTTTTGCAAAATCAAATAAGGTTGGACTATTGGGACTTTATCCCCACAAGATAAGTTTATTGTTATTGATGTAAAGTGAGGGCATGATACCACAACGTTGAGGAGTAGTTCATAAGGGTTACCTACCTTCTAACAAGAGTGAGTTACTTTATCCTGGTAATTGGGGTTGAAATGGGGGAATCTGGGCAGGCTGTGGACAATTTGCGTTGGGAAGAGACATTTTGTGGGGATCATTATCTTGAAGAACCATTATCAGGCAAAATAATTAAAGCAACCGGCAATGTCACTTTATAAGGGAATACAAGGTGTAGCATGAGTGGTGGGAATAAAGTCATCCACTGGAAAAGCTAATGCTTTCTGATCTAAGCCTAATTGAATAGCCTGAGGCAACTATGGCTGATGACATGGAACCAGATAATACCTTATCTCAATACCAGAACTGACATAAGGAGAGCAGCAGCTCATAAACAGTGGCTGCAGGAATGCTATGAGAAGATGTACCAACTAACTGACAGACTTACAAAGATTGGGAAGTTGTCAGGTCAAAGGCTGACATGAAAGATATCCCTGATATATCAGTTCTTATTGATATAATATATGATTTTGCTATCATCTTTGAATGCTTAAGCTGATTACATATATCATATATTCTATCAATAAGAACTGATATATCATGGATATCTTTCATGTCAGGCTTTGCCCTGACAGAAGTGATAAAAGGAACAGAAAGGGTGATGAGGGGAGGTCCACGCTACACTACAACAGATTTTGTAAGTTTAACTGGCCTATTATGTAAGGATTTAAGGAGCCTAAGATGGCTCTATTTGCACACTGGTGGGCTTTAATCAACCAGAGTAAGCAAGTAACTGCTGTCATTGTGGGTCCCAATCCATCTAGTTGATAATGGGAGAGCTAACTTCATGGATGTACAAAAATGGCCTCAGCGGGTGTCAAAGTTCACAAAAAGTACAAAATATGGCAAATAAAAATGGAAAAAAGGGGAAAGACTTTATCTAAAATAAACATAACTCAAAACAATATAGCTGATATTATCACAAGTAAGGGCATTGGCCTAAATAAGGTAAGGGTATTAAGTTTATGGCAATATCTTTGGGTTCTGCAGCACTTGGGTTGGCATCTTCTTTCAGTTTCAGGTTTCAGGATTTGGGCTTGAGAGGAGAGGGTTTGATTCAAGAGTTGGCGTGAGAACTGAGGGTGAGGAAGGTGATGGGGCACGCCATGATTGGCTGTCCCCCAATTTAACTTTTTTACTCTTTTTTATTTTAATTTTTTTTAAAGAAAAACGCACTCCATCCTGGGAGGTCTGGCACTTAGTTGACAGTGAAATTCTAAATTCATCAGAAAGGATTATTGTGAAATAAAAGGAAGGGTAACTTTTCTTTCTCGTTGCAAACACTTTTGCAACCTATTCAATTCAAGACTAAATCTAGTTTGATAATCTCACAGAGGAGATTAGTCTGCACCCATGTCTGGGAGCAGTTGGGCAAGCAAGGCAAGAGGAGCAGGCGGAAGGCCTGCAGCCTCCAACGTTCAAAAATGCCCCAGAGAATCTGGCAGAATAGACAAAAATCTCAAAAAGCTGTTGGTCACAACTTCCCTGGAGATACTCACGTGGCAAGCACAATGCAACCAGTACATCAACACGCCACACTCCCAGCCACTTTCGTTGGTGGAATTCAGAGTCCATGTGTATCTGGATATCCAAAAAACGGCCTTATGGGAAAAATTTTGTGAAGATGTACACACAATTTTCCCAACCGCGGTGTACATTGCACCTCACTCCATGTTGCACGGTAGGCTGGACCTAGGTTTTGAAAGCAAAATAGCAGCAGATGAGGCTGCAGCGGTGCGCATAGTGGTTGACCTCCCTGAAGGGCAAAGGGTCATCGAAACCAAATGCACCAGATGGACAAAATCAAACTAAATTTTTCTCACATTTGACTTTTTGCCTACTACGGTAAAATGTGACATTTTGGAGCAACACCTGAAAGATGGTCTCGCAATATATGGTGAAATACAATCTTTTGAAATGCAATGTTTCATGCTGATGCCACACCTGTGCACCGGCAAAGCCATCGCAGTTCTGACCCCAACTGAGGAGATCGCGAAGGACCTAACCCAGATCCTGCACTCCACCTTTATTGACATCGCAGGGCATACCACCCACCCTTTCCGGGTGACCATGGACAGCGCGCCCCCCATTTGCACCCACTGTGAAATGTTCAGCCATAAGGTGCACGCATGCCCCATCAAGGAGGGTGTCACATTCCAAGAGCACCCCTCAGCGGCCATGGCCAGCGGAGAGGCGCACTATGAACCAACCGCAAGCACCAAGGAGGCTTTCCCATGAGGAGCACAAGGCTGCTACCTATTGGTAAAGCCCATCTCCCCGCAGGAGTGGAAGAAGGCTAAGCAGGCCCATAGGCCATGGCCAAGGAAGTGAACAAGGCCACCACCACCATCCCACACTCACAACGCCAGGAGGAAATGGAGACTTTCGTGGCAGAAGCGACTCGGGAATCCATCACCCAATCAGATTGGGAGGCCCATGCCGAGTGGGCCACTCAATCCAAGGATCTGATGGGAGATTAGATCTCACCCAATCGCTGCACCCAAGCTCCAGTCAAAACTGACTTGGGACCTATCCCAACTGAAATTTTTTTTTTTGCCCCGCTCGATGGTGCACCAAACTTATCCACACCGCAAAAAATTCATCCGATGTTGGGAAAACAAAAAGCAAAGGCCAAAGATAATGCAACTCTTTCCACAAAAATAAACAAAAACCCCAATAGCGTTGCTGCTAACACCCAGCTGCTGTGAAAGCCCGTGGGGACCTTGAAGAGGCTGGTGGGCCTGGGGGCCACCCCCTCGCACCTAAGGTGTGATGGGGGAAACCTTCACTCTAGGGATGCTGAATATTGCCGGACTCAAGGCCTCCCCATCCCGGGCTAGGAAACTGAGTTTTTTACAACACAATTTTCCCATGGATATCCTGGCCATCCAGGAGTCCCACTGTCCATGAGGTTCCGAGGAAGCTTGGAAAACATTGCTCCTCCCATCCCTATCCTTTTGGTCAAAGCACTGTGGGGTGCTAATTCAGAAAATAATTTCTCTAAATTCACATCCTCAGAAACATTCCTAAATGGCTGAGTGCTCATCGTCACCTTCTCATGGGCTGACGTTGTGCACGCAATTGTCAACATCTACACCCCAAACGGTGCACATGAGCGCCGTGAATTTTTCTCATTGGTCAAATCCTCCCGCTACCCCCTGATTCTTTCCTAGTTGGCAACATGAACTGTTGGCTAACCTCACCAACGGACTGGTGGCTGCCCTCACCCCACGCCCCACAGGGTCACATAGAACTATGCATTCTAAAGGCCACCCCTGGGTTAATGGATGCACTGCCGTGACATGCCCCACTGCTCAAAAACATGATGCGTCCCCACATCCACAACAGCCAATTAAGGTCCATGACCCGCATTGACCTTATTCTAACGCTGGCGAAATTCCAACCCCACATCTCCCACTTCAAAACAACAAAAATGGAATTCTCCAACCACTGACTGGTCTCGATAACATACCACTTACCTGTCACAGTTGCAAAGGCCCCACATTGGTGCAAAATCTGCCCCCCCGAGCTCGCGTCACCAGGATTTTCCACATGGGTGGAAGAGGCAACTTTGGCAAAATCGTTTGTTGCACCATTTTTTGTGGACCCCATTTCCACATGGGCAACTTTCAAAGAGGACACCATCCACCACTATCGCCATCTCTCATCCAGATGCTCATGAGCCACATCAGTGGTTATCTTGCGCGCTCTGGCAGAAATGTCCCACTTGGAGTCCGACATTCCAGCCACAGGATACAGCCCTGCATGGGGCCAGAAGTGAATGGAGGCAGCCGCCCACCTCAACGCACTCAAAAGGCAACACAAAAATCGGGTTTGTGTCTAATACAGGGCCACATGCATCACTAAAGGTGACAAGTGCACCGCATACTTCTTTAAAAAAATTTTCGCACCATGCCAGAGTGTGGCCTGCACACAGGTGTGAAGATCGGATAATTCCATTGTGGACACACTGGCTGAAGTGGCAATCAAAATAAAAAGATATTACTCTGAGTTATACCGAGCTGAATAAATTCAGCTGGCTGAAATGGCAGAATTTCTCAACTGAGCTCATATCTGCACTGTTTTCTGATACCCAGAAATAATGAATTTAAATTTAAATTTATTGCGGGGAAGGCCGACCATGGGACGGACACTTCCAAATATGACTCAGACGAGACAAAACTCAGTACCAGGTGAGGCACCCCAGAGAAGCGATGCTATCTCTTGTTGCCAGCGGGAACGCCACTTATGGGAAGGGGAGGGAACGTGTGTAGGGGGCGTAGCCACTATTGAGCACGTGTGGAGGAAGGGGTCTGATTTGATGAACCAGACTGGGAACCAGGAGGAGACCAGCTGCTGGCGACGTGGTGGGAGATATCCAAACATCCACGCTTGAAAGTGATCCACCAAATGAGACTGGAATCTGTGGACAGCTTCAGGGAGGGTGGGGATGAATCTGGCGATGGCATCCAAGACAATCGTGTGGATAGTCCACATGGCGATTGCAACCACCAGAGCACGAAGGGAGGGTGGGAGGGGGAGGCCATTGATGAAGCAAATATATCTCTGACAGACTGAAGGGATGTGTTTGATCCTGGCCTAGCAGACGTTGGACTTCGCGTCATATTACTTTAGAGGTGGGGCACTTCTCCAGGCGGTGAAACAGCGTTCCATACTGGCCACACACAACACAGGATGAGTGTAAAGCGTTAGAGCGCTCAGCTGTACGATACACCCACCTCAGGCAGCGCCACACATGGGAACGGACTTGAGGCTGCAACAGAGGATGGTGTGCGTATTTCCAGATAGTCTTTTGGGTCTTAGTGGAATAAGGGATGTCCATCATGTCCAGGTAGTCCACCATGGATAGGACTTGGGGTCGAGTGGGGATCACGCCATCATGGATGGGTAGCCCCTGTACCTCTTGTGTGAACTGAGGAGAGGGGCGGCCTCTTTGGGTTGTATGTCCACTAATACGAATTCTCCACTCTGCGCTTCGCATGGAGAGTAGGATTCGTTTGTAGTGGGTTTTGGTCCCATGAGGACCTGTGGCTGATGTGTGTGATGCGAGGTATTTCATCAGGGAGTGGGGGTTTGATGGATTGTTGAGGCCCAAGGCTCGGGAGAAGTTGGAGCGGGCCGCGCGGGACCAGTGTTGGGATGGGAGTGTAGGAGCAGTGACGGCCGCAATCCAGGTGCCTAGGATCTTGGTGGCATGGGCTTTGAAGTCAACTAGGCCCATGCCACCATGATGATGAGGGACAAACATGACCTCTAGCCGTACTGGTGGAGGGCGGCCTGACCAAAGCCAACCTTGTAGCAAAGCATACAGGGATTGGAAGAAGCTTGGGGAGAAGGGGATGGCATGGGCTCCAAACCAGACTTTGGATAGGAGCATAGAGTTGGCAAGAACAACCCTGCCAGTGAGGGTAGTAGGGTGGGCTCTGAGAGAGGCGATTCGCTTCGTCACGTTGTCCAGTATATGGCCCTCCATTACTGCTGACGCGTATCCTCCTGCCTCCAACCACACGCCCAGATGGCATACCAGTCCTATGGTAGGTCGCAGCACAAAGGGGAGCACCAGTGGAGCGGTGTGTTTTGATTTAGTAAGGCGTGGACTTGGGCGAGCAGCTGAGCTGGGTTAGGAACTACTTGCTGGGGCCCAGCAGTTCTGAAACCGACCAAGGAGGATGATTTCAGTTTTGGAGGCGTTTAGTGCCGCGTTGCTTACCCGGGAATATTCCTGGATGAGGGCTTCAAGCGCGCGTGCATCTTTATTATTAGACACCCCCACCACGCAATCATCTGCAAATGCCATCATCTTGACTGAGGTTTGGCCTGGCACATGGACCCCAGTGAGTTGGGCATTCACATTTCGCAGTAGTGGGTCAAGGCTGAAGTTGTATAAGAGTGGGCTCAGGGGGTCCCCTTGTCGCAGGCCCCTTTGAGGATGGACTACATCCGTTAGGAAACCTGGGCCGCGCACAGCCATTGTTGCAGATTCCGTGAGCAGCATCACCCAGTTAATGAAGCGAGGAGGTAGGCGGAATTGTTGGAGGCAGGCCCTAAGGTATTCCCAGTTTACTCTATCATAGGTCTTTTGTTGGTCCAAGAATACAATTCCCCCAGAGGCTGTGGACTGACACACATTAGCCACGGAGTGCACGTTATCCCAAATTGACCTTCTGGGGATGAAACTGAATTGTTCTGGAGAGATGGTGGCAGATGCTACAGTCCCTAAACGGTTAGCCATGATTTTTGTTAAAATTTTGGTGTCTGTGTTTGTTAGAGAAATGGGGTGCCAGTTGGCTAATTCTAGTCTATCCACTTTCTTGAAGAGTGTGACTGTAAAAGCCTCATGTCCTCCTGGTAGGAGGCACATTTCCAACAGGCTTTGGTTGAGTGAGGCTAGCAGCAATGGGGATATGTATTTAAAATATTTTTTGTAGAACTCATATGGAATGCCATCTGGGCCTGGGCATTTTTGGTTTGGCGCACCGCAAATGGTAGTCCATAATTCGTTCAGAGTAATTAAATTCAATATTTCTGGGTATCAGAAAATGGTGCGGATATGAGCTCTGTTGAGAAATTCCACCATTTCGGCCAGCTGAATTGGTTTGGCTCGGTATAACTTGGAGTAATATCTTTGCATTTCGATTGCCACTTTGGCCAGTGAGTCCACGATAGAATTATCCGATCTTTGCACCTGTGTGCAGGCCACGCTCTGGCGTGGTGCAAAATTTTTTGAAGAAGTATGCGGTGCACTTGTCACCTTTAGTGATGCGTGTGGCCCTGTATTGGATACAAACCCGATGTTTGTGTTGCCTTTCAAGTGCGCTGAGGTGGGCTGCTGCCTCCGCCCACTTCTGGCCCCATGCAGGGCTATATCCTGAGGCTGGAATGTTGGACTCCAAGTGGGCCAATTCCACCAGCACGCGCAATATAACCGCCGATGTAGCTCGTGAGTGTCTGGATGAGAGATGGCGATAGTGGCGAATGGTGTCTTTTTTGAAAGTTGCCCATGTGGAAATGGGGTCCGTGCAAAATGGTGCAACAAACGATTTTGCCAAAGTTGACTCTTCCACCCACGTGGAAAATCCTGGCAACGCTAGCTCTGGGGGGCGGATTTTGCACCAATGTGGGGCCTTTGCAACTGTGACGGGTAAGTGGTATGTTATCGAGACCAGTCAGTGGTCAGAGAATTCTATTTTCATTGTTTTGAAGTGGGAGATTTGGGGTTGGAATTTTGCCAGCGCTAGAATAAGGTCAATGCGGGTCATGGACCTTAATTGGCCGTTGTGGATGTGGGGACACATCATATTTTTGAGCAGTGGGGCATGTCGCAGCAGCGCATCCATTAACCCAAGGGTGGCTTTTAGAATGCGTAGTTCTATGTGACCCTGTGTGGCGTGGGGTGAGGGTGGCCACCGGTCCGTTGGTGAGGTTAGCCAACAGTTCATGTCGCTGATTAGGAAAGAATTGGGGGGTAGCGGGAGGGATTTGACCGACGAGAAAAATTCCGACGCTCTTGTGCACCGTTTGGGGCGTAAATGTTGACAATTGTGTGTGCAACATCAGCCCATGAGAAGGTGACAACGAGCATTAGGTCATTTAGGAATGTTTCTGAAGATGTAAATTTGAAAAAATTGTTTTTCTGAATTAGCACCCCACAGTGCTTTGACCAAAAGGATAGGGATGGTAGGAGCATTGTTTTCCAAGCATCCTCGGAACCTCGTGGACAGTGGGTTTCCTGGATGGCCAGGATATCCACAGGTAAATTATTTTGTAAAAAACTCAGTTTCCTAGCCCGGGATGGGGAGGCCTTGAGTCCGGCGATATTCAGCATCCCTAGAGTGAAGGTTTCCCCCATCGCACCTTAGGTGCGAGGGGGTGGGCCCCCTGGCCCACCAGCCTCTTCCAGGTCCCCATGGGCTTTCACAGCAGCGTGGGTATTAGCAGCAACGCTATTGGGGTTTTGTTAATTTTTGCGGAAAGAGTCGCGTTGGCTTTGGCCTTCACTTTTTGTTTTTCCAACGTCGGACGACTTTTTTGCGGTGCAGATAAGTTCGGTGCACCGTCGAGTGGGGCAAAAAAATTTTTTTTTGGTTGGGATAGGTCCCAAGTCAGTTTCAACCAGGGCTTGGGTGCAGCGATTGGGTGAGATCAAATCTCCCATCGGATCCTCAGATTGAGTGGCCCGTTCAGCTTGGGCCTCCCAATCTGATTGGGTGATGGATTCCCAGGTTGCTTACGCCGTGAAGGTCTCCATGTCCTCCTGGCGTTGTGAGTATGGGATAGTGGTGGTGACCTTGGCCGCTTCCTTGGCCGCAGTCCTATGGGCCTGCTTGGCCTTCTTCCGCTCCTGTGGGGAGATGGGCTTTACCAATAGGTAGCAGCCTTGTGCTCCCCACGGGAAAGCCTCTTTGGTGCTTGCAGTTGGTTCGTAGTGCGCCTCTCCGCTGGCCATGGCCACCGAGGGGTGCTCTTGGAATGTAACGCCCTCTTTAATGGGGCATGCATGTGCCTTATGGCCGAACGCATCACAGTGGGTGCAAATGGGGGGCGCGCTGTCCATGGTTACCCGGAATGGGTGGGTGGTGTGCCCTGCAATATCAATAAAGGTGGAGTGCGGGATCTGGGTTAGGTCCTTCGCGATCTCCTCAGTTGGGGTCAGAACTGTGATGGCTTTGCCGGTGCACAGGTGTGGCATCAGCGTGAAATGTTGCATTTTGAAAGATTGTATTTCGCCATATATGGCAAGACCATCTTTCAGGTGTTGCTCCAAAATGTCACATTTTACCGTAGTAGGCAAAAAGTCAAACATGAGGAAAATTTGGTTTGATTTTGTCCATCTGGTGCTTTTAGTTTCGATGACCCATTGCCCTTCGGGAGGTCGACCACTACGCGCACCACTGCAGCCTCGTCTGCTGCTATTTTTCTTTCAAAACCTAGGTCCAACCAACTGCGCGACATGGAGTGAGGTGCAACGTACACCGCGGTCAGGAAAATTTTGTGTACATCTTCACAAAATTTTTCCCATAGGGCCATTTTTTGGATGTCCAGATACACACGGACTCCGAATTCCACCAATGAAAGTGGCTGGGAATGTGGCATATTGATGTACTGGTTGCATCGTGCTTGCCACGTGAGTATCTCCGGGGAAATTGTGACCGCCAGTTTTTTTAGGTTTTTTTTTATTCCGCCAGATTCTCTGGGGGCGTTTTCGAACGTTAGAGGCCGCGGGCCTTCCACCTGCTCCTCTTGCCTTGCTTGCCCAACTGCTCCCAGACATGGGTTCAGACTAATTCCCTCTATGAGATTATCAAACTAGATTTAGTCTTGAATTGAATGGGTTGCAAAAGTGTTTGCAACGAGAGAAAGAAAAGTTTCAGAAATAATGAATTTAATCACTCCAAACAAATTATGGACAGCCATTCGCGGTGCGCCAAAATGAAAATGGCCAGGCCCAGATGGCATTCCATATGAGTTCTACAAAAAATATTTTAATATATATCCTCATTGCTGCTAGCCTCACTCAACCAAAGCCTGTTGGAAATGCGCCTCCTACCAGGAGGACAAGAGGCCTTTACTGTCACACTCTATAAGAAAGGGGATAGGCTTGACTTAGCCAACTGGCGCCCCATTTCTCTAACAAACACAGACACCAAAATTTTAACCAAAATCATGGCTAACCGTTTAGGGACTGTAGCATCTGCCACCATCTCCCCAGAACAATTCAGTTTCATCCCCAGAAGGTCAATTTGGGATAACGTGCACTCCGTGGCTAATGCATGTCAATCCACAGCCTCTGGGGCACTTGTATTCTTGGACCAACAAAAGGCCTATGAGAGAGTAAACTGGGAATACCTAAGGCCTGGCTCCATCAATTTCGCCTACCCCCGCTTCATCAACTAGTGATGCTGCTCACAGAATCTGCAACAATGGCAGTGCGTGGCCCAGGCTTCCTAATGGAAGTAGTCCGCCCTCAAAGGGGCCTGCGACAAGGGGACCCCCTCAGCCCACTCTTATAGAACTTCAGCCTTGACCCACTACTGCGAAATGTGAATGCCCAACTCACTGGGGTCCATGTGCCAGGCCAAACCCCAGTCAAGATGATGGCATTTGCAGATGATTGCGTGGTGGGGGTGTCTAATAACAAAGATGCACACGCGCTTGAAGCCCTCATCCAAGAATATTCCGGGTAAGCAACGCGACACTGAACGCCTCCAAAACCGAAATCATCCTCCTTGGTCAGTTTCAGAAAAGCTGGGCCCGAGCAATTAGTTCCCAACCTGGCCCATCTGCTCGCCCACATCCACGCCTTACTAACTCAACACACACTGCTTTACTGGTGCTCCCCTTTGTGCCACGTTCTACCATAGGACCGGTGCGCCATCTGGACGTGTGGATGGAGGCAGGCGGATATGCGTCAGCAGTAATGGAGTGCTGTATACTGGACAACGTGATGAAGCAAATCGCCTCTCTCAGAGCCCACCCTACTACCCTCACTGGCAGGGTTGTTCTTGCCAACTCTATGCTCCTATCCAAAGTCTGGTTCAGAGCCCACGCCATCCCCTTCTCCCCAAGCTTCTTCAAATCCCTGTATGCTTTGCTGCAAGGATGGCTTTGGTCAGGCCGCCCTCCACCAGTACGGCTAGAGGTCATGTTTGGTCCTCATCATCAAGGTGGCATGGGCCTGCTTGACTTCAAAGCCCATGCTGCTAAGATCCTGGGCACCTGGATCGCGGCTGTCACCACTCCTACACTCCCATCCCAACACTGGTCCCACGCAGCCTGCTCCAACTTCTCCCGAGCCTTGGGCCTCAATAATCCATCAAACCCCCACTCCCTGATGAAATACCTCGCATCACACACATTGACCACAGGTCCTCACGGGACTAAAACCCACTACAAACGAATCCTACTCTCCATGCGAAGCGCAGAGTGGAGAATTCATATTAGTGGACATATAACCTGAAGAGGCTGCCCCTCTCCTCAGTTCACACAAGAGGTACAGGGGCTACCCATCCATGATGGCGTGATCCCCACTCGACCTCATGTCCTATCCAGGGTGGACTACCTGGACATGATGGACATCCCTTATTCCACTGAGACCCAAAAGACTATCTGGAATTACGCACATCATCCTCTGTTGCAGTCTCAAGTCCGCTCCCATGTGTGGCGCTGCCTGAGGCGGGTGTATCATAAAGCTGAGCGCTCTAATGCTTTACACTCATCCTGTGTCGTGTGTGGCCAGTATGGAACGCTGTTCCACCGCCTGGAGAAGTGCCCCACCTCTAAAGTGATATGGCGCGAAGTCCAACGTCTGCTGGGCCAGGATCAAATGCATCCCTTCAGTTTGTCAAGAGATATGTTTGCTTCATCAATGGCCTCCCCCTTCCATCCTCCCTCCATGCTTTAGTGGTTGCAATCGCCATGTGGACTATCCACACGATTGTCTTGGATGCCATCGCTGGCTCCATCCCCACCCTCCCAGAAGCTGTCCACAGATTCTGGTCTCATTTGGTGGACCACTTTCAAGCGTGGATGTTTGGATACCTCCCACCGCGTCACTGACAGCTGGTCTCCTCCTGGTTCCCAGTCTGGTTCATCAAATCAGACTCCTTCCTCCACACATGCTCAATAGAGGCTACGGCCCCTTCACACGTTCCCTCCCCCTCCCCATAAGTGGCGTTCCCGCTGGCAACAAGAGATAGCATCGCTTCTCTGGGGTGCCCCCTGGTACTAAGTTTATCTTTCCTGAGTCATATTTGGAAGTGTCCGTCCCATGGTCAGCCTTCCCCACAATAAATTTAAAATTTAAATTTAAATAAAAGGAAGGGTAAAATTCTGGCAGAATTTTAACATTCCTCAAAAATTTGGATTTTTGTATCTTGAGCGTCATAAAGCTACCAGAATCCTTTGAATTTTTGGGTTCTGGAAAAATAGGTGGCATTATTGGGGGATTTACCTAGGTTACTTCTAATATTTTGTAAAGCTGAGGGATTTCTCTACACAGAAGCTTACTCTTGTCAACATACCAATTACTAGAAAGTAGGGGGATTGGAGTGGGCGCAAATATAAGTTAAATTAAAAATAAAAATGACATCTCTTCTAAATGAAAAGGGGTAGTAGGCACCACCTGACTTCTTGTACTTTGTGGAAAGCATTACATCAAAGGACCTGTGGCATCTTAAATCAATTAATATAATTATATTAAAAGTAAAGTCAGAGCATAAAATAAGGCTACTAAGTGGACATTAAGAAAGAGAGTTTTATACTTAAATTGAAACATTTTAATGAACAAAAGAGGCTAGAGATAGGCAGGAAGAGGTGGAAAAGTAGACCTAATGTCTATATTATCTGATAAGAAATATTGTCAATCTCAGGTCTCTATCACCATGTAAAATTTCATAGAATTTAGCTAGGATAATTAAATTAAAAAATGTCACAACAGTCAATGAGAGAGTGTATGATAGAAAGTCATCACTCATTTTCCTAGTGTTACTACCTGTTCAAAATTCAATTAGATATAATTTCTGCTTTTTTAGTGGATAAATTTAACTAAATTGTCCCAAAGGCGAGATTATTAGTATATTAGCATTAATGGAATAGTTTATGTTGCTTTATTTCTTTTAGAGCAAAATTGAGGAATAATCTTTACTAATTATCCTGCCTATATTGTTTAAATTTCAGTTGCACTGTTTCTTAGTAACAAACCTGATAGTAATGTATATACCTTTTTATATTTATATGTTATAAGATATTGTCAAGGCAGTATGCAAAATGTTGTTCTAAATCATGAGTATGAATGTCTCTATAAACTACTAAAATGGTAATGTACTCCAGCTGTGAAGGCCAAAAGCAATTTAGAAGTTAAGGAAGAATGACCTTTTCAAGCTAATTGTAGAGGATGCAATGTACGCCAAACTTGACAAAATGCTCAAAAAGATGGTAAAAAAAGAAATATAGTATGAAGCAAAGTAACTTTACTTAACTGGGAAATAAAAGCCAAAATGGCCAGTACTCTTTTAATTATTAGCATTAGCTTATAAAGGAAGTGAGTCTGGAGTAAAAACGCTACTATTGGTATATAAGCAACTATTGGTTGTAACAAATGGTTTTTATTGTCATGTTTTCCTGATGCTAAGTTTTAAGGGAATTCCATCACAGTGATGGTTGCAATCCGATTTCCTGTTCTTGAATATTGGATAGAACATTTTATATTAGAGTTATATTTTAAAAGCTAGTATAGAGCTTGGCCAGCCATTGATGCTGGGATTGATTAGGCTCCTACACCTAAACCACTTTAATAAATTTAACTTTAGAGTTCTCCTTATAGTTCTGAAGCAGCATTTTCAAAATCTCAGTTTAAAACTCTATTCCATTGCTTCAAACCATGCTGCACCCAAAAAACTTATCTATTCACTTAAATAGATATTTATTTTTTATAATACTTAAGCTTTTGTTAACTTAAGTTTATTTATCAGTGCCAGTTTATATAAAGAAACACCTCAATGTTGCTAATTTTGTTGGTACATAATCAACATAAAATACCCTAGATAAGTGGATGACTTGGCCACCAAACCTCAGCCAAGTGAGCCAGTAGTGAGTAGGCCATGTATGCCTGGATAAAACCCATATTTTAAGCAGAAAAATGCAATAAATTAAAAAAATTACCAAAATCACTGTTTAATAGAGGAAACTCTCTTACATAATCTACTTTATTTTCTCAATGTAGCATTAAAAAACACTGTTATTCTGAGTGGTACAATATACAAACTCAATGTTCATTGTTGGGCTTTGCCATAGTTCTGGTGAAGACGCAACTTTAGGTTCCTAAAACATTTACCATTTTCTGATTTATATTTATACCATTGCTTTATTGTGCCTAAGGGCCTTAACTCATTATTCATATTAAGTTTAAAAGCATCAAGAAATAATTGAGTAATACCATCAAATTCAAATATAAAAAAATTAAGATGAATCACCCTTTCAGTGCTCCACTAGCTGGTAGTAAATAAGGCTTTATTTAAGCCTTGTAATTAAAATTATTTCACCTATTGTACCCCTATATCTATTTGGTAAAATTCCCTTATCCTTACCAACAGGATATTCACTAATTATCCCCTATTAATATATGAGTTATATGATCTTCATTCCATTTAATTCTAAGGTGGGATTTCCCTAGCTATCCATTTCTGATCTACATCAATCCTTTTCTCCTAAACTTATATATAATACTATAAATTGTAATAATTGATAATTTAATAAAGTACTATTTCTACTATTAACATATACCTTAATTTACTAATATTTTACTAACTATGCTATCCAGCAGAGCAAACTTTAAAGTGTACCTTCAATCCTTGGCTTGAAACCCAAAAATAATCAAAAGGGGGACAGCCATTGCTCTTAACATAACCCACCCTATTACCTACCACATCAGGTTTTCCACCTCTGCTGTAGTATGGGAGGTTGGGGACGCTATTTAGACTACTGACGGTTGAGGCTTCTTGCGCCTTCCAGGAGGACACATAGGAAGCATTAACACTTTCCATAACCCCTATATTTCTAGTTAGTATTCTCCAGACTCCACTTAAAAGATACCCATTGTATGTGGGCCACGAGTTGCACCAACATTTGGGGAGCCAAAGGGGATCTCCTTTTAGTGAGGGTAATGTAACAATCAGTTTTTGATCATCACAGTTTTCCTAATGCCAAGTTCTAAGAGAAAGCTATCACACCAATGAATGCATTCTTGTTTCCCGTTTGGGAATATCAGAAAGCTCACTTTATATATTTAAGATAAATTGTAAAGTTTATTTTAGTTCTTAGCCAGCCATAAATGCTGAATTTGATTAGGCTCCTATGTGTAAACTAATTTAATTAATTCTACTTCAAGGGTTGCTTTATATTTCTAGGGTGTTATTTTCCATATCCCTGTTTAAAATTCTATTCTGTTGCTTCCATTATGCTGACTATAAATAAACTTACCTATATGCTTGAAAGTACTAGTTAATTTATAAATTAAATCCATTATAACTTAACTTTAATTATCCTTGTAGGATTCTATATAGGACCCTTTGATGCTATGGCTAACATTGGTGGTGCATAAGCAATATAGAAAGACCCTTAAGGAAAGGATGGCTTGGCCACCAAACCTCAGCCAAGTGAGCCAGTAGTGAGTATGCTGTGCAATATATATTATAACCTTCATTTTGAGAGAAATTATTTTTAAATTAAAAAATTTACCTAGATTTCTGTTTAATAAAAGAAAATTTCTTACATTAAAAGAATCATTTTACTATCGCAATGCTCAAAAACTTGGGTTAATTTAAACATTACATTAGTCATCTCTATAAAAGTAACATAATTTAAGCTTTGTTCCATAGGGAATAGGGTTTAGTATTGAAGTTGCTGCATAAGTGTTGGTAAAGGTAAAGATGTGCACTATGATTGATTGCTATATATAAATTTAACAATTGAATCTTGCAAAGATCTCAAAAATTGTGATGCGCCCCTCTATCAAGATTCCAGCATCCAGAAATAACAGAAAAATAAAAAATAATGGAAATTAGGATATCAGTGAAAACAAAAAAGATCTAGTTTAAAGGGATAAGATAAAAAATGTACAATATCTTACAGTAATAAAGTAAAAACTTTTCCTGTTTTTAAATTTAGATATTCTCTTTAAATGGAACACAAATTTTTAGTATATACTAGGTTTAGTTCTGTCTATCTGGTGTCTTTATTTGTAAGAAATATCCACATTAGGAGGCTAAACATTTTATTGGGACCACCTAGTGCTAAAGAGGGGTTAAAAATTTTAACATACAAAACATTAAACAAAACGGGGTAGGAGTAGGAGAAAGCTAAAGATTCCAAGTATCTATATGTTTTTATTATAAGAAAAAGGGCAGTAGTCACCACCTAACATGTTGCCTTTTGAGCATAGATTACAGATATAGTTTCTTATGAATTTCTTGAATATTTTAAACCTACATAAAAACTGAATAAGAAATAGAGGATACACAAAATTTTTAATTTTATATCTTAGAAGTCTTGAAATTTATCTTAAGAATTTTTGTACTGTCTGAGTGCTAGCTCAAATCTCGAAACTTTGTTTTAGATCTAAGAGAGTTTGCATCTGGCGTTTTACCATAAAATCTTTAGTTTAAACATCTCTAAATTTCTATAAATTAAAGATGAATAATGTAACTAAAACTAGAGTTGTATTTATATAAATATATGAAAAGTAAAACTCAATCTAAAAAGATCACTTGAGGATAAATTTTATTATTTAAGTTGGATATTCTCCATTTAGTTATGTATTTAAAAAAGTTTCTTTCTAGTTTAAGTGTATTTGATTCACTTTTAGATTCAAATGTGGAGTCCTAAAAGGCCAGACATAGTATTTTTTAAGATATCATTCTTAAAATGATCTTACATTTCTTGGTACTAGCAAATAATTTTATTTAACCTTTATTTTGTCAAGAATTTAAGATTTATGAGATATATTTCGCAAGAAGGTGTATATATATACTACAAATGATGAAGGCATAGGAAGGATGTTAAATTGGTTAATAGGGGTTATCAAGGTGAGAGGATATCTTAATAGCCTTGACAGCCAATAAGACTAGCTTGATACATACTAAAAAATGAGCGTTTTATTTTAGACAAAATATTGTTTTTTCTCTGACAATAAGATACTTATAATATATAAATAAAAATAATAAAGTAGTGAATGGCATCATATTAGAGCTGGAAAACTATAAAGACGACTGAAAATAATATTTATTTTAAATTTACTGTGGGGAAGGCTGACCATGGGATGGACACTTCTGAATATGACTTAGGAAAGACAAACTTAGTACCAGGGGAGGCACCCCAGAGAAGCGATGCTATCTCTTGTTGCCAGCGGGAACGCCACTTATGGGGAGGGGAGGGAACGTGTAAAGGGGCCATAGCCTCTATTGAGCATGTGTGGAGGAAGGAGTCTGATTTGATGAACCAGAATGGGAACCAGGAGGAGACCAGCTGTCAGTGACGCGGTGGGAGGTATCCAAACATCCACGCTTGAAAGTGGTCCACCCAAATGAGACCAGAATCTGTGGACCACTTCTGGGAGGGTGGGGATGGAGCCAGCGATGGCATCCAAGAGAATCGTGTGGATAGTCCACATGGCGATTGCAACCACCAGAGCACAGAGGGAGGGTGGAAGGGGGAGGCCATTAATGAAGCAAACATATCTCTTGACAGACTGAAGGGATGCATTTGATCCTGGCCCAGCAGACGTTGAACTTCGCGCCATATCACTTTGGAGGTGGGGCACTTCTCCAGGCGGTGGAACAGCGTTCCATACTGGCCACACACGACACAGGATGAGTGTAAAGCATTAGAGTGCTCAGTAGTATGATACACCCGCCTCAGGCAGCGCCACACATGGGAGCAGACTTGAGGCTGCAACAGAGGATGGTGTGCATATTTCCAGATGGTATTTTGGGTCTCAGTGGAATAAGGGATGTCCATCATGTCCAGGTAGTCCACCCTGGATAGGACATGGGGTCGAATGGGGATCACGCCATCATGGATGGGTAGCCCCTGTAACTCTTGTGTGAACTGAGGAGAGGGGCGGCCTCTTCAGGTTGTATGTCTGCTAATATGAATTCTCCACTCTGCGCTTCGCATGGAGAGTAGGATTCGTTTGTAGTGGGTTTTAGTCCCGTGAGGACCTGTGGTCAATGTGTGTGATGCGAGGTATTTCATCAGGGAGTGGGGTTGAATGGATTGTTGAGGCCCAAGACTCGAGAAGTTGGAGTGGGCCGCGCGGGACCAGTGTTGGGATGGGAGTGTAGGAGCGGTGACAACTGCAATCCAGGTGCCCAGGATCTTGGAAGCATGGGCTTTGAAGTCAAGCAGGCCCATGCCACCTTGATGATGAGGGCCAAACATGACCTCTAGCCATACTGGTGGAGGGCGGCCTGACCAAAGCCATCCTTGCAGAAAAGCATACAGGGATTTGAAGAAGCTTGGGGAGAAGGGGATGGCGTGGGCTCCGAACCAGACTTTGGATAGGAGCATAGAGTTGGCAAGAACAACCCTGCCAGTGAGGGTAGTAGGGTGGGCTCTGAGAGAGCCGATTTGCTTCATCACGTTGTCCAGTATACAGCACTCCATTACTGCTGACGCATATCCGCCTGCCTCCATCCACACGTCCAGATGGCGCACCGGTCCTATGGTAGGACGTGGCATGAAAGGGAGCACCAGTGGAGCGGTGTGTGTTGAGTTAGTAAGGCGTGGACGTGGGCGAGCAGATAGGCCAGGTTGGGAACTAATTGCTGGGGCCCAGCAGTTCTGAAACTGACCAAGGAGGATGATTTCGGTTTTGGAGGCGTTCAGTGCCGCGTTGCTTACCCAGGAATATTCCTGGATGAGGGCTTCAAGCGCGCGTGCATCTTTGTTATTAGAAACCCCCACCACGCAGTAATCTGCAAATGCCATCATCTTGACTGGGGTTTGGCCTGGCACATGGACCCCAGTGAGTTGGGCATTCACATTTCGCAGTAGTGGGTCAAGGCTGAAGTTGTATAAGAGTGGGCTGAGGGGGTCCCCTTGTCGCAGGCCCCTTTGAGGGCGGACTACTTCCATTAGGAAGCCTGGGCCACGCACTGCCATTGTTGCAGATTCCGTGAGCAGCATCACCCAGTTGATGAAGCGGGGGGTAGGCGGAATTGATGGAGGCAGGCCCTAAGGTATTCCCAGTTTACTCTATCATAGGCCTTTTGTTGGTCCAAGAATACAAGTGCCCCAGAGGCTGTGGATTGACATGCATTAGCCACGGAGTGCACGTTATCCCAAATTGACCTTCTGGGGATGAAACGGAATGTTCTGGGGAGATGGTGGCAGATGCTACAGTCCCTAAACGGTTAGCCATGATTTTGGTTAAAATTTTGGTGTCTGTGTTTGTTAGAGAAATGGGGCGCCAGTTGGCTAAGTCAAGCTTATCCCCTTTCTTGAAGAGTGTGACAGTAAAGGCCTCATGTCCTCTTGGTAGGAGGCGCGTTTCCAACAGGCTTTAAGTGAGGCTAGCAGCAGTGAGGATATATATTTAAAATATTTTTTGTAGAACTCATATGGAATGCCATCTGGGCCTGGGCATTTTTGGTTAGGCACACCAAGAATGGCTGTCCATAATTCATTTGGAGTAATTAAATTCATTATTTCTGGGTATTAGAAAACGGTGCAGATATGAGCTCAGTCGAGAAATTCCACCATTTCAGCTGGCTGAATTGGTTCAGCTCAGTATAACTTGAAGTAATATTTTTGTGTTTTGATTGCCACTTCGGCCAGTGTGTCCGCAATGGAATTATCTGATCTTCACACCTGTGTGTAGGCCACACTCAGGCATAATTTGTTATTTTTTTTAAAGAAGTATGCGGTGCACTTGTCATTTTTAGTGATGCGTGTGGCCCTGTATTGGACACAAACCCAATGTTTGTGTTGCCTTTTGAGTGCGTTGAGGTGGGTGGCTGCCTCCGCCCACTTCCAGCCCCATGCAGGGCTGTATCCTGTGGCTGGGATGTTGGACTCCAATTGGGCCAATTCTGCCAGAGCGCGCGAGATAACTACCGATGTGGCTCATGAGCATCTGGAGGAGTGATGGCGATAGTGTCAGATGGTGTCCTCTTTGAAAGTTGCCCATGTGGAAATGGGGTCCGCGCAAAATGGTGCAACAAACGATTTTGCCAAAGTTGCCTCTTCCACCCACATGGAAAATCCTGGCAACGCAAGCTCAGGGGGCGGATTTTGCACCAATGTGGGGCTTTTGCAACTGTGACGGGTAGGTGGTAGGTTATTGAGACCAGTCAGTGGTCAGAAAATTCCAATTTCATTGTTTTGAAGTGGGAGATGTGGGGTTGGAATTTCGCCAGCATTAGAATAAGGTCGATGCAGGTCATGGACCTTAATTAGCCATTGTGGATGTGGGGACGCGTCATGTTTTTGAGCAGTGGGGCATGTCGTGGCAGCGCATCCATTAACCCAAGGGTGGCTTTTAGAACGCGTAGTTCTACATGACCCTGTGGGGCGAGGGGTGAGGGAGGCCACAAGTCTGTTGGTGAGGTTAGCCAACAGTTCATGTCACCAACTAGGAAAGAATCAGGGGGTAGCGGGAGGGATTTGACTGTTGAGAAAAATTCATGACGCTCATGTGCACTGTTTGGGGCATAGATGTTGATGATTGCATGCGCAACGTCAGCCCATGAGAAGGTGATGATGAGCACTCGGCCATTTAGGAATGTTTCTGAGGATAAGAATTTTAAAAATTAATTTTTCAAATTAGCACCCCACAGTGCTTTGACCAAAAGGATAGGGATGGGAGGAGCATTGTTTTCCAAGCTTCCTCAGAACCTCGTGGACAGTGGGACTCCTGGATGGCCAGGATATCCATGGGTAAATTGTGTTGTAAAAAACTCAGTTTCTTAGCCTGGGACGGGGAGGCCTTGAGTCCAGCAATATTCAACGTCCCTAGAGTGAAGGTTTCCCCCATCACTCCTTAGGCGTGAGGGGGTGGGCCCCCAGGCCCACCAACCTCTTCAAGGTCCCCATGGGCTTTCACAGCAGCGTGGGTGCTAGCAGCAACGCTATCGGGGTTCTTGTTAATTTTTGTGGAAAGAGTTGCATTACCTTTGGCCTTCACTTTTGTTTTCCCAACGTCGGACGAATTTTTTGCAGTGCAGATGAGTTCAGTACACCGTTGAGCGGGTCAAAATTTTTTTTTTCAGTTGGGATAGGTCCCAAGTCAGTTTTGACCAGAGCTTGGGTGCAGCAATTGGGTGAGATCGAATCTCCCATCAGATCCTCAGATTGAGTGGCCCACTCGGCATGGGCTTCCCAATCTGATTGGATAATAGATTCCTGAGTCACTTCTGCCACGAAGGTCCTCATGTCCTCCTGGTGTTGTGAGTATGGGATGGCGGTGGTGGCCTTGGCCGCTTCCTTGGCCGCGGCCCTATGGGCCTGCTTGGCCTTCTTCCACTCCTGTGGGGAGATGGGCTTTATCAATAGGTAGCAGCCTTGTGCTCCCCATGGGAAAGCCTCCTTGGTGCTTGCAGTTGGTTATATTGCGCCTCTCCGCTGGCCATGGCCGCTGAGGGGTGCTCTTGGAATGTGATGCCCTCCTTGATGGGGCATGCGTGCGCCTTATGGCTGAACATGTCACAGTGGGTGCAAATGGGGGGCGCGCTGTCCACGGTTACCTAGAATGGGTGGGTGGTATGCCCTGCGATATCAATAAAAGTGGAGTTCAGGATCTGGGTTAGGTCCTTCGCGATCTCCTCAATTGAGGTCAGAACTGCGATGGCTTTGCCGGTGCACAGGTGTGGCATCAGCATGAAGCGTTGCATTTCAAAAGATTGTATTTCACCATATACAGTGAGACCATCTTTCAGGAGTTGCTCCAAAATGTCACGTTTTACCGTAGTAGGCAAAAAGTCAAATGTGAGAAAAATTTGGTTTGATTTTGTCCATCTAGTGCATTTGGTTTTGATGACCCTTTGCCCTTCGGGGAGGTTGACCACTATGCACACCGCTGCAGCCTCATCTGCTGCTATTTTGCTCTCAAAACCTAGGTCCAGCCAAACGCACAACATGGAGTGAGGTGCAACGTACACCGCGGTTGGGAAAATTTTGTGTACATCTTCACAAAATTTTTCCCATAAGGCCGTTTTTTGGATGTCCAGATACACATGGACTCTGAATTCCACCAATGAAAGTGGCTGGAAGTGTGGAGTGTTGATGTGCCTGTTGCATCATGCTTGCCACGCGAGTATCTCCAGGGAAATTGTGACCACCAGTTTTTTTGAGATTTTTGTCTATTCTGCTGAATTCTCTGGGGCGTTTTTGAATGTTAGAGGCCGCGGGCCTTCCACCTGCTCCTCTTGCCTTGCTTGCCCAACTGCTCCCTGACATGGGCGCAGACTAATCTCCTCTGTGAGATTATCAAACTAGATTTAATCTTGAATTTAATAGGTTGCAAAAGTGTTTGCAACGAGAAAGAAAAGTATGACCCACCTGAAAATAATATTTATAAAATATAAGATTTTAGGTAGAAATCAATGATCAGATATAAGTAAGTTCTATTTTTTATTTCTATTATATTGCATTAATAATATAATGATGAAATTATTGTTAGGTGAGTTCATAAAGGCTGATTAAATTTAATTTAATGAGGTATATACAGAAGGGGTAACAAAAGTGATTTACATTATAAACTTTATTGCTTATAGAGTTTCAAACTCAATTCCTCTAGAAATGGATAAACTATGCCTTATCATCAAATTTGCTTATAACAGAGTTAAGATGATCTATTACAAGATTAAAAGAAATTGATTCAGTATAATTTATTTGAAAGGTACAGAATAAAAACGATATAATACTAGGAGATATAAAAATTAAAATCAACATGAATACTGACATGAGGGATTTAAATTGAATTAGTCTTATAACTTATATGTTAAGGTTAATATAACTATAAAAGGAGGCTACATGAAGTTGATGCTAAGCTATAGTATATAAAAATATATTAAATTTTTTACTCTCTATTAAGTGTTATATATGCTATGAGAATTGGAGCTATCAAGATTTAGTGATTAAAACCAACAATTTAGAAAGATTGCTATCACTAATTTTGTAATATGAAGAAAGTTTATACAATCATAATAAATAAAGAAACTAAATTCACTTTTTCAAAATTTGACCAGACCTATTATCAGATGTTGGAAAACCTTGTGAGATGCCCAAATCTATCTGAGATAAGGAATTAACTCATATTCAGATTAGTAAAGCTTTTCTTTCTCATTGCAAACACTTTTGCAACCTATTCAATTCAAGACTAAATCTAGTTTGATAATCTCATAGAGGGGATTAGTCTGCGCCCATGTCTGGGAGCAGTTGGGCAAGCAAGGCAAGAGGAGCAGGCAGAAGGCCCGCGGCCTCTAACGTTCAAAAACACCCCCAGAGAATCCGGCGGAATAGAAAAAAATGTTAAAAACTGGCGGTCACAATTTCCCCAGAGATACTCGCATGGCAAGCATGATGCAACCAGTACATCAACACGCCACATTCCCAGCCACTTTTGTCGGTGGAATTCGGAGTCTGTGTGTATCTGGACATCCAAAAAACAGCCCTATGGGAAAAATTTTGTGAAGATATACCCAAAATTTTTCTGACCGCAGTGTACGTTGCACCTCACTCCATGTCGTGCAGTTGGCTGGACCTAGGTTTTAAAAGCAAAATAGCAGCAGATGAGGCTGCAGCAGTGCGCATAGTGGTCAACCTCCCTGAAGGGCAACAGGTCGTCGAAACTAAATGCACCACATGGACAAAATCAAACCAAAATCTCCTCACGTTTGACTTTTTGCCTACTACGGCAAAATGTGACATTTTGGAGCAACACCTGAAAGATGGTCTCACCATATATGGCGAAATACAATCTTTCAAAATGCAACATTTCACGCTGATGCCACACCTGTGCACTGGCAAAGCCATTACAGTTCTGACCCCAACTGAGGAGATTGCGAAGGACCTAACCTGGATCCCACACTCCACCTTTATTGACATCGCAGGGCATACCACCCACCCATTCTGGGTAACTGTAGGCAGCGCGCGCCCCCATTTGCACCCACTGTGATGCGTTTGGCCATAAGGTGCACGCGTGCCCCATCAAAGAGGGCGTCACATTCCAAGAGCACCCCTTGGCGGCCATGACCAGCGGAGAGGCGCACTACAAACCAACTGCAAGCACCAAGGAGGCTTTCCTGTGGGGAGCACAAGGCTGCTACCTATTGGTAAAGCCCATCTCCCCACAGGAGCGGAAGAAGGCCAAGCAGGCCCATAGGGCCGCGGCCAAGGAAACAGCCAAGGCCAACACCACCATCCCACACTCACAACGCCAGGAGGACATGGAGACCTTCGCGGTGGAAGCAACTCAGGAATCCATCACCCAATCAGATTGGGAGGCCCATGCCAAATATGCCACTCAATCTGAGGATCCAATAGGAGATTTGATCTCACCCAATCGCTGCACCCAAGCCCCGGTTGAAACTGACTTAGGACCTATCCCAACCCAAAAATTTTTTTGCCCCACTCGATGGTGCACTGAACTTATCCACACCACAAAAAATTCGTCCAACGTTGGGAAAACAAAAAGTGAAAGCCAAAGCCAATGCGACTCTTTCCACAAAAATTAACAAAACCCCAATAGCTTTGCAGCTAATACCTGCGCTGCTGTGAAGCCCGTGGGGACCTGGAAGAGGCTGGTGGGCCCAGGGGCCCACCCCTCACACCTAAGGTGCAATGGGGGAAACCTTCACTCTAGGGATGCTGAATATCACCAGACTCAAGGCCTCCCCATCCCAGGCTAGGAAACTGAGTCTTTTACAAAACAATTTACCTGTGGATATCCTGGCCATCCAGGAGTCCCACTGTCCACGAGGTTCTTAGAAAGCTTGGAAAACAATGCTCCTCCCATCCCTATCCTTTTGGTCAAAGCACTGTGGGGTGCTAATTTGGAAAAACAATTTTTTAAATTTTCATCTTCAGAAACATTCCTAAATGGCCGAGTGCTCATCATCACTTTCTCATGGGCTGATGTTGCGCTCACAATTGTCAACATTTACGCCCCAAACGGTGCACATGAGCGTCAGGAATTTTCTTGTCAGTCAAATCCCTCCCGCTACCCCCCAATTCTTTCCTAGTTGGCGACATGAATTGTTGGCTAACCTCACCAATGGACTGGTGGCCGCCCTCACCCCACGCCCCACAGGGTCATGTAGAACTACATGTTCTAAAAGCCACCCTTGGGCTAAGGGATGCGCTGCCGCGACATGCCCCACTGCTCAAAAATATGACGCGTCCCCACGTCCATAATGGCCAAATAAGGTCCATGACCTGCATTGACCTTATTCTAGCGCCAGCGAAATTCCAACCCCACATCTCCCACTTCAAAACAACGAAAATGGAATTCTCTGACCACCGACTGGTCTCAATAACATACCACTTACCCATCACAGTTGCAAAGGCCCCACATTGGTGCAAATTCCGCCCCCCGAGCTCGCGTTGCCAGGATTTTCCACGTGGGTGGAAGAGGCAACTTTGGCGAAATTGTTTGTTGCACCGTTTTGCGTGGACCCCATTTCCACATGGGAAACTTTTAAAGAAAACACCATCCGCCACTATCGCCATCTCTCTTCCAGGCGCTCATGAGCCACATCAGCAGTTATATTGCGCGCGCTGGCAGAATTGGCCCACTTGGAGTCCAACATTCCAGCCACAGGATATAGCCCTGCATGGGGCCGGAAGTGGGCGGAGGCAGCCACCCACCTCAACGCACTCGAAAGACAACACAAACATTGGGTTTGTGTCCAATACAGGACCACACGAATCACTAAAGGTGACAAGTGCACCGCATACTTCATCAAAAAATTTTTTGCACCACGACAGAGCGTGGCCTGCACACAGGTGCGAAGATCAGATAATTCCATTGCGGACACACTGGCTGAAGTGGCAATCAAAATGCAAAGATATTACTTCAAGTTATACCGAGCTGAACCAATTCAGCCAGCCAAAATGGCGGAATTTTCTTGACCGAGCTCATATCTGCACCATTTTCTGATACCCAGAAATAATGAATTTAATTACTCTGAACAAATTATGGACAGCCATTCGCGGTGCGCCAAACCAAAAATGCCCAGGCCCAGATGGCATTCCATATGAGTTCTACAAAAAATATTTTAAATATGTATCCTCATTGCTGCTAGCCTCACTCAACCAAAGCCTGTTGGAAATGCGCCTCCTACCAGGAGGACAAGAGGCCTTTACTGTCACACTCTTCAAGAAAGGGGATAGGCTTGACTTACCCAACTGGCGCCCCATTTCTCTAAAAAACACAAACACCAAAATTTTAACCAAAATCATGGCTAACCGTTTAGGGACTGTAGCATCTGCCACCATCTCCCCAGAACAATTCAGTTTCATCCCCAGAAGGTTGATTTGGGATAACGTGCACTCAGTGGCTAATGTGTGTCAGTCCACAGCCTCTGGGGCACTTGTATTCTTGGACCAACAAAAGGCCTATGATAGAGTAAACTGGGAATACCTTAGGGCCTGCCTCCATCAATTCCGCCTACCCCCGCTTCATTAACTGGGTGATGCTGCTCAAGGAATCTGCAACAATGGCAGTGCGTGGACCAGGCTTCCTAACAGAAGTAGTCCGCCCTCAAAGGGGCCTGCGACAAGGGGACCCCCTCAGCCCACTCTTATACAACTTCAGCCTTGACCCACTACTGCGAAATGTGAATGCTCAACTCACTGGGGTCCATGTGCCAGGCCAAACCCCAGTCAAGATGATGGCATTTGCAGATGATTGCGTAGTGGGGGTGTCTAATAACAAATATGCATGCGCGCTTGAAGCCCTCATCTAGGAATATTCCCGGGTAAGCAACGCGGCACTGAACGCCTCCAAAACCAAAATCATCCTCCTTGGTCAGTTTCGGAACTGCTGGGCCCCAGCAAGTAGTTCCTAACCCGGCCCATCTGCTCGCCCACGTCCACGCCTTACTAACTCAACACACTGCTCCACTGGTGCTCCCCTTTGTGCCACGTCCTACCATAGGACTGGTACACCATCTGGGCGAATGGATGGAGGCAGGCGGATACGCGTCAGCAGTAATGGAGTGCTGTATACTGGACAATGTGACGAAGCGAATCGCCTCTCTCAGAGCCCACCCTACTACCCTCACTGGCAGGGTTGTTCTTGCCAACTCTATGCTCCTATCCAAAGTCTGGTTCGGAGCCCACGCCATCCCCTTCTCCTCAAGCTTCTTCAAATCCCTGTATGCTTTTCTGCAAGGATGGCTTTGGTCAGGCCACCCTCCACCAGTACGGCTAGAGGTCATGTTTGGCCCTCATCATCAAGGTGGCATGGGCCTGCTTGACTTCAAAGCCCATGCTGCCAAGATCCTGGGCACCTGGATCGCGGCTGTCACCACTCCTACACTCCCATCCCAACACTGGTCCCACGCAGCCCGCTCCAACTTCTCCCGAGCCTTGAGCCTCAATAATCCATCAAACCCCCACTCCCTGATGAAATACCTCGCATCACACACATTGACCACAGGTCCTCACGGGACTAAAACCCACTACAAACGAATCCTACTCTCCATGCGAAGCGCAGAGTGGAGAATTCATATTAGTGGACATACAACCCGAAGAGGCCGCCCCTCTCCTCAGTTCACACAAGAGGTACAGGGGCTACCCATCCATGATGGCGTGATCCCCATTCGACCCCAAGTCCTATCCAGGGTGGACTACCTGGACATGATGGACATCCCTTATTCCACTGAGACCCAAAAGACCATCTGGAAATATGCACACCATCCTCTGTTGCAGCCTCAAGTCTGCTCCCATGTGTGGCGCTGCCTGAGGTGGGTGTTTCATACAGCTGAGCGCTCTAACGCTTTACACTCATCCTGTGTCGTGTGTGGCCAGTATGGAACGCTGTTCCACCGCCTGGAGAAGTGCCCCACCTCTAAAGTGATATGGCGCGAAGTCCAACGTCTGCTAGGCTAGGATCAAACGCATCCCTTCAGTCTGTCAAGAGATATGTTTTCTTCATCAATGGCCTCCCCCCCCCACCCTCCCTCCGTGCTCTGGTGGTTGCAATCGCCATGTGGACTATCCACACGATTGTCTTGGATGCCATCGCTGGATCTATCCCCACCCTTCCTGAAGCTGTCCACAGATTCTGGTCTCATTTGGTGGACCACTTTCAAGCATGGATGTTTGGATATCTCCCACCGCGTCGCCGAAAGCTGGTCTCCTCCTGGTTCCCAGTCTGGTTCATCAAATCAGACCCCTTCCTCCACACGTGCTCAATAGTGGCTACGGCCCCTTTACACGTTCCCTCCCCCTCCCCATAAGTGGCGTTCCCGCTGGCAACAAGAGATAGCATCGCTTCTCTGGGGTGCCTCCCCTGGTACTATGTTTTGTCTCATCTGAGTCATATTCGGAAGTGTCCGTCCCATGGTCAGCCTTCCCCACAATAAATTCATATTCAGATTAGTAAGCCTCTGGTGTAGGGTGCTAACTATATTTAAAAATATCAACTCCTGCTAATAGATTTCTATCAGACTTGATGACATTTACGTTGAATGGAGATATGGTTAACGTTATTGTTCATCTATTAAGAAATATCTTGCTCCCTTGAGGCACGTCAATCATTGCATAAGATATATTAAAGATTCTATAAATACTTTAAAATTATAATAAAGATATCATTTATTCTGAGTAACTTTTGATTTTGACCTAATAATTTAAAGTATAATTCAACCACCTAAAAGAAGTTACCTCTAAGAAGCAGCTAGTGCCACAAACATAATTACTTTAAAGCATTTGAACCACCTGTTCATTTTATCCATGGACAAATTCCCAAAACTTTTGCTTTCTAGAAGGGTTCCCTGAGGCTGCCTGGTGAAACATAATTTTACAAGTGATGAACAATTTTAGCAAAAAATCTCTTATCAGATATCTTTGAGTATCACCCAATGGATAAACACTAACTATCAGGAGATACCTTGTTCTAATACTACCTAACTACAATTTTATGCTACTATGAATTTGGCCATTAGTGGCCCCAAAAATTCATTTACTAAATCTAAACCACAGGTGTTGCTTCTATGATAAAAAAATAAATTGAAGGGGATAAACAACCAAGTTAATTATCAATTTAATCCAGAGCTTTTAGTGTTTCAGCTAATATGATGCATATATATGACTCAGCTTTTCTAGCATGTACTAAAGTTAGTTTAGCTCAAACAGATCAGTGTCTAAGGCAGTATGTCATCTGGTCATTCATCACTTGATACATATTTTGGGGTTACATCACCTTGAAATTGAACAAAAGTTTTCTATGGCTCAACAATTTCAAACACAGTTAGCCAATTTCTATGATACTACTTATTATTTTAGTCATTCCAGCTAAGAAACAATAATTAACAATAGAAGATTGATCAACAAATTTCTTAACTAATTTAGCTAAATTAATATTGGTTTTCAGGCTATTTACACCATGAAGTAGCCCAACATTTTATCAAAGCTGCTACCCCTATCCACAATGGGTTATTAAACTTGAAAACAAGTTTTCTGCTCAATTGGCCCAACTAAGAAACTTGTATGATGACCAGCTTTATGAACTTAATGAATTACATAAACAATTTGTTCAAATTTAAAGACGCTAATAAAAACTGAGAAGATCCTTTGGGTCCTAGAGGTCCTCCTGGACCTTTGGGGCCAACTAGTTCTCCTTCAAATGTTCTAGGACCTGCTGATGATGCAGTCCCATTGGACGTTCTGGTTCTGAGGGTTTTTATTAGCCACCGGGGCCCCTAGTCCTACAATCTTAATTCCTAATTCTGAAGCACTTGATCAGTTGGTGTTTAGAGTTCAAGCCTTAGAAACTCAAACAAGATATTGATTAAGGATCTTCTTTGTTTTTAGAGGGTCGCCCACTTTATCCAGATCTCATTTTACAAATTTAATTGAGGTATAGATAGTGCTCATTGTTTATTTGAGACCAAAGAAGCCACTTAAGAATTTAATTCACAGTTTTTATAGTCTCCCTTGATCATTAACCTCCAAATATTGTGTGCTTGAGAACAAGTAAAATGAAATGTTTGCATTAATTTCAAATTTGAATCAATATCTATTGGTTGATCAACTTACTCAATGGATTAAGAATTAAAAGGATGATCTTAACAACTTATGATAACAAGTTGATCAGGTTCTGACTCAAGTTTATATTCCCAAGTCTGAACCCTCCAAAGCTGAACCTGTATGGTACTGGCTGTTCGTTTACTAACTGGTGAATATAATTATTTTATACCACGTTTAAGTATAAGTGTGAGCCAGGTGAAGGTAGAAAAGTTTAGCCAGATTATGGTTCTTTCAGTATCAGCTATCGCAATTATTTGAGTGCCACTGCCAATTGATTTATCTATCATGAGAGTTTTTTGATTTATATTTTAAATGTATTATGGATGATTGAATTACATTGGGCACCCTTGCAAACTAGTTCATTTAATTAAACTTCAACTTTGGTTTCAGTCCCAATTTTTAACTTTGAAATGCGATCATTTAAAGTCTGGCAGATTTTAGAAGTATCATGTTAAAATTTCCAATGGCTTTTATGTATTTCAATTTAACAAACTAATGCTAAGGATAAATCAGCAGGTTATTATATTATATCTACTAAGACTTACCAGCAACTTAAGCCATGGATAAAATTATATTAATTAATCATTATGGTTTACTGACAGATGATGCAGATGAATTATATTTATGATTGCCAGCTGACATTACTGATAATTTTTCAATATATAATTAACAGTGGACGGTGCTGAGGATTTTATGTAAAGGTAGATTTTTGTTTTCTGGCAGGTAATGCCAATGATGTTGAAGGGTTATCTTTCTGTCAGGTGACGCCAATAACATTTTAGGTTGTAGACTTACAAATGAATTACGTTTTTCCATTCCCTGAATCCAATATAACCTCAGACACTGTAAAAATTAGTTAGATGGACTGATTATGTAAAACCCCACCTTTATATATAGATGAAATCTCCATTCACCTAGTCTTATCTTTTTTATGTTAATTTGCTCCTGTAAATTCTGAGTAGGCAAAAAGATCTCCCAATGGATAAATGTTGGGTGAAGCATTTAAGGAGTTTTCAGTGATACCACTCCCCACCTGGATCTATAAGGAACCTCAATGCGGATTTACCATCTGGCTACTCAAAAATGAGGGATGAAGGACTGACCACCCCTGGGTGGGGATCACAAGAGTCAGTCAAGTCTACTATGGGGAAGGGTGAAGGGGCCAATCTACTGATGTTGGTACTCCTCCTAGTGAAGTTGTTGGTATGCTGGTTGGGGAGTTTCTGCTACAAACATGTAGTGAAGGGTTGCTAATGATGGCAGCATAGCAAGTGGTCATCAGTCTTTATACTGTTGATCCTGACACAATAGCCAAGTTCCTGTAATGTTTAAAAAATGTAATTTTTAACAAGCGCTCATGTCTGTAAACTTCATTAGAGTGCTGCTGGAATAGCCTGAGGATTTTTTTAGGTAGTTAGGAGGTGGCTTATAGCCATCATTTGTTTTCTGGTGTGGGATGCTAACAGTTTACTGATGCTCTTCCATTGATTGTCCTGGCGAGGAGCATCGCTACCACCCTTGTGCAATATTTCCCATTTGTTGGCAATAAAATACGCCAATTTTCAGTCCATTTGACGCCAACAATTTTTTCAACCAGTTATAAAAATGGCAATGAATTCCATCACAATTTTTTTCTTAGACTTTTTAAAAATTTTGTTAAAGGACTGCTCCTGTCACAATTAGTGAAACCTTACCTTAAATAGAACACCCTACTAAAGCTAAGCATAAGAAGCTCCTAGAGTCAATGCCAGAACCCTTAAGTGACACCAGTGACCTCTCTAAGGTTACTGACCGAAATTGGTTCTGTCTTTGTCAGTCAGACCTGAGGAAAATAGCACCATAATGGCAGAAAGTACCAAAAAATGACTCAAAAAATCTGGAAAATAAGCTGATATGAAAAAGGAATTTGGCTATATTTCTAGAAAAATTTGATTTTGCTAAAAAGAAAAAACTTTTTGGAATGGATCAGTTTATATTAATCATTTTAAAACCGCTAAACTTCTACTTTTATTGACACTTGAGCTGAGAGATGCCATTGCTAATCCTAGATACCATGATAAATTAATAAAGATTTGGGATATTTTGATTTAGTTTCCACCTATATTTAAGGACATTTATATAATTAAAACCATGGTTAAACCCTTCTACGATGGTCAAACTCCATTTCAAGCTCAGGTATGACCCTCCCTTTGGGCGCAAAACTGACACCAATACTGTGCACTATTCCACCAAGTATGAAACATCATATTTCGCAAATTTTTACTATAGTACTACCCAAACTCCATAAACTCTCAGGGACTCTTCTTCAGGATAGTTTGCTCTAATCTGGGATGCATGATGATCCAAAAATTTATATGAAAACAATATAGAGGTAACCTAACTTTTCTTTCTCATTGCAAACACTTTTGCAACCTATTCAATTCAAGACTAAATCTAGTTTGATAATGTCATAGAGGAGATTAGTCTGCGCCCATGTCTGGGAGCAGTTGGGCAAGCAAGGCAAGAGGAGCAGGCGGAAGGCCCGCGGCCTCTAACATTTAAAAACGCCCTGGAGAATCTGGCGGAATAGAAAAAAATCTAAAAAAACTGGCGGTCACAATTTCCCCAGAGATACTCGCATGGCAAGCATGATGCAACCAGTACATCAACACGCCACATTCCCAGCCACTTTCGTCGGTGGAATGTGGAGTCTGTGTGTATCTGGACATCCAAAAAACAGCCCTATGGGAAAAATTTTGTGAAGATGTACAAAAAATTTTCCCAACTGCGGTGTATGTTGCACCTCACTCCATGTCACGTGGTTGGCTGGACCTAGGCTTCAAAAGCAAAATCGCAGCAGATGAGGCTGCAGCGGTGCACATAGTGGTTGACCTCCCGAAGGGTAATGGGTCATCAAAACTAAATGCACCAGATGGACAAAATCAAACCAAATTTTCCTCATGTTTGACTTTTTGCCTACTACTGTAAAACGTGACATTTTGGAGCAACACCTGAAAGATGGTCTCGCCATATATGGCGAAATAAAATCTTTTGAAATGCAACATTTCACGCTGATGCCACACCTGTGCACCGGCAAAGCCATCGCAGTTCTAACCCCAATTGAGGAGATTGCAAAGGACCTAACCCAGATCCCGCACTCCACCTTTATTGACATCGCAGGGCATACCACCCACCCATTCTGGGTAACTGTGGACAGCGCGCCCCCATTTGCACCCACTGTGATGCGTTTGGCCATAAGGTGCACGCGTGCCCCATCAAAGAGGGCGTCACATTCCAAGAGCACCCCTTGGCGGCCATGACCAGCGGAGAGGCGCACTACAAACCAACTGCAAGCACCAAGGAGGCTTTCCGTGGGGAGCGCAAGGCTGCTACCTATTGGTAAAGCCCATCTCCCCACGGAGTGGAAGAAGGCTAAGCAGGCCCATAGGCCACGGCCAAGGAAACGGCCAAGGCCAACACCACCATCCCACACTCACAATGCCAGGAGGACATGGAGACCTTTGCGGCGAAAGCAACTTGGGAATCCATCACCCAATCAGATTGATAGGCCCATGCTGAACGGGCCACTCAATCTGAGGATCTGATGGGAGATTCGATCTCACCCAATCGCTGCACCCAAGCCCCAGTTGAAACCGACTTGGGACCTATCCCAACCAAAAATACTTTTTTGCCCCACTCAATGGTGCACCAAACTTATCCGCACTGCAAAAAATTCGTCCAATATTGGGAAAACAAGAAGTGAAGGCAAAGCCAACGCGACTCTTTCTGCAAAAATTAACAAAAACCCTGATAGCATTGCAGCTAATACCCACGCTGCTGTGAAAGCCCGTGGGGACCTGGAAGAGGCTGGTGGGCCTGGGGGCCCATCCCCTCACACCTAAGGTGCGATGGGGGAACCTTCACTCTAGGGATGCTGAATATTGCCAAACTCAAGGCCTCCCCGTCCTGGGCTAGAAAACTGAGTTTTTTACAAAACAATTTACCCGTGGATATCCTGGCCATCCAGGAGTCCCACTGTCCATGAGGTTCTGAGGAAGCTTGGAAAACAATGCTCCTACCATCCCTATCCTTTTGGTCAAAGCACTGTGGGGTGCTAATTCGGAAAAACAATTTTTAAATTTACATCTTCAGAAACATTCCTAAATGGCTGAGTGCTCGTTGTCACCTTCTCATGGGTTGATGTTGTGCACACAATCATCAACATTTACGCCCCAAACGGTGCATATGAGCGTCAGGAATTTTTCTTGTCAGTTAAATCCCTCCCACTACCCCCTGATTCTTTCCTAGTTGGCGACATGAACTGTTGGTTAACCTCACCAATGGACTGGTGGCTGCCCTCACCCCACGCCCCACAGGGTCACATAGAACTATGCATTCTAAAAGCCACCCTTGGGTTAAGGGATGCGCTGCCGCAACATGCCCCACTGCTCAAAAACATGACGCGTCCCCACATCTATAATGGCCAATTAAGGTCCATGACCTGCATCAACCTTATTCTAGTGCTGGCAAAATTCCAACCCCACATCTCCCACTTCAAAACAACGAAAATGGAATTCTCCAACCATTGACTGGTCTCGATAACATACCACTTACCCATCACAGTTGCAAAGGCCCCACATTGGTGCAAAATCCGCCCCCTGAGCTCACGTCGCCAGGATTTTCCACGTGGGTGGAAGAGGCAACTTTGGCAGAATCATTTGTTACACCATTTTGCGCGGACCCCATTTCCACATGGGCAACTTTCAAAGAAGACACCATCCACCACTATCACCATCTCTCCTCCAGACGCTCATGAGCCACATCAGCGGTTATATCGCGCGCGCTGGTGGAATTGGCCCACTTGGAGTCCAACATTCCAGCCACAGGATATAGCCCTGCATGGGGCTGGAAGTGGGTGGAGGCAGCCGCCCACCTCAACGCACTCGAATGACAACACAAACATCGGGTTTGTGTCCAATACAGGGCCACACGTATCACTAAAGGTGACAAGTGCACCGCATACTTTTTCAAAAATTTTTCGCACCACGCCAGAGTGTGGCCTGCACACAGGTGTGAAGATCGGATAATTCCATTGTGGACACACCAGCCAAAGTGGCAATCGAAACGCAAAGATATTACTCCAAGTTATTCCGAGCTGAACCAATTCAGCCAGCTGAAATGGCGGAATTTCTTGACCAAGCTCATATCTGCACCATTTTCTGATACCCGGAAATAATGAATTTAATTACTCTGAACAAATTATGGACAGCCATTCGCGGTGTGCCAAACCAAAAATGCCCAGGCCCAGATGGCATTCCATATGAGTTCTACATTAAAATATTTTAAATATATATCCCCATTGCTGCTAGCCTCACTCAACCAAAGCCTGTTGGAAATGCGCCTCCTACCAGGAGGACATGAGGCCTTTACTGTCACACTCTTCAAGAAAGGGGATAGGCTTGACTTAGCCAACTGGCGCCCCATTTCTCTAACAAACATAGACGCCAAAATTTTAACAAAAATCATGGCTAACCGTTTAGGGAGTGTCTCATCTGCCACCATCTCCCCAGAACAATTCAGTTTCATCCCCAGAAGGTCAATTTGGGATAACGTGCACTCAGTGGCTAATGTGTGTCAGTCCACAGCCTCTGGGGCACTTGTATTCTTGGACCAATAAAAGGCCTATGATAGAGTAAATTGGGAATACCTTAGGGCCTGCCTCCATCAATTCTGCCTACCCCCCGCTTCATTAACTGGGTGATGCTGCTCATGGAATCTGCAACAATGGCAGTGCGTGGCCCAGGCTTCCTAATGGAAGTAGTCCGCCCCCAAAGGGGCCTGCGACAAGGGGACCCCCTCAGCCCAATCTTATACAACTTCAGCCTTGACCCACTACTGCGAAATGTGAATGCCCACCTCACTGGGGTCCATGTGCCAGGCCAAACCCCAGTCAAGATGTTGGCATTTGCAGATGATTGCGTAGTGGGGGTGTCTAATAACAAATATGCACGTACGCTTGAAGCCCTCATCCAGGAATATTCCCAGGTAAGCAACGCGGCACTGAACGCCTCCAAAACCGAAATCATCCTCCTTGGTCAGTTTCAGAACTGCTGGGCCCCAGCAAGTAGTTCCCAACCCAGCCCATCTGCTCGCCCACGTCAACGCCTTACTAACTCAACATGCTTCTCCACTGGTGCTCCCCTTTGTGCCACGTCCTACCATAGGTTCAGTACGCCATCTGGGCGTGTGGATGGAGGCAGGTGGATACGCGTCAGCAGTAATGGAGGGCTGTATACTGGACAATGTGACGAAGCGAATCGCCTCTCTCAGAGCCCACCCTACTACCCTCACTGGCAGGGTTGTTCTTGCCAACTCTATGCTCCTATTTAAAGTCTGGTTCGGAGCCCACGCCATCCCCTTCTCCCCAAGCTTCTTCAAATCCCTGTATGCTTTGCTGCAAGGATGGCTTTGGTCAGGCCACCCTCCACCAGTACGGCTAGAGGTCATGTTTGGCCCCCATCATCATGGTGGCGGGGCCTGCTTGACTTCAAAGCCCATGCTGCCAAGATCCTGGGCACCTGGATCGCGGCCGTCACTGCTCCTACACTCCCATCCCAACACTGGTCCTGCGCGGCCTGCTCCAACTTTTCCCGAGCCTTGGGCCTCAATAATCCATCAAACTCCCACTCCCTGATGAAATACCTCGCATCACACACATTGGCCACAGGTCCTCACGGGACAAAAACCCACTACAAACGAATTCTACTCTCCATGCGAAGCGCAGAGTGGAGAATTTGTATTAGTGGACATACAACCCAAAGAGGCCGCCCCTCTCCTCAGTTCACACAAGAGGTACAGGGGCTACCCATCCATGATGGCGTGATCCCCATTCGACCCCATGTCCTATCCAGGGTGGACTACCTGGACATGATGGACATCCCTTATTCCATTGAAACCCAAAAGACTATCTGGAAATACGCACACCATCCTCTGTTGCAGCCTCAAGTCCGCTCCCATGTGTGGCGCTGCCTGAGGCGGGTGTATCATACAGCAGAGCTCTAACGCTTTACACTCATCCTGTGTTGTGTGTGGCCAGTATGGAACGCTGTTCCACCGCCTGGAGAAGCGCCCCACCTCTAAAGTGATATGGCGCGAAGTCCAACGTCTGCTAGGCTAGGATCAAACGCATCCCTTCAGTCTGTCAAGAGATATGTTTGCTTCATCAATGGCCTCCCCCCACCCTCCCTCCATGCTCTGGTGTTTGCAATCACCATGTGGATTATCCACACGATTGTCTTGGATGCCATCGCTGGCTCCATCCTCACCCTCCCTGAAGCTGTCCACAGATTCCGGTCTCATTTGGTGAACCACTTTCAAGTGTGGATGTTTGGATATCTCCCACCACGTCGCCGACAGCTGGTCTCCTCCTGGTTCCCAGTCTGGTTCATCAAAACAGACCCCTTCCTCCACACGTGCTCAATAGTGGCTACGGCCCCTTCACACGTTCCCTCCCCCTCCCTATAAGTGGCGTTCCCGCTGGCAACAAGAGATAGCATCGCTTCTCTGGGGTGCCTCCCCTGGTACTAAGTTTTGTCTCGTCTGAGTCATATTCGGAAGTGTCCATCCCATGGTCAGCCTTCCCTGCAATAAATTTAAAATTTAAAACAATATAGAGGTAACCTAGGACGTTGCTTTCTTTTTTTGTATAATTTAACCTCTTTTGGCACTTTACTGGCGCCTTCCCACTTGCAACCTCCTGTACTCCGCTTTCTATGACATTACTTAGAAAAGTCTTAATTTTGTTGTGAGTTTCTTCTCCTGTTGAGTTGCTAAAGCCAGCCTACCCTTTCAGAGCTGTCCTATTTTAAGACTTTTACTAGGATGGTAATGTTGTATCCCTCCTAGACTTGCTTTTTACCTTCTTCAAAGGGTGTGCTGAGTATGTTGCACAGCACCCTTCACTAAAGAAGCTCTTACATTGTGCAACACTTGCCGCTTTCAGCCTAACCTTATCCCACTTTTGAGATTCAAAATGTATAAATGAAATTTTTAACATGATGTCCAACTTTAGGGCTCGTCATAAGTCTCAAGGAAAGGACTTAGCTGAAGTTCTCCTCTTCCAGATGCTTCTCTGCAAGATTTCAGAGGGAGCTCACCAGTGTTTACTCTATGCTATTGAAACTAATAGATCCCTCCTGGAATCTCCTAACATTGGAAACGTTTATTAAGACCTGATAGTTCCCCTACCACTTGTGAGGTCTACAACTCCTTTTTTACTTGGCCTGAGGAGGCATTACTATGGCACAGTACTTGCGCCTGACCTAAGTGAAGACATCAAGGCTGGAATACCTTGAAAATTTTCAAATTGCTTTCCTCCACAAGTCTTTAGATAACACTGGGGCTGCTCTTGGCATATGGGATAACCCTACCCCCTCCTTATCTGGGATGCGCTTTACATTTACGTCCATGCTGTCACACAGCATCTGAGCTGTCAAACCTAACTGTACTGCGGAACATTAGATTTTAGAACTTTAAAAATCCGTCTCTGTTGTGCACTCTCAGGGATCCTATCTTGATACACCTGACGCCAGTCAAGTTTTAAATCCTATTGTGATCTATCCTGTGAGGTCCTAGCTGTGATGGACACCTCCAACCTGATCATAGGATATCCACCAATTGTACTACAGCAGTACCGTTTAGGACCAGCAGTGAGCTCACTGGAAGGTGAGAATGAATTTCCACCATAGGTGGGGTCTCCTCACCACTGGCCCTTCACCGCTGCACTCCACAGTACCCCTCTCTTTTTCACTCAAAAGTTTAGGGTTAATAAGTATAAATAGTTTGAATCAGAGATTTTCTTACTTTAGATATGGATCCTCTAATGCCATCTTAGAATATATGCACCCTTTCCAACCTGTCCTCCCTGTAGGTCAGGTTAATCAGCTTTTATTATACTTCAGAGTTACCTTTCTTGACGGATCTTATTCAGAAAATGGTAGCTATCCATGAAAAGATTATTGAAGACAAACGCTCCTTAACTGACCCCTCCAGAAGCTTGGCCGTCCTTACTGATGTAGTTTTCTGTGATTAGAATCTTCCTCCTGCTGAGCATAGAGCGTTTATCTATACCATTCGTTCAAATCCTGTGGGCAACACACTGGCATTGTGAAGTCATAATATAGTGAAGCCTTTGAGACTATCATCACCTACTCTCCTCCTTATGGGATTTGAGCTATCTTATCGTCAGGTAGCTCCATAGAATTAATCCTCTTCTGCATACTTCTTGTTCATGGTACTTTCTCCTCCTCTGGACAGGATTTCCGAGCGCTCACTTTGGAGGACACTGGTGCTACTAAAATCATCATTCAAGAGCTTGCGGAGGCTCTGGACCTTCCATTTGGGGTTGGTCAGTTTTTAAAAGGCAGGCGTCTCAAGCCATCCACAGCTATCGTGTACTATCACCTGTTACCTTTGTTGCAGGCGATGGATAATTTGTGAGAACTTTACCTCAATTAAAACCTTCCTTTACCCTGTTATTATAGGTGCTGGCTGGTGGAGACAATTTTTAAATTTTCACCAACCTCATGGACTCCAATATGCATGCAAAGTTCCTTGGAGGAATCATGGTTACTATTTCTTGTCTGGTTGGAAGTGCCATGGCGCTCCCAAGAAAATGGGCCCCTTCCCCAAGGTAGGCCTATCCTCTATTCAATCAAATGTCACCCCTGCTCCTGCACTTATCCTGCTTGAGTGCATCAGGGGTTATGAGGACATTTTTGATCCATCTAAGGCTCCCCCACTCCCTGAGTAAATTAAGTTTGACTTTGCAATTTAAGTTTACTGTTGACCTCATCAAGATATACTTCCCCATCTATCCCTAATCTTTGAAAAAAGAGGCTGCCTTGGACTTTTGGGTTGACGATATGTTATCCAAAGGTCAAATCTAAAAAAAATTGTCGCCTATTTCTCCCTTGTTCTATTTGTGGAGGAATAAATGGTTCACTCTATCCCTAGGGTGACTATGACCATCTGAACAACGCTACAATACCTGAACCAAATCCACTCCACCTGGAGCAGCAGAATTCCCGCTACTTGGAGAGTCTAGGGTGTTCAGCAAGCTGGATTTCCTTAAACCTTAAATCAGATTCATATTAAGGAAAGGTAGGTGTGGTTGACCACTTTTCATACTTGAAAAGGCATCTACAGTTCAGAGTCATGACGATTGGTTTGAAGAATGCCCCTTCTGTTTTTAAAGATTTAATGACGCTGTCCTCAGTAGACTTTATAAGAATCTACACAATAGCATACATGGATGACATACTGGTCTTTTTACTGGATGCTGAGTCCCACATATAACACCTCGTATCTGTTATGAAGTGACTAGCACAAGCGAATCTTACCAACACAGCTATAAAATGCAATTCTTACAACCCAGAGTAGGTTATATTTAGGAAGCATTATCTTCTCCTACAGCCACATGATTGCCTCATATAAGTAAGCAGTAATCTGCGATTGGGCTAACCCTCATCTCTCACAGAGCTACACAGCTTCCTTGGGACGTGTAATTTCCTCAAGAAGTTCACCCCCAGCTTTCAGAAGTTTCCGCTCCTCTCCACACCGCATCTAGAAAGAAGATTATCAGTTTATCATAAAATGCAACGCCCCATTCCACGCCATTAGGTCCATACTTTTCTCTATCACGGTTCTAGCTCATGCAGACCCAAGCCGCCCCTTTATTGTCGCCACAGACGCTTCCAATTTTGCAGTGGGAGCAGAATTGTTTCAGGAAGTGGAGGACGCAATGAAACTCCTGTTTCCTAGTTTTCAAGAAGATGACACTGGAGCAGCTCAACTATACTATTTATGATAAGGAACATCTTGCTGTTGTTGAGGTGGTAGATCATTGGCGCCATCATTTCATGGTTTTAAGTGGCCCTTTACTGTCTTCACTGACCACAATGCGTTGATGTATTACCGTGCCCTCAGAAGCTGTTTCCTTTACAGTCCCAGTAGTTGAGAATACTATCAGTGTTAAATTTCCAATATATTTCAAATTGAGTACCCAAAACCTGTTATCAGATGCTCTATCACAGAACTCTGCCTTTGCTTCCAATCCAGCACTAGTCGACGCTCAAAACACTTAGGTGTCAATTAAGCTAGAACAGGTGAAGAGAGCTTACTTGCTAACCCACCACGCTCTGATTATGGTGAAACCTTTGGAAGGAGACAATGCACCCCTGCCAGAATTAGGCTTTCCAAACCCCTGTCAACTGACTACAAGATCAAGAAGGCCTGCCAGAGGAATGGTGATCACCTGGACAAAGGTTACCAGTTGTAGATGGGGTCATCCTCCATCAAGCCAAGTGGTGGTACCACCTGCACCCCTGATAGAGGAGGTGATCTTCAAAGATCATGACCCTCCAAATGCTGGCCACCCTGGCAAGGACAAGACGCTTGAGTTGGTCCGCCGCTCTTAAAATTCTAGACATTACCACAGATATGGTTAAATTTAAAAAGTCCTATTTGACTTGCAACTGGTCAAAACCTAGTCATCTGAAGAGCGCTGGACTTCTTATCTCCTCCATTCTGCGGAGTGCCCTTGAAATTCAGTTTCCATTGTTTATCGTGGAACTCCCCTTGTCCCTATAATATGATGCAGTAATGGTTGTGGTGGACCGCTTTACCAAGATGGCCCATTTCATTCATTGAAATATCATAGTTAACTCCTTTTAGACGGCCCGCCTCTATGTGGACCACATCTTTTGCCTACATGGCCTCTCAAAGGAGATTATCTAGATTGTGGCTCACAGATCACTGCCTAGTTCTGGGAAGCCATACTGTTCTTTTTAGTAATCCGCCCCTGTCACTTTACAGCCTTTCACCTTCAGTTGGACATAAAGATAGAGAGGTTGAACCAAGGTTTGGAGAAATTCTTGCATAGTTATACCAACATGGATCAGAACAAAGGGGCCCCTCACCTTCCGCTAGTTAGTTTGACTATAGCAACCTTATACATACCTCACCAGGAACATCCCCCTTTTTTTGCAAACTATGGGTACAATCCCTGCTTCAACCTGAGTCCATAGATTGAGCCCACCATTGTTGATGCAAATGAGCGCGCAATAGAGCTTAGAACATACACTAGGCAATGAAGGATACTCTTGTTGATGCTGTGAGGATCTACAAAGCATATGTTGACTGCAAGGACCACAAAGGCCCAGATTACAAGCTAGACTTGGTCATGGTCAATGTCAAGAACCACCACCTGAAGCACCCTGCCGCAAGTTAGGATCTAAGCGTGGTGAACCCTTCAAGATCATCAAGAATGTTGTCTCAGAAGCTTACCAAGTTGATCTACCTCATTATTTCATAGTTTTCAGCAATTCCAGAAGTGCCTTCTGACCCCTTTGAGGTTTCATTGCCATTCAACCCTGAACCTGTAATAGTAGATGAAGAACCTTAATATGAGATCAATGCTAAACATACTTTCCGCCGCTCCTGACGTTGCCTTTAATATTTGGTGTCTTGGAAAGGTTACAATGATATGAGAACAGCTGGGTATCCCATAGAGACTGCTTAAACTCTTAGGACCTAATCTGCGACTTCCATGCTAAATTTACCAGTGCTGTAGGCCCTGCCACCCAAGACTCTTTGGCAGCCTTAGTGTTGTCATCATCCCACAAGAACTTTACTTTGGCTAATATTCCCTCAGGTGGTTTATTACCCCATCCATTAGAAGAGGGTGATGTCACAGTTAGAGATATTTTTTGCTGTTGTAGAACGCCCCACTGAAAGCTAAGCACAATAAGCCCTTGGAGTCAAGGCATAACCCTTAAGAGTCACCAATAACCTCTCTAAAGTTATTGACCAAAATGGTTTATGCCTTTTCCAGTCAGGGCTGAGGGAAATAGTGTTATAGAAGCGGAAAAATTGGTGAAAATCAGATTTAAAATCTGGTTATAAGCTGATATGAGGGTATGGAATTTGGCCAGATTTGCAAAATCTTGGTTTTTCTAAAAGCGAAATTTTATGGCTCTGATCAGTTTTTATTAATTGATTTGAAATTATTATGAATCTTTCTTATATTCATGCCTAAACTGAGAAATGCTTTGCATTTCTCAGATACAGATAAGTTTTAATAAAGTATAGGGAATATTTGCTGAAGTTTCCCCATACTTTTACAATAATTTTAATAAAATACTGGGTTAAACCTTTTGCAATGGCTGTAATTTATATTCAGCTCTGGTATGATTCTTACTTTTGGCCTGAAACCGACCCCATGCTGTGGCCTATTCTGAAAGTCTGCTGCGCCATATTTCGCCACTTTCAGCTGCAATACATACGCCAACTCCCTCAGCTCTCAGGGGCTCTTGTCACTGATGGTTTGCTTTAGTCTAGACTTTGTTTTACTGAAGAAATTTTGGTAAACAAAAATGAGATAACCTGGAACGTTACTTCCTCCTGCTTGGCCATTTTACCTTGTTTTGCCACTTTTTGACCGGCGCTTTTCTTCCTGCAACCTCCTGCGCTCAGTTTCCTATTTAAAAAACGTGTACAATCATGACATCACACCTGAATCAAATTTGTAAACCAAAAGTGAAGTGATAGATGGGTAAGTGTTATTATTTTTACAAAAATCAAAATGCACCAATTGTTGCCACACACACATGTATGTGACCTACAAATCTCATAGTTAGAACTCCAGGGAAATGCGATAAATATGAACTATAAAAAAATGGGAAGACACAACCAGTCTCCTATTTTACCCATAAATTTAAAATCTACACTAGCATATACCTACATATTTTTTATGCACTAATGAACGGTCTAAAGCTTCCCAAGCAGTGCAAAGTTTGCAAAGTTAGAAAAACGCTGCTGGCATATTCTTAAGTTTTAGCAATGTACACCAACTCCATAAAGAATCTATGTGCCTTGCACAACTTCTTAAAGACACTTAGCCTGGCCCAGTACCAAAAAGTTTTCTATGATAAGTTAAAGCTCAAAGATAAGTAGCACAACAAGCTTATTCCTATTTTGCAATGTAGTTCATCCACTTTAACTGACTCTTCATCAATTTTACACTTGAAACTATATAGATGCAAATTTTCTATATGCTTTTGTTTCTTTTACAAATACGCTCTCAAAACGGGATGCTTGGAGATGTCATTCACATTAAACCATCCATTTGTATGCCATATTGGGTAACTGCACATATGTTTAGACTATTTATGGTACAAAGAATATTACAATATCTCCCAACACTAACATGCTACAGACGATGACTTACAGTACAGCTCAAAGTTTATTTCTGTTTAGAAGATATCTCATGATCATTCTTTATAGTTGGTAGTTTCTACCCTTCCTAATATAATTGCCTACTACCTTCATAAAGTGCATGATCCAAGAGCCCTCTTAAATAAAACAAAAAACTAAAGCATAGAGCATTTAATATCACCAGAATTGGGATTTAGTGCATATAATGCAACATTTTCATGATTTTATAATATCTTTTAAACAAAAGTCTACCACAAAGTCAATAGATAATTATTTTGACATGTAAAATATTCACAAAAATGCAGAATGATACAGTCTAGGCTTTTTCTGCATGCCAAATGGCCTGTCTGCCATTTTGGAAAAACTAAGGCATAAGCGGTGGGCGCCATGAACCCAGACCTCAGATAAAGGCCTCTGATTTGAGGCATATTAAAACCAAGTCTCACTAAAAAAGATAGGCTCTAACAAGAACTTTCTGGGAACTAGTGTGCCAATGAAAAACTTTGGTTCCTTAATAAGTTTTTTGAAACCACCACAGGATACTAAAGCCACATGGTATTATTGTTCTGATAAGAGGAGTAGGCGATAATGTTTATTATAGATTAAGAATCAAATTGGGCGTTTTAAAGTTTAAAAATATAAACTCTATTAGTTTCTTAATCTTATTGGCTTAACAGCCATAGTGAATACAATTATTTAAATTTTTGGTTGCTAAGCATTGCTTTCCACTCAATCCCACTTTTTAGTGATTTTAATCCAAAAGCTTATAAAAACCTTCATTGACTTGCGTCATCACTGCTTCCAGCCAATGCCCTTGGTTTCACCGCCTGCCACTCCAACGTGTGGCAGATGCGCCACACCTTCTTGTCATGGTTAAATGACATGATAGTAGGCACCAACCCCAAGGATAAGGCTGGGTGGCAGGAGGCCCAGAAGGTGAAACTTCAGGCCCTCCTGACCTCAAACACACATTAGACCAACGCTGGGTACAATCCAAGTATATGCCCAGGTTGATACTAGTGATGTGCATAACTCCCAGCCCCTTGTGTTGGCCCAGGCGTTAAAACGGATGAGTTATCTAATTAATGAGGATGGTCCAATTCAGATGATTGAGGAACAGGGGTTTGAAACCTGTTCCATTTATGAAATTATGCATTCTGGTAGGGTACAACTTCAATCAATTACTCAAGTGAAGTCATTTTTGGTGTATTCTACTAATCTTGACAGGAGTGTTTGCCTATTGGTGAATTGGTGCTTAGGACCACTTTGGCAGACTATGAATTACCCCAATAATGTTTAAATTTGCTTTTCATGACCAACATTCCTTGTTGGTCGACTTTTCACAATAAACTATCCCGTTTTTAAATTTTATTTATGTTATCTCAGATGATCCTGTGCGCAGACCTCTTCAAGGAGGTCTTGTGCTATATTAACCTCTCCATTTTAAATGCAATCAAATTATCCCCTAGTGCACCGTTGGGCTACCCAGGTTCCTCCAACCTGGGACACCTATACCTTTCTACTCAGTGCACCGCGTCGCTTTTGGTTGGGTATATACTCTAATGATAATAATCCTCTCCCTTTGTTATTATAGCTTAAGCACCCTCTGCAGGGCACTAGTAACTTTTATTCTAACGACTAGTTCCCTGGCGTTGGCCCTATGCACCAATCACTACCATTCTGGGAAAAGGAGAGTTATAGAAACTCTCCTTACACTGCTAGCGTTTACCACCCACCAGGAAAACCAATGCAGACTGGCTTGTCTACTCCGCCAAACACATCTGGCCAATTTGTCACACCAAGGGACTTAGCATTCCACCTTGTGCAAGTCCACCCAACCTGTCCCATCCCCTAGCCCTACCTCAATCCACTGTCCACTTTTGTCTCTGCATTGAGTACGAACATCTCTTCCATATATGCTGACAAAGCGATTATTGAACTGGCAACAGCCACCTTTGCAATGACAGGATTTATTGACTTCCGCCCTTAAAAGAGCTATTTTGATATAGGCTTCCCCACTAAAGAGGACGCGGCCGCTGCAGCAGCAATGCCCTTAATATACAAAAACACACCTATAACCACCACCCAAACATGTCTCCTCAATGATATCATACTCATGGTGACCTTTGCAAACCTACCCTCACACCTTCCCCCTCAAATACTCTATGAGGAGTTGATGTCAGGGTGTCCACTTCTGGCACAGACCCCATCCTCTAATTCATTGTCCCATGTGGTGTTGTGCGCCTAACAGCATCTCAGGCAATGGCACCATTACCCCCACCAGCTAACCATGGCCCAGCACATCCCACCGAATACCTATATCCCATCAGCACCAGATCATTTCTTTTAGGCTCACATTGATCAGCTGCACAATTTGACCTCTCTGCCATGAGGTGGACTATACTAAAAAAGCATTTTAATACAATTTAAACCCAGAAAACACTGCCAACCCACCCATGAGGCCACAGCAACAGAATTTGAGTGGGGATTTTGGCTCCCCCACCCCTTAGGCTGAGCGCTTGATGAATCAGAAGCAAAAATAGCAACCCAAGCCCAAGCCATCCAATTTACACCCATGCCAACCAATTGGGAGCAGGTTTGGACCCATATTCAATCCAAAAAATATTTCCCCCTCAAAACTACCCAACCACAGACACTTATCACTGAATCAATCCAATTTAACAAAAATACCTGGGATTTGTAGGATGAAGTGACCAAATCTGGTGAAATTGTCCCACCACCGGATTTTCCAATTGATTTAGAACCTTATCTGAATTCAGACTTTATTGTCTCAGCCTTGTCCAACCAATATGTCCCCAAATCCAATGATACCACTTCCCAAAATTACCACCAGTTTACTGAGGCTGCAGTGGCCTCACCTGAAAATCGCCATCTCCACAAAGACGTGGCAAAATCTGTCACTAAATTAAAAGAAGGGCTGCATATCACCAAGTTCCCCCTAATTTTCCTGATAGTGCAAAAGATGAAATCCAAAGCCTCTACAAACCTTCCACCACTGCTGTCAAGCATGTCGCTGAACTGGCAGATTTTTCCTCATCCACGCATAATAAAAGAGCCAATACTGCAAAATTAGCCCATTTTCTAACGCCCACATCCAATAAGAACACCATGTTACCAAATTCAAAGAAGCTGTTCTTTAGGCTAAAATTTTCAATATCAACAGTTATCTACTTCGTCTCAACCCTCATTTTGCAGATGCCCCAACCCTCTTGCTATCAGCATTGATCCGCCTCTTAAATGCTGAACCCAATATCCACCTGATCCCCCCTCCCCCACCACCATGGTCGGATAGGCATTTTGCTGCTGTTCCAACTGGTAGTTTATTTTCTCATTTTTTGTGTCTTGTTCTCATTTAGGGCGGTTGATTTATGCTTTCATTTGGTTTAGTTTTGGAGTTTCTGTTTAAATAATGTCCGTCCCATAGTTGGCTTATCAAAGTTAAAACTTAAAACTTAAAACTTAAAATTTAAAAACAAAAATCTAAAATTTAAATTTTTGGCTGCTTGGAAGTGGTTTTAGAGTTTCTTACTTACTTAGAGAGGGATGTTATTGACAAACTGCTTCTCTAGTCTATGGAAAAGCATTTTCGCTTTCAGTAGGGTCCACTTATTACCAATTACTCTTAGTAATAATTGATATGTTACATTGTCAAGAGTATGCAAGGAAGCTCAAAAATATATGCTAACAAAATTCTAGAAAAGATTTCAGAACTAACTTATCAATGGTAAAAACTCTTGACGTTTATATGATGAGTGAGGGTCTTGTGACGTAGAAAGCCTGAGCCCTCCAAAATCAGGGTCTTTACACCTAATATAATATGGGGGTCAATAAGTGGTCATCCTCCTCCAGTAAGCCCATATTGGTACAAATTTATTGTCCTGGTGCTTCTGAGTTGCAGCTCTGGAATACAGGATTAAGTTCCATCCAGGTTATCAGTTGATGGGTCACCTTGTATTGTAATTTTTGGCAATTTCTAAAAAACCCTTTAATTTGTTCTTTCCCATTTTTGGGCATCAATTCACTAGGCAATAAAATTTTTCTTCTTGTCATGGTATAATTCTAGAGGAGGGCGTTTGATCAACTCATTACTTTGATCTTTAATAAGTTTGTACCATACTCCGTCACAATTTCTGCCAAAATCCCCCTAAAACCTGTTTCAGGGTGACATTGACCTTATGGAACCTAATATGAAACAATTAACCGTGTTACCTTGGATAACATTTCAGAGGACACTAGGAACCCGCCTTGTATAGGACAAAATATGGCCTGATCAGGAGATATCAAGGTTGTTAGGTATCCCACTTGAACAATGATAATAAATTAAGAAAAAATATCCATTCTTGAAAGTGTGGAGGGCTGTTTGGTGTGTTTTGAATCACGTAGTCTTTTTTGTGATAGTCATATTATTTCCTTTGATGACAAGAGCTTGTAATGTGATGATCTTGTTGGCTAAAGACATAATATGGTGTTGAAATTGGCACAGGGGCGTCATATATCAGGTGCACAGGTATTCACACACACAAAAAGTAATGTGTGATGATATTAGTCTGTTTAAAAACGGTATAAAGAAAAATTTATTATCAGCATTAGAGCATTTAATAATAATTAAGAGAGAACATTATAGTATTTAATTCTGCCAGTGGTTCAGGTGCTCGCTTAAATAATCTTAATAGTAGGCTGGGATCAGCTTCCTAGAAAAAGATGCCTTCCATATGACAATCCCGCTTAGATATTATCTTCACTCTACTAGAGTGCTTATTGGCTCCATCCAGGGTCACTAAGCAGAACACAAGAGTTGCAAACTAAAGTAATAGTATCCAAATTAGGCCAAAACATCAAATGACTGGGAGCTTGGGGAATTTTCATAATTAGAAGCAATACGCCAATGGCCATTAAAATTCTGAAAGATGGCTGTAATATAATTAGGACTTATAACCAATTATTTTATGCCAGCGTGGGCAAGATTGATACTAAAGCTAGAGTAAATAATAGTGGATAGACCCCATGGCCAGAAGCCAAGATGATCACTAAACTAAGGCAGCGGAAATTGCATTGTTGAGAATAGAAATTTGGTATGCTCATGGGTCCTACTGAAAAGAAGCCCCCAATAAATTCAAGGATGTGATGCAAGAAAATTACAAAGAACTGATTGAACCCTCTATCTAAAAATAGTTAAGATAAAAATTTAAGTGAATAAAAATATTATATAAAGCTTTTCTCTCCGTTGCAATCAATTTTGCAACATATTTATCAATACTAGTAAGTTTTATAATCTCTTCAAGGAAATTAGTGCACCCAATGTCAGGTAGCAGTTGGGCAAGCAAAGTAAAGGGCCAGCATGGGCCCTGCACCGTGCGCAATTTTTAAACACCCTGGAGACACCAGTGGCCTCTATAAAAATAATAAAAAAACTGGCAGTTAGTATTTCCCCAAAAATTTTGGCCTGGCAAGTGAAATGTAACCAGTGCATCAATATTACACATTCCCAGCCCCTGTCATCAGTGGAGCACAGGGTTAGAGTATTCCTGGATATCCAACAGATGATTCTTTGGGAAAAGTTCTGTGGAGATGTGCACAACCATTTCCTGAACGCAGTATACGTCGCACCACACTCCATGCCCTGAAGTTGGTTGGATCTTGGTTTTTTAAGTAAACAAAAAGCAGATAAGTTTGCACAGGTGCGTGTGGTGGTAGACCTTCTGGACGGTCAACAGGTGGTCAAGACAAATCGCATTCATTAGACTAAATCAAATCAAATTTTTATTACATTTAACTTCCTCCCCACAATTATTAAGCGCACATAGCTGGAGCACCACCTGGTGGCTGGGCTTAAAGCATATGAGGAAATCCAATCCTTTGAGATGCAACGCTTTACGCTCATGCTGGACTTGTGAACAGGCAAAGCGATTTTGCTCTCACCCCATCCACAGTTGTTGCAGAAAATTTGACCTGAATCCCCCAAACCACATTCGTGTGCATTAGTGGCAAGAATCCCACCCATTCCATGTCATCATGGATAGAGCGCCCACTATCTGCACCTTTTGACGCGCTTTTGGATACAAGGCCCACACCTTCTCAGCCAAGGAGGGCATCTCACAAAATGAAATCATATTTTGAAGCAATGAGCAGTGCAGACACCCATTATGAAACAGCCATAGACACTGACGCCACCCTCCCATGGGGCGTGCAGGGGTGTTACATTCAAGTCAAATCTGTGTCCCTGCAGAAGCATAAGAAGACCAAGCAGGCCTTCAGGGAAGTGGGTAAGGCAGCGGCCACAGCCGCGTCTGTAATCCCATCTGCCCAGACCCAGGATGACATTGAGTCATTTGCTGTTGAAGCGGCTTGCAAATCCATCCACCAATCATAGTGGGCTACCCAACCTGATAACCTGATGGGTGAGTCAGATTTACAAATAAATGTTACCAAGCCTCAATCAAACCTGATTTTCCCACCCAATTCCATCCCAAATTTGCATTTCACTGCGATTATGCACTGCAGGAGCACAGCAATACAAAAACTTGAGCCAAAGAAAAAGAACACCAATCCACATCTATTCTAACATGACGAAGTCCCTTAAGACCGTGCATATTGACAAAATAAGGTATTTAAAGCGGTCTACAGCTACTGCTGCTGATAAAGTGGCAATGGAAGGTTTAGGGGGCCCTTCCAATTACACTTAAGGTGCAATGGGGGAGCCTTAACAATAGGGACGTGAACATCGCTGGACTCAAGACCTCACTGTCTCTGGCTAGGAAACTGAGTTTTTTATAAAATAATTTACCTGTGGAAATTCTGGACATTCAGGAAACCCACTGTCCACATGTTGCCTAGGAAACATGGGCAATCATGCTCCTCCACGCCCTTACCTTTTGGTTGCCGCACTGTGGTGTGCTTATATGTGCGTCCCATAATTTTAAATCTATTTCTTCAAATTTATACCTCGATGGCCATGTACTTGTTGTGTCCTTTTTGTGGGACAAAGAAGTACACGCTGTTGCTAATGTTTATGCCCTGACCTGTGCACGGGCTCACCAGGAATTCTTATCAGCCATTACTTCCCTCCCACTTCCCCCTGATTTGTTTTTAGTGGAAGATATGAACTTCTGAGCCAACCCAGCCATTGACCTCTGGCCTTTGGCGCCTACCCCCTGCAAGGGAATGTAAAACTTTGCATTTTAAAGGCCACTTTGGGGCTGTTTGGTATCATACCTAAACATGCACCGCTGCTCCCCAACATGTCTTGTCCCCATGTGCACAACAGTCAGCTGAGGTTGATGTCCCGCATTGACCTAATTCTTTACCAGTTGAAGTTTCAGTCTCAGGTTGCACACTTTACAATGATGTTAATTGAATTCTCTGACCACAGGATGGTGTCAATTTCCTTCTCTTTGTTGCACCCAGCGGCACAGGTGCTAAAGTGGTGCAAACTTCACCCAGACAAGATCACGTCGCCCAGGTTTTCCTCATGGGTGGACGCCAAAACCTCAGCACTGGAGTTTACCACATCATTATGTGCAGACCTACTTTCAACCTGGTCAAATTTCAAGGCGAACACCATCTGCCAGGCATGCCACATCTCATCACGTCACTCTCAGGCTGCCTCTATGGCCATTTTGCACATGCTTGCAGAAGTGGACCATCTGGAATCTAATGTCCCTGATGCAGCCTACAGCCCAGCATGGGGTCGCAAGTGGGCAGAGGTGTCTGCTTGCCTCAATCTACTGGTAAGGCAACACAAACATAGAATTTGTGTACAGTTCAAAGCGAAAAACATAATGGCTGATGACACGTGCTCAGCCTACTTTTTCCAAAAATCCTTTACACTGCAACAAAGCTTAGCCTGCACACAGGTGAAGCGGCCAGACCACTCTGTCACAGAAACTTCAGCCAGAGTGGCAATTGAAGTTCAAAATTATTACTCCAAATTGTATCACTCTGATCTAGTTGAACCATTTGAAGTTGCTGAATTTCTTGAAAGTGCACATATCTGCATCATTTTCCATTATCCAGAGTAATGAATTTAATTTCTCATAATGAACTCTGGTACATCATTTGCGGTGCACCATACAGGAATTGCCCAGGTCTAGACAGGATTCCTTATGAGTTCTACAAAAAATATCATAATTATTTATCCTCTTTGCTGCTTGCCTCAATGAATCAGTGATTGCTAAAAACGCTCCTCCTTCCTGGGGGCCAGGAGGCGTTCACAATAATGCTGTATAATAAAGGGGATAAGCTGACTTGGCCAACTGGAGCCTCATTTCACTTACTAACACTGATACTAAATTATTTACTAAAATTATGGACAACCGCCTAGGGTAAGTTGCCTCTGATTTTATTTCATCTGAGAAATTTGGTTTCATTCCCAAGAGGTCTATATGGGACAACATTCATACTCTAGCCAACATCTGCTAATCCATGGTTACTGGGGCACTTGTTTTTTTTGATTAGCAGAAGGCTTATGATAGAGTCAAATGAGATTACCTCAAAGCCTGCCTCCACAAGTTCCACCTTCCACACTGGTTCACTAGTTGGGTGATGTTGCTTACGGAATTCTCCACAATGGATGTGCGTGGCCCAGGCTTCCTCACTAATGTAGTTCACCCTCAAAGGGGCCTCCGCCAAGGGGACCCCTTGAGCCCACTCTCATATAACTTCAGGCTTGACTCACTTTTGCGCAACGTTAATGCCCGCCTTACTGGTGTTCATGTGCAAGGCCAAGCACCAGTAAAGATGTTGACGTTTTCTGATGATTGTGTGGTTGGGGTATCTAACAACCAAAATTCACGTGCGCTTGAGGATACTGTCCAGGTTTACTCCAGGGTAAGTAACGCCGCACTTAACGCCTCCAAAACCAAAATCATTCTCCTTGGGCGTTTCCAAGCTCGCTGGTCACCAGCACCCCATTTCCTCCCTGCTATAGCAGCTTGCTCACGGGATCGCTTGCCCTGCCCACCCTTAACCAGACCATTGTGCTCCCTTTCATGCTAAGACTTACTGCTGGTCTGGTTCACCATTTGGGTGTGTGTTTGGAGGCAGGAGGGTATGCCTCATCGGTGATGGAGCACCATATACTAAACAATGTCACAAAACGCATCTCCTCCCTCAGAGCCCACCAAACTTCCCTTACAGGCAGAGTTGTTCTGGCCAACTCTATGCTCCTATCTAAAGTTTGGTTTGTGGCCCAAAATATCACTTTTTCCCCATCTTTCTTCACCTCGTTATATGCTATCCTGCAAGGGTGACTGTGGTTAGGTCGCCCACCGCCAGCGCGCCTGGATGTCTTTTTTGGCCCTCGCCATAGTGGTGGTATGGGCCTGCTCAACTTCGAGGCCAAACTGCCAAAATACTTGGCACCTGGATTGCTGCAATCACCAACCCCATGCTCCCAGCCCAACACTGGTCTCGCGCAGTCCGCTCCAATTTCTCCCATGCTCTGGGCCTCAGCAATCCTACCCACCCCCATTCTCTGTTAAAAATCTTGTCTCACATCCCTCTGCTGTGATCCTGCATGGGACGTCGCCCCACTTCAAAATGAACTCTATTCTCCATGCGGAGCGCTGAGTGGAGAATTTGCATCAGTGGGCGCACTGCCCAGAGTGGTCGTCCTAATCCCCGCTTCAAACAGGAAGTATAAGGTCAAGACGTTCTGAACAGTTTGATACTAAGGAGGTCCCCTATCATGGCCAGGGTGGATTACCTGGACATGTTGGACATACCCTAATCCCTAGAAACCCAGAAAGTCATCTGGAAGTACGTCCATCACCCTCTTATGAAACTGCATGTTCTTTCCCATGTTTGGCATTACTTGAAATGGGTATACTGTACTGCTGAGCGCTCCAATGCATTACACTCCTCATGAGTCGTGTGTGACCAGTATGGAACTTTGGTCCACCATCTGGAAGAGTGCCCTCCGTCAAAAGCGATCTGGAGTGAGTTTCAACGTCTCTTTTGCCAGGATCAAATACAGCCCTTCAGCCTATCTAAGGACATCTTTGACTTGTCCTTGAATTCTCCAATACATCCTTGCCTCTGAGCCTTAGTGGTTGCAATTGCAATGTGGACTATCCACACGGTTGTCTTGGATGTCATCTCAGGATCTATTCTACCCTCCAGGAAGCTGTACGCTGATTCCAGTCACACCTCATGGACTACTTTCAAGCTTAGTTGTTTGGATATCTATCATCCCGTCAATGACAGTTAGTCTCATTATGGTTAATGATTTGGTTCATCATTTCAGATCCCTTCCTTCATATGTGCTCAATAGTGGTGCAAGCCTCTACTCACAATACCATCTTCCCCAATTGGCGTTCCCGCTGGCAACAGGAGACAGCATTAGCTTCTCTGGGGTGCCTCTTGCTTATATTAGTTATTTAAATTTACATAATGGAATTGTCCGTCTCACGGTCGGCCTTCCCCAAAAAATTTGAAGAATATTATATCAAAAATGGTTGGCCAAGCTAGTTTACATTTCCCCTACTTGACCAAACACCGGGAACAAAGCAAAGTTGGCTTAACAAAATTATTGAGAGCTTGTGGCCATTGGGTCTGAAACTACTGATATTTTCAGGAACTTAGAGTACACTGGTTAATAAAAGGTTGTAATGAGACCCTTTATAGTGTAGTCATCTGCATAAATATTCTTGATGATCACAAAAAGCCTTTCTATACGCTTTCCAGCTTGATAGTCTGCCCAAACTCATGATTATGATTATACAGAACCAAAAAACCTGCAGCAAAGTGGGGTAATTGCCGCCAGTCTTTTTTATCATGCTCATAAGGCTACTTTCTGACCTACACATCAGAATAGGCAGCGCTTTGTAGCTGGACTAAAGTCTTCGCCAGCATTTCTATATAATTGATGAGACTCATAACAATTTGATGAACCAAAATGTATGAATATAGGAAAGCGCTATTTTTTCTCATAGAGTAATTCAAACACAGAGTGCCCTGTGGCCAAGGGATGATAAATAACATAGGCAAAACGGAGGAAAGCAAAAAGGTTCCAGATGGACGCTTTGCCCATAATTACTTTATGTATATTCCAACAAGGGTACCGTTTACTCACTCCACAGTGCCGTTAGTCTCAGGGTGATAGGGTGTAGACAATACAACTTGTATACCCATCAAGTTATTGAGCTTAGAGATAATCTAGGATGAAATTTTTTGTCTAAATAACACCAAAAGAAACTTGGGAATGCATGCTGGTAAATGATATCTTCTAAGATAAACTTAGCCATTGTTATGGCCTCTAAATTCCTGACTATTTTAACCTCCACCCACATAGCGAGGAGATAAATGGCCACAATTATCTTTAAACTGACCAGAACTATTGGCATAGGGCCAAAACATTAATAGAAATAGTGTGACAGGAAAAGTTGGGTTTAACTAATTTATAAGAGGCAACTTTATGGTAAGGACTGTCAATTGGCATTTCTTTACAACAAGAGAGTTCTCATGAGTATCAAAATGCATTGATTTTTTGGTAGTGATGGTTTTTGGTAGCTTAAGCGTCTTTTTAAAGCTCCAATGCCTGTCATTTTGTGGTCACCAATCAAAATATTGTTACTCTCCATTAGTCAGGATATCTGAATCCGCTTTTTTATCATTTTTTCTTACCATTTTTGAGATTAAGTTCTTCCTAAAAGTTTCTAAGGTATACTGATTCCTGCTGGTTTGTTGTCATATTGCTGCGTTAGAATCTTATTAAATAAATCAATGTCTGAATCAGGTTCTAAGTGCACAGCGGACAGGAAAAATAACTCATCAATGTTTTGATGCTTTATGATTTCCAGTGCTAAATTTGAAAATTGTAGACTTGTAACTAAACAGCCCATTCAGCCAGCTGTCCTTCTGTCTCCTTCAAATTTTTTACCCAGCGAGGGGAGGCATGATCAGTTAAAATGTTGAAATGTACTCCATGAACATATTTCATTATTGTTTACAAGCGTAGATGACTGACAGGCATTCCTTCTCAGTTATAGTATAGTTCTGTTCATGAGCATTTAGCATAAGGCTGCATAAGTACTTGGTGGTTAATTCTGTCATATTGAGTTGAGATAACACCACCATGATTGCGATGAGAGAAGTAGCCATTTAAAATATAAATGGGTTATCAAAATTTTGGTACATCAACAGAAGCGCTTGGGTAAAGTAAAACCTGAGTTTATCAAAGGCTATATAAAAGTTCTCAGTACACTCAAATGGTACTCCATTTTTAAGTGGTGAAATAGTGGCTACTTAAATTGCTGAAGTTTAAGACTGGTATTAGTAGACAACATTCAAAGGAAAACTTAAACTTTACGCTAACTAATCGGTCAAGCCATGCATTAAACGCTTCAACCTTTGCCAGCTAGGGCTGCAAGTCATGCCTGTCAATGACAAATCCCAAATAATCCAAATGCTTACGGAAAAAGTTGCACTTATATGGCTTTATCTCTAGATCAGCCCTAAAAAGCTAGTGAAATAATTCCACAAGGTGTTGCAGATGATCCATAAACGCTCTAGAAATAACGTTGATATCATCTAAATAAACTAGGGCGCATTTTTTAATCTCTGAGGATGCTATCCTTAGCCCACTGAAAAGCTGTGGGGGCGTTGTACAGCCCCTACGGCATTCTCATAGGCTGTTAGAGGTCATGGTGGTTATCATGGATATTCATTCATAATATTCTTTATCAGCTCTATCTTACAATAGACAGAAATTATATCTATGACTGAAAGATATTGCGCACGGTTCAAGTAGTCAATGCATTATTAATATGTGGTAAAGGATAGGAATTCTTTTTAGTAATGCTATTAAGCTTGTGGTAATCTATTACCACACGGTTTTAACCTCAATTCTTAATGATCAACTCTGGGGAGGCCTGATGACTCTTGGAGGGCACTAACAACCCGTAATTCACCAGCTGATCTATTTCTGTATTGATGACTTCATCAGCCATTCTTTAACATCTAATCAGATGGAGGCGAGTTAATGGTGATTTAAGCATCAAGATGACGAAGTACATCATATACACAACTCAAATCATAGTCATATTTTTGAAAAAATAACGCTGTACTTGTAAAAAAGGGCTAGCGCATATTCATCTCATCCTTATTTAATCCAGATAGACTTTCCTGAGGTACTAGAGCAAAATGATTGCTTAATATTACACTGAGTCCCATTTCATTGAAGTTCTAAAAACTAGAAGTATTCTAGACTTTGTCAACTGGTAACATATGAACAAAAGCGATAATTTGGTGTTGCTTTATCTGAATAGGGTACTTATACAAACTAACTAAGAGCACCTGAATTTCGCCATAGTCAGGGATGATAATCCTAGGAGCAGTGACAGGTTCTAAATTGGTATGACAGAATGATGCAGATACTTGGCTGTATAATCATTAGTATTTTGACTTAATTTCTGCCATTAATATTAACTGATGCCCACTAGAATAGTTAAATTATGATTAGCACGTAGCGGAATACCCATATATTCCAAAATATGGTTGGATAACTACTGAGTCTGAGCCTGAATCTGCTGGTAAGCCATGGGCACTATACCCTTCCTAAAACTAGGTTGACAAGCCCTGATTTTGAGCTTCAAGGACTTTATCCTTGTAACTATGATTAACGTAAGGGTTTTTCCTAAATTTCTAAAAATTATCCTCAAAATCATCCTTGACTCCATGAGATCTCATGAATGAGGTCCCAATAAGAAAGTCGTAATTCTTGTTTAAAAGAATGATAGTAGGAGTGGAGATAAACAAAGAGCTGAATCACAGTAGTAACGCACATTATGATACTTAAGAAGTTGTGGTCTGAGGGCCTGCAATACCATAGGTTCTTTGATGATCTATGTTAGGAGTGAGGTTCAGTCTTTTTACCAGTTTAGTGGAAGCATAATCAACTGGTGCCCCATTATCAACAACTTCATGGACTTTAAGCTTATTAACAGAAATATCAATATAAGTGCATTTTGAAAAATAAGTGTCCACCAGATTTATCATGAGGACATCAAATGTATCTGCATGACTTAAAGAGTTTGAACCTCCATGACTAGCTTAAGGCTGAATTATAGAAACTCCACAATATGCATCACCACATGGACCTCTTTCTTTTTTTTAGTACTAGATGGTCCCAACCCGAGGGGGGGATTCATCGATGTCACATGGACCCCTTTCAATTGGTGGATATCGCCAGAAGTAATTGTGAGCTTTTATAGCAATAACTGTTGAATGTAAGGCTTTACTGCTAGTTTGGCGCCAACTAAACTTCACATATTTTCAGAGGAGCAGTTGGTCACAACTACCTTATCTTCATCTATTACTTTCTGAACCTCCAGAGGCGAGGCAGCATTATTATCCCTCCATTTGATGGAAGGCGGATTCAGAGATTTCTTTATATTTGGTTTTTTGAAGAGGCGGATGTAAAAACCTTTTCTACTCTGCCCTGACTTTTCTTAACTCCTCCTATTTCATTGGGTTTGCCAAATATATCCTAGACTTAGAGCTTGCTTTATGGTAATGATTGTCATAATTTCTAAAATTTTTACAAATATAACAGAGGACTTCATTAATGACAGGCTTCTCAGAATGAGAGTCATATAATTTAGTTAATTCTTTAGTTAGGAAAATTCTTCAGTTGAGTGGGTCACATGGCTCTCACGGATTTAATTTAGGCACTTCAAAAGGGAATTTGTGTAATGGCACAGATGATTTACCTTGTGTGTAATATCATTCACCTCATTATTACTAGTATCAAAGCCCAATACAACGCTGTATAGGAATCATAAATTTTGGCGAGGAGAAATCTGAGGGTGGGTTAATTAGGGTAAGCTGGGGGCCCCCGCGTGGCACAACCAGGGAAAGCCTGTGGAAACATGGGTGATTAGCTAACACCAGAACCCCGAGAGTCACATTGGTCAGGTCCTGTAGTGGCCTGAAAGAAGTGCGGGATGGTAATGATGACTGTGTTGACCTGTTCTTGTGGGTGTCTACCACTCCCTGAGGGGAGAATACGGGCAGGAAGGGGGGGTACAAGTTGGCTAGGGTGCCTGTCAATTGGCCTTCCCATGAGCTGGGGTTGCGCGGGTGTGGACCCCAGGACAAGGGAGGGGAAATCTTGGTTGGCTGCACTTTGGTGCACCTGCCTACAATAATTGCTGTGGTTTGCAAAGTTGGCCTGAAGCTTGGCTATCTGTAAGTTCAGTCAGCATGACTGGCTGGTAGCAAAATGGATCATGCAAAAAAGTAAGGCTGATCTGAAAGGACTTTAAGGCTTCCTGTACAAAAATGGGCTATAGAGCATCATCTCCGTTAAAAGAATGCAGGTGCCAAAGGAGAAGGCTTCAGCTTCTCCCCCCTCAGGGGCCTTAAGCCTGGGGGCCATCAGGTCTTGTCCCCCTTGCGGGGGACAAGAGGCGTATAGCCTGTCCTGGCTGGTGCAGACGAGTTACCCAGTACTAAACAGGGCGGGAATATGTCAGTTTAGGGGGTAGCATGAGCTACTCCCAATCGCGGTCAGGCCCACATTTTAAGTGATGTTTAGATTCGTGAATTCCTAGTGTGGTGGGGGGCAGTACCCCAGGCCTTCATACCGCTATAGTTGCCCACACTAGGAGACCCTTGGGGCTTTTTAAAACTTAAAAGGCAATCTGAGCTTTAAAATCATTTATTACATCAGCCCCATGTAACGTCTGCGCATCTAAATAAAAGTGTTCAGAAAATACTTTAATAGGTTATCTCTTTTGAAAGTAGTATTGAGAAAGTCCATTTTATGAGTGGTCATCCTTTTGGATCCGCCAAACTCCTTGATAAAAAATTTTTTGGCATTCAGGTAAGACACGCCTTCCTTCATTTTGTTTTGCATAACTAACTCCTGACTTTTGGAGTCCAACGAGTTTTTAAAGCTGCCAACTTAGCGGTCTCAGACGCTCAAGCCTTACTTGTATTATATACCCAGTAAATTATGCACATTTGACGTCTTATTGAACAATGGTGAATTAACAAGGTTGACCAGAATTAAATCAATATGGATGTAAGGCCAAAGGGCCAGAGATGTCCCCATCTTACTTTCAAGGTTACCAACACATGGAATGGAAAAACATAATTATAAGTCGCCATATTGTCAGGTTGCGCAGAAGCTTCAGCTGTCAGAAAGGTGAGGAAAACAACTTGATAGCTATACATAACCTGCATCCCATTGCCCTCACTATAATGTTCAGACAGAGAGAATTTCAGAGCAACTTGACACAGACAACACTGGCAAATATTTTAACAACTCTCCAACATAAATTGGTTTATTAATTCAGAAAAAGGCGGCTTCCATCTGCTACATATCTTCCACATTGACAAACATTTGGTTAGTGGAACAAAAGTCTGCTTTCAAGGCCATATTTTCACTCGTTAGGGACCTTACTTGTTGTCCCTTAGTTTTAAGCTCCTCATGTAAGCTGTCAATCTCCTGGTGCACTACAATAATAGAGTAAACATCCGCGCATATAAATTTACTAAGTCTTTCATTTAATGATCATGGCTTGATATGATATCAGAAGGTAGACCAATTTAGGCCTTCACCTCTGCTTTAATTGACCAATCTTTTCAGAACACTTTTAAAAAAATGACAGGCCAGAATCCATACTGGTAGATAAAATGCACAGAAAGCAGGGTATGGTCCCCTGTAGTGAGCATCAAATGTTGAAATCAATGTTAGGGCGTTGAACTTCAAGTGTACAGGTTAATACACCAAAAATACAAAGTACTGTTTGAGGACAGTAACTTTTATCAAAACTTCACAAAAGAAACTTTATCTTCAGCAATAGCGTTTTTACTTTAAGAAAAAACAGAGCACCCAGTAATTTTGAATACTGCCAGAGGCGCATGAGCTTTCTGAAGTAATCTTTCAGATAATCTTATACAACTTGTTCCAAAAAAATCCCCTTCCCCTTAAAAACATCCCCAGAGTTGCTTTTTATACCAGAGATCTCATTGGGGCCTTTTCATGGCTATTAAACAGCCCTCTAAAAGTTAAAATAAAATTGTGCTATTTAATTTAAATCAGAATTTGAATAAATATGGCTCAAGGAATTTCATATAAAAAGGTGCAATATGCTAGATATAATCAAATTACTGGGGGTACCCATAAAAATATAGGACCCTACTAACAATGATTTTACGCTGGCACAGGACACATAAAATAGTATGCTAACATAAAATAGGAGGCGATAAAGTGATTATGGACGTGGCATTGATGGCTGATAATTAAAAGAATGAGAGATGCGCAAGCAGGGATTTAGGGATTTGATAAATAGTAAACTAATAAATTAGGCACTACATATAAAAACGTTGGCCACGCGCTAAGGTAAATACCATGGACTGATCAAATATGCTTTCTACATAGGTTGTTTTTTACTTAAAATTTGAAGGCTGAGAGCTTTGATAACTTTGTAATTATTAATTTATGCAGCTCCAGCTATATCTCCTAGTTGATCTTTGTCTCCATGACACTCTCTTGATGAAGAAGTAACTTTCAGCAAGAGAATTTTTGTTAAAGGCAGGCGAAATCTTTAATGTAAACAAGCAGAAATGTATAAAAGTAAAAATACTTTTTTTTGTAAACGTTGTAATTTTGTAGATTAAGCGAGAGTTTGAGATTTCGTGGTTAAAGGGATTTCCAGAAAAACCAGTGGAATGCTTCTAATCAAGGAGACACAATCTTCCCTAAATTGATTTGACAGGTTTAGTCAAATTCCAACTGGAAATATCTTTATCTAACAGCTTGGAAGATCAGAAGGGATTTGAGCCCTCAGCTGCTCATCCTGATAGCCATCACTCATGGAAATTTTGATAATTTCTGCCATGATAGATTTCTGCCATGATAGATTTCCTTGAACAGGTTGTGTAGTATCTGCCATTTGATTAACATTCAATCCATCATGAATCCTGTCAATCCCAAAAATGCCTTCTCAAGATATTGCCGAGGAAAAACATAAGTGCAAAAGAATCCAGCGTAAACTTGATTTACAACAGAGCCTGACTTGATGGAGGCGATGGAGTACTCAAGACATTGACAATATATTAAATAAGGTCCTGACCACAACGTATCAAGTTTTTGCACTCAACCCACTGGCTGGTGGAGATATATTAATACCAGATCTCCTAACTGGTACTCAGTCAGGATGTGCTTTTGAGTTTTGGTTTGATCCGCCTCTCGCTGAATGATAGTCCCACATAGACTTAGCAGCCAGAGCTTGTAGTAAAAATAGTTAATCCTCCAGCCTTCACATAGTGAGCTCAGTGGTTTCCCGTGTGAAGATCTCTGATATGGGTTGGACACTCAAGGGCCTGATTGTCTCTCAGCCATATAGAGCTCAAAACGGAGACATCTGCAAGCCCAATGGTAACTCATACAGTATGCCAATAGAGCCATTGGGAGGTATTCATTCCACCAGCATATGTTATATTGAGCCATTTTGCAAAGGATAAAGACTAGCATTCCATTTGCCCATTCTGCTGCTCCACACGTAGTGGGATAATATGGAGCTAAAAGGATGGGTAAGTGCCCATCAATGAATTAAGGTCAATGATCACCTGAGATACAAAGTTGGTGCAGTTGTCAGACAGCAGTAGCCTTGATTACCTTGGTGGGCGAAGACCTGTTATGATAAAATGAAGTGGTCACCTTAGAAGTTGTCAAGGAAATTGAGATGGATTTAACCCATTTTGTAAAGTGACCAACCGCCTGTATGATATTAATGATAATATATTGGTATAGGTAGTGGACTGACAATGTCAATGCTCACACTAGCAAATGTTGTGATAGAACCTGTGACCTAGTGTTGATACGTCATGTTAGGAAGTTTCTGGCTAGCACAAATGAGACAAGAGTCAATGACATCTTGAATAGTCTCATACATCCCCTCCCAATAGCATCACTCTCAAAAACATTGACGAGTTTTCTTGACAACGCCATGGTCTACCATCATATGGCCCTCCAAAGTGGTCTGTTCTGGATGACGGGCGGACAAAAGGCAACCAAGAGGTGCCAACCTGTCTGTATAACAGCCTATCTTCAACTTGGTTCCACTCAATCACTCTCTTTGACTGTTGCTGACTGCAGCAGTTTCTTGTCTTCACTCCTAAGGTTTCCTCATGTAGTTAAAAAAACAATCTTCTTCAGTGGCATAGAAGGTCAATATGGTCATTCGGGACAGTGTGTCAGCATTTTTGGTGTATTATTCCAGAACAGTGGACAATAAAAAATCATAACTTTGGAGTTTGAGTGCCCAGCGGGCCAGTCATCCATCTGGGTCCTTCATCTGTTGTAACCAACTTAGAGAGGCATGGTCCATAACCACTGTAAGTTGATTCCCATATTAAAAATGATGGAGATGCTTGATGGTAAGTAGGTTAATTAAGCACCCATGATCAGTTACGCTATAATTCCTCTCCACCTAAGCTATGGTTTTACATTAGTATTATATATGACGATTAATTTGATTTGCATCGAGATGATCCTGGATGGCCATAACAGCTACATCACTAGCATCAGTAAATAGGATGAATGGTTTGTTAATCACAGGATGGATAAATTTAGGGGGGTTTGCAAGAGCTTTCCTTAGAACATCAAAAAGCTTGCTGTTGAATCTCTTCATTGGAACGGAACTTCTTGTGGAGCATAAATGTCTGGGGTTTGATGAGCTCAGAAAACTGGGTGGTAAAGTATCAATAATAGCCAAACATCTCGAGGAACACCTGGATATTGCATAAGCTGGAGGGTTAAGTCATCCTCTCAAGTTGTGACATTATTGTCTGATAATGGTAAAATTCTTTCTTAACATATTGTTGACCGGTGATGAGTTAACTCATCACTGGTCAACATTGTGATACCAAACGAAAATTTTAAAGTTATAAAAAATATATCCAAAGTAAGTTTCTTTTCATTCAGTATAAATAAAGTTTATTGAAGTTTATTTATAATGTTTTACTTTACTTCCATATTCAATTACAAAAACATAGCTGATGACATGACATAGTTTGTTGTAAAATTGCTGGTCGACAATGTGTTAAGTAACCTTATGGTTGAGGAAATCCATTTCCATTTGGACTAACCAGAATTTTGCTGGCTTTAGTCTCAGAAAAATGGAGTGAAGGCGTTCCAAACGCTTCTTTGAGAGAATACTGTGCTGGTCAAAGGTGTGGTAGAACATGATCATGTCAATGAGGTAAACTAAGACACTTTCCATTTTCAGGTGCCTAACAGGCCATTTATCGCCCTTTGTAAATATAGCCAGGGTGTTGCAAAGTCCTTGGGGCACTTGCATAGGTTCAAATAACCCCTTACTTTCTATAAGATCTCATTTTACCCAATCCTAAGGACAGGCTTGATCTGCTAATAGCCTCTAGCAAGATCCATTGCAGAGAAGAATTGTGACCCAGCCAGAAGTTGAAGGGATACATCAATCTTTGGTAACAGATAGCTGTTCTTCCGAGTAAGGGCATTCAACTGACAGTAATTCATTACCACCCGATGCCGCCCATCCTTTTTTCCTTATAAGAAGCAATGGGGAGGTTAAGGACTTTGTGAGCTCTTCAATAATCCAGCTTTAGGAGCTGCTCATTCCTTTGCCACCTGAGCTTCAAAAACTTTAGATTTCCTGTAGGGCTGAGCACAAATTAGAGCAGAGTTGTTTATAAACACTCTTTGCTGTACACCTTTCATCCTCCCAAAGTCAACCGAACTTTTAGAAAATATGTCAGCGTACTCTCCAACAAAGCGTCTGCATGTAGCTGTTGCTCAGTTGTGAGGGTGTCACCTATCCTCACGTCTACCCAGCTGAATATGGTATCTTCATCAATCCCTAAATTATGTAACTCTCCACACTCACAAACAGATTCAAATTGATCATTTGATAGAGTCTGGATGCATGTGATGTATTGGTTTCAGGATATTTGCAGAGTTCAATTAGTGAAATTTGCCAACAATCTGGGTAAGGGTCCCTGACAGGCAGGATCTAGCACCCCAGGGCAAGTGAGTATCTCATGCACAGATCTGTTAGGATTACCTCAAATTTATAACAAGCGGTTCAACAGAATGGTAATGTGAATCCTCATGTCAACCTGTATTTGAGATTTTGGGGTATAACTATACAGTTTTTGGTATATACAGACATCCCTTCTGGAGCTTTACACTGTAAGGAGCCAGTTTGATTTTTGGCCCAACTACATAATAATCTAGTAACTCAATAAAGTTTTGATGTTCCAGTAAAAAACTCCTAAGCTTTCCTATTTCTCTCTCTAGAGTTTTCCTCTATGACTAATGGAATGTGGTATCCTAGAATAGAGGAGTACAGATTCTTTTAAATGATTTAAGTATCAAATTCTATATGAAATTGGGTGCCTATGAGGAGATCATAACTATAATTCTCCAGCTCAACTGACAGGGCTGACACAACCAGTGCTTAAATTGGAGTTTTGATGTGGAGTAAGCACCCAAGGATTATTATGATGAGGTGCGACGTTCTATAATCCATGGTGTGATTTTGGTACAGTGTGACTATTATCTGTTTTACTAACCAAAAGGAAATGACATAAACGTTAACCTGGTGCTGAAAATGGCCAAAATTTTCACCTTATGGGTAACTGATTAAAAGCGGGTAATTTCAGTAACAAAATGAGATACTGAATAAAAGGAATGTCTTGTGGGTGTGACCCAGAAAGATCATGATAAGAAAGATTCAAATCTTTATTTGAAGGTAATATATCTGGGACACCTATTTGACAAAGGTGAAAGGGACATAACATTTAGGCTGGGTAACAGATGTAGGTATGGAATGAGGCACTGAGTTGTCAACAGAGGGTGCCTCACACCCTAAACTGACTCTGCTTTTCCTGACTCCTCTACTCTTTCTTCCAACAAATTCCTCCTGATGCTCATTGATTCCACAGTAGGAGCAGGAGTTGCGTCAGTAATTTAGCACTTTAGAGGCGTCCAACTGAATGAACCTGTGACTGATTCCCCTTTTTAGGGCCTTGCCTCACCTCCAGTTCAGGCAGCTCCATAATCAATTCCTTAATAACAAGGACTAACTCATATTGTTTCTTTGCGGTTTGGAAGTGTAGTATGAGGTTCATACTGTTCTGGTATGCGGAGAGGACAGCGGTGATGTTGTTGTCTAAATTTGACTCAGTTACATGACGCAAGGCCTGCGATTCATGATAAAAATGCTCTGTAAACTAAAGTTTTGTCTCTCCTCACTTAAAACAGATCCGCATAAATTCCTGCTTGCTGTTGGAAAGGGAGAGGTTACTGCAAACTTTTTTGATGAAGGCATCCTTCAACTCCACGCAGGTTGTACATTCCTTAAAGTAGGGCATCATGTTTTCTTCAGCATTACTATTGAGGAAAGTCTGAATGTGCTAACACTTTTGGTGATCTGTGGTTCCTCCTTTAAATTTCACAAGAGTACAGACAAAACTTGATAATTTTAGTTTTAGACACATACGTCTCTTTGAAAGCGGGTTTGAAATACCCAACAGGTTCAGATAAAACATGGATAGCTATATGAGTAGACTGGACAGTCTCAGTTGATTCTAGAGTTCCATAGTCAGATTGGGAGATGGTTCTATTAACCTGACATCAGAATACATCGATATCATCCTTAGAGTTGGTATAGCAAGTGTTGACATGATGAGGATGGCTTTAGTATTTAATAGTCGGTGGATTTTATCAATCTTGGCTGACTGGCTCACCACCTTATTGTAGATACACAACTTGAATGTATTTGGAGATTAGCGTCAGGTCTGCATCAAGGAAATCCCTTCAATATTCATCCACGGTCCTTGAGCCACCTTTAGCAGCTGTTGTTTGAGGGCGCTAAATCAAGCTTCATATCTTTCATCAGAGGATGGTTCATTAATCAGTCGCATATTCTCCTCCATTGTGGCAGAGCTACGGTTGCTGAGCTGATTATGTGAATATATGTCTTCACTAGGTAGCCTCAAAAGGAACCTGGAAGAAAGCACCATAGTTAATTTTACTTGAATTTTAGGCTGAGCCCTTTAAAGGCTACTTAATTATCAGTTGCTATAGCTCCAGCTATATCTTCTATTGGACCTTTTTCTCTTGGGCAACCCTCTTGACAGTAAAGTAACTTCAAGCAAGGAAAATATCTTCTAAATGAAGGTAAAACTCTAGTGTAACTAGGAAATAATTGAGTGAAAACAAAGAATCCCTTTATTTTAGAAATCAAAACTTTTATAGATTTAGTGAGATTTTGGGATTGCATGGGGTATGAGGATTTCTGGAAAAAACCAGTGGAATGTGTCTGATTCTGGGGGATATGATCTTTCCTAATCTATTTGACAGGATCAGTTAAACTTCAACTTGCAAGATCCTTATCTACCAATACATTGGATTCAGAAGGGATTTGAGCCCACAGCTGCTCATCCAGATTCCATTGCTCGTGGCATTTTCAATAGTTTCTGCAGTGATTGAATTCCCTATATTGGATTGTAGGGTTTCCGCCATTTTATTCTCATTTGAACTATTATGAATCCTGTCAATCCTAACAACATATTAAGTGGCTATAAGTTTAAGTATATAAAAATAACACTGGACAACAATGATTTTGTTACATGGTTACCATTTGCTGAATCTTATGTACTGTTGAGCGCTGATTCTGAATATGAAGTCAGAAATTCCCTATTGGCCTCAGTTTTTTTGCAATTGCCCTTCTTAATTCTCTAGAAAGTACATGGGAACAAACTATGAAAGTGCAATATATATGACATCTATAATTTACTTTTTGCAAAATTTATGTTGCTATTTAAACTGTATACTATTAATTTTTTCAGTTCATAAATATCCATGACAGATAAGTTTATTATGTCAACACAATAAAACACTACACCAGAAAATCAAAACAAAGCAGAAATTAGGTATGTTGAAATTGCATGTATGTTTAATAAACAGTTTTCAAAAAAATGGTAATTACAAAAAACTATGCCCAATAGTAAGAAACTATTTACATATATGAAATCAGCGTCAAAGACTCTATAAAATTCAGATGTTATCATTCTTGTAACAAAAAAAATCCAAAATTTTGGTAAACAGTGTAATTGCACACAGTTGGTTTGTCAAACCATTGACAACAATACTTTTAACGTTTACAATAAATTTAACTTATAATTGATGATAACACCTTTGAAAGTTTTACAGCGGAAAATATAACAACTTAGGGGTTTAGATAGCCCTTCCTATAGGATCTCTGCACCCTGCGTTACATGGAGTGGTCATAACTTAACTAGTGGACACACTGACGAGTTAAAGAGTCCAGTATCTTTCTTTGTGGGATTACACATTTTCTTGGGGGGGGGGAAATATAAATTGTAAATCTCTTTTGTGATTGATTCTGAATTAAGGCAGCTAAAATACCTATACAGCTCAAGATGGTACTCAGGTAGAAGTCTAATGAAAAATATTGCAGCAGCAAGGAAAGATGGTAATCATTTTATTGATCAGTTTATAAACCAGCGCTTATTAACTGTGTAGGCCAGCTTTCACATGGAAGGCATGAAAAATGGGTTGACCCTTTTTCCTCTGGGGTCTAAGGTTTTGCAATCTATATACGGGTGTGAGAACTACTTAATATAAGAATATTCATTATTATAATAAGATAGCATTATTGCCAAACTGGCCCACTCGCTCAGAGAGTGCTGATGTTTGGGGATAACACTAACAAAATTACTTGTTTGTTCACAGCTCACCAACAGGTGAATTGTTGGGTCTACTTCTTGCATATGTAGAAATTTCTTGTTGTATAACCGTGTCCAATTGTGGTGAAGCCTTGAAACTTTACATATCGTTACTATAGATCACAATGGAACTCTCTCATCCTCTGAAGATATCAGGAAGGAAAAGTTTAAATTATACTAAATTAGAACTGTACTTGGGTTAACATCAAAATAAAAGTGACAATAAAAAAGCAATTTTTGTAAAAGATGTTAAAAATATTATGTCTTAAACATAAAAAGTATTTATAATTCTATAAATAGGGTGTTAGTATAAGGTCTTGATTTATAAAGGATCGAAAATTTTCTCACAATGCAATTATGCATTTTCTGTTAGATTTCAGGATCAGCGGAGTCCATTTTTTTGATCCACTGGGATCTTCTGGGCTTCTTAAATTGTATAGAGCTTAATCTGCATGTGACTGCGTGGCTGCTGCCCTGTTTGCTCCTGGTTACTATGTGGAGAGTGTTTATAATTTTCTTATCTAAAAAGAAAAGAAAGGACAAAGCTCAACCCACAAGGAAATGAATATCAGTATTATTAAGTAGAATACATCATGATTGATGTCAACACCTTTATGATTGATAAACATAAAACGTAATACCTTCATAAGGACTTAAGCCATGAGCTGGAAAAAGGGTAGCATTGGATTTTGGAAATATAAAATGGCTCTATTTAAGGTAGAGAGACGACCAACAGAGAGATTTGTAGGATACACACTTCTTCAAGGACAATTAGAATGTTAGTCCTTGATCACATTGTTGAGATTTTAATATAAATTTGGACCAATTTTATGAGAAACCCATTGATGGTAGTTATATAACTCAAGTATGTGTGAACTCAATGGATTGAAACCACTTTTTGTTTACTTTTCAGCTATTAATAAATTCCTGAAGAGAGAATCCAAAGGTTTTTGGAAATCAAACTTAAAGAATTTTCTCGTTTAAAATATAATGTGTAATCCTCAGCAATGTTGATGTAACACCATGAAACTTGTCATGCAACTTCTGAAAATTTACCTGAGCCTGCATCACTTTAACTCAGCATTAATCCAAGATATATCTGAGATCATAGATGATGGCCAAATTGACCACTTTGGCCTCCTTTATTTCCTCATTTTCTATCAATTTATAGCAGAAATCTTTTCATGAGACATGACGATATTCTTGTGACCCTTGTTGCTGTTGCAGCAGATTGGACACATCAATAGCCTTAATTTTTGGATCTTAAAAAGTTAGTTCACTTCACATTTTGGTAACGTTGGAATTTATCAGCTTTTTTATAAGCAAGTAAACTACCTTTAGGTGTGTTTTTGCTAATAACTCTTATCATTGGAAATTAAATCCAAGGGTATAAAGAGAGTTTCTTTAAGGTTTTTCTTTTACATCTGAACATAATTGTTTGGACCGTTAAAAATTAATCTGCTTAAGTCATGATGACCAACTCATATTTTAGCTTGGTGTTCATGAGGTATATAGAAGCCTCTGTCAACAGGAATTTTAGGTCCTTTAAAGCCTATAAATAAACTTCAGATAAATTATAAACATTTTGATTCCTAACATATAGTTTAATCTTAATTTTAGCTCTTGTTGATAGCTCATTAGTAATAATAATGTTATTAATTTGGGGTTTTCTTAAGTTTTCTCCAAAGGTTGAAGAATTACCCTTCTGATTGGCCGTTTTCCAATATCATCCTACACATGATGAGATCTAGGGAAAGGCTTTTAAGTGCCAGGGTTGTACTTAGGAATAGGTGATTTATTGTGTCATAATTGATGGAATACTCATTTTCTCTTCTCATGACTGCAGTTTCAGATCCGTTACAGACGTCCTGTAATTTATCATGTTGTCATCGCAATGTGATAGAGTATTACCTTCTGTTGCACCTCAAACTTAGCAACTTGGGTCTTTGGTCAAAGTCAAAGTTTGTGAAAGCAAATGGCTGGAACTATCAGTGCTGAAGTCAGTTTCTATAGACAATCAACTCAAGTCAATATAGGAGATGAATAAACAAATCAATTATAGAAATCCTTGCTAATCTGCAATTCCATCTGAACCTGTATCAGGTAATAGTATTTTTAATGAGACAGCATCAATTATGGCAACAACAAAAGATCATATCTTTGGATCAGAAATTAACGTGAATTTATTAAAAAGATTTTAGTTGCAAAATATTAAGATAATCTCTTTAAACCATCCAGTATTAAATAAAAATCTCTTTGATATCAAATACTTATAGAAGCTAAAATATTTGTAAAGTTTTAAGTGACAAATTATCTTGAATTTAATGTCTTGTTTTTTAAGTTTTTGTTTTTTCCCAAAAGACAAAAAACAGGGAGCAACTAGTCTTCCTTACTAGGATAGCTCTGGTCCCAAAAATCCATTTAATATTAAATTTTACAATAAAATTTGCAATACTATAAGTGTTGCGCACTATAAGGGGCATCCAAGTTGTTGTTAAAGTAAAATTGTAAATTATAATTTATAAAATGGAAAATTATATCCAAGATGGTCCTTTTAATGGATATAGAAGTTTTGCTCATTGGGTCAGTACTTATAATCAGAAATTCCTATAATGCAGCCCAAATGTTTAGCTTTCAAATGCTAGCTTGAATTTGTCATAACACTTGTTAATTAAGACCAATATTGTTTAGCTCAATAATATTAGTACACTAAACAAAATTAATGGAGGGTATCTATGCTGCTGGAGTCAGTATCAAGTTGTGCTACTGTGATTCCCTCTACCATGAGATTTTTTTGTACTTCAGATTAATTTCTAACTACAGTATTAGCAACAGAAGTCAATTAAAATCTTTATTTTAAACCCAGATTTAAATCAATTAATTCAAATTATGGAAATGCATCAAGGCTAATAATTTTCTTCTGTCTTTTATTGGATTTCCTGATCATTTGAAATTAATTAGTAATTGCATACCAATATGATTAAATTATATGAACTAACCTCTAACTTTTTTCAGGATAACAGAAAAGCAAGATTGAATAATTGTCAACTTATTAATGAAATTCAAGGCCAAATTATCCTGCTGAATGAAGTATCCACAAATTATTTACATCAGTGTTCCCCAACTTTTTTTGAGCCATGGACCAGTTTAATATCAGAAAATATTTTCACAGACTGGCCTTTAAGGTATGGTGGATAAATACACAAAATAAAATAATATGACTGGCTCAAACAATGTGGTATTTTTTAAAGATAATAATAAATGTGAATCCACTGTGCATTCATAAGCAACTATATTAGCAGCGTCCTTGTAATATAGCACCAACAACATAACATGAGTAACATCCTCTCCGCTCCTAACACTCTCTGGTCACTAAGGTAACGTTTAAACATACCTTGCAAATAAGATACAACACAAAAACAAATATAAAATGCATGAAAAATACAACTCACCATAACGCTAAATCAGAGGGAGCCCTGAGCTTGTTTCTCTGAATTGAGATGGTCCCATCTAAGGGTAATGGGAGACAATGAAACCTGAAGTGTGTTACTTATGTCCAGTCTACTCCATAATTTTGTTTTGATTGCTGCCACTGCAGAAAATCCCGCCTCACACAAATAGGATTTCATAAATGGCAACAGGGTTTCAGTGCTTTTGTGGCGATCTCAGGGTATTATGCCATGACTTTAATCCAGAACAATGGCAGAGTTGTTGTCTTGAACATACTTTTAAGGCTGCCATCATTTGCGATCTCCAGCAGTTGATCTTCTTGCATAGACATGCTGAATTAACCTGGTTTTGACAAATGGGTCACAAATCCATTCCTTGGCAGTTAGTGGGTCTTTTGTGGTTAGGAAGTAGCGCTCAAATTCTTTCAAAAGCAAATGCAGTTGATCGTGCACCAGCTGGGATAACGAAGTCTTGGGCCCAGTCTCTTCCAAAATCCCTGTAAATTTTGAAACATGTCAAATATACCACTGTTTACGCGCTGTCCCCACAAATACAGTTTGGCTTTAAATGCAGCTACTTTATCTATCAACTTGAAGACAGTTGTAATTTTCCCTGAAGTGAAAGATTGAGTTCATTGAGAAGGTTAAATATGTTACATAAGTAAGTGAGTTTTGCAACCCATTCCTCGTCACTGAAATGTGTTGCCAGCGGTGACTTTTTTCTGAGAGAAATCTCTGCAGCGGCTCTTGTAATTCAAGCACTCTGGCCAGAAATCTCCCTTGGGATAACCATCTTATTTCTGTGTATAAGAGAAGTTTTCTGTGTTCTGTGTTCATCTCCTCACAAAGCTTCTTGAACAGGCGCAATTTAAGGGTGTGAGCTTTGATGTGGTTAATAACTTTTCTGACATCATTCAATATGCTGTTAAGTTCTGGTGGTATATTTTGGATAGCCAGAATTTCCCTGTGAATGACACAATGCGTATACTTGCATTCAGGCGCAACCTCCTTAATCCAAGTAGTTAAACCAGACAGCCATCCAGTCATGGCAGCAGCTCCATCTGTGCATATGCTGATACATAAAACCATTTCAGTTTTTCTGAATTATAATCATCCAGCAACTTGAATAGTTCTGTGGCTGTGGTTTTGGTTGACAATGATAGTGCACATAACATATCCTCATGAACATCCTCCTGATAAATATATCGCACATAAACAAGTAATATTGCCTTGTTGTCAATATCTGTAGACTCATCAACCTGGAGAGCACTACGGTGATATATTAATCCTCTCCAACAATTGTGTTTCAATGTCCTCTGCTATTTCCTCAAAGCACCAAGTGATGGTGGTAGCCAAAAGAGGCACTTGTGCTATCTTTTTAACTGCTGCCTCTCCTATAAGTTCACGGCAAGTGTCTTTAGTGGCTGGTAGGTTCAATTCTTCACCAATGGTGTATGGCTTCATAGCCTTAGCGATATGATTAGCCACCAAGTATGATGCTCTTAATGCACTCACATTTGTTGATGTAATGGCCCTCAGTAATTGCTTCTGTCCTTCTTTTTCATGCTTTTTCTTTCAAAATACTCAAAAGGCTTGTCTTTTAATGCAGGGTGATTGGTATCCAAGTGTCAAAGCAGTTTTGAAGGCTTCAGCCTTTGGGACCATCTAGTACTAAAAAAAAAGGCTTCAGCCTCATTAGAGAGCCAGTTGCTGCATATTATGCAAAGCGGGCTTGGTGCATGGGAATCACCTGTAACAATAAATCCATAATTTAAGTAGGAGTCCTGGGTTTGTCTGTTAGATGCAGCTTTTTTTCTTCAAAGTCATAGGCTCTTCTTCTGTCTCCTCACTGGGCCTTTTCCAATTTGCAAAATAAACTTTTCAAGATATTTTTTTACTCAATTTTGCTAACTTGGGGGTATAATTTTAGCAGCAATGTATCATGTGACCAAGACAAGCATCAAGAAAGAGTCATAGACGGATGTAACAGTGTTAATCCAGTCATTTTTAAAAAATAAAACATCGTTCAGACTCTGATAATAAATAAAACAGAAATAATGTAAGTTATTTATTCTTTCTCTGCGGCCAGTACCAAATGGCTCATGGACCAGTACCAGTCCGTGGCCCAGGGGTTGGGGACCTCTGATTTACTTAACCAAATTGATCAACAGTAGCAATTTCAAATTATCATAAGATAGAATTGGTCTAGTCAACTTAAAAATAGCATAGTTCAACTATTCAATTCTAATTAGGCTCAATATGTAATTTTATTATAAAGCCAATTCCATGCATTATAACAACAATTACTAGGCCTATCTGTTTAAGAGCATAATTAATGAGGACAAGGATCTCTAGGACCCCTGGCCACTCATGAAACATTAGTACTTATTGCTGATTATGATGATTATAATAGAGTCAAAATATGATCCTTCTGTCTATTACACCTTTAAAATTGGAAACTTTGTTAATGCTGTAAAGTTCAATTAGACTGATGGCGTGTTTCTGCGAGTAACTCTAAAGCACTGTCTGGAGAAATGGATGACTTAGATGCATTTACTTTTGTTATTGATGAATGTTTAGATAAATCAGAGCTGAATTATTAAGAGATAGTTTTTATGTCAGAAGTTAAAACCATCTTGAAGCTCACTGACTTTCATTACAATTCCTTTGAGATCAGCTTAACAGTATGTTAACTTATAGTAGATTTGATCATTACTAAAGAAATTCAAAATATTATATATCAACTAAGACGAAGATTGGATCAGAAATTTCAAAGTGTTTATCTGAGACTAAAAATTCTGATATCACAATTAATACTAATGATAAAACTAACTTGGCTCCATTTTAAAAACTTTAAGCCTAGTTTTAAAAAGAATTTGATACCTGGAGAAGAAAGTATTGCATCCTTCCTTTAAGCCTATGAAAGTTCTATTGAAGAAGCAACAAAAGGACAAAAGTTTAAGCATTAACATCTTTGTTTGAATAGTGCTACTAGCAAAATAATGACGCATCACCTTAAAGAATGGAAATCTTTTAAGCTAGATGCATATTGTCTTATTCTAAGAATCTGTGAGCGATCAAGCTATTTCTAATAAAAAGAAGATTTCATGGCATATGGCTACAGAAAGGGGGAAACTATGGTTGAGTATGATTTTCATTGTTATTTTGGTTCTTAACCTTTAGTTACAACCAATTGTATCACTCCAAAAAAGCAATCACTGCTTTACTTTTAGCGCTGGAAATTCAGCCTAATATTCAATTACATATTTTTCCTTAAACGAACATTTGACAGATTTTTTGCTGAAGAAGCTTTAAATGCATTCAACTCATGTTATGTCTAGACCTTAAACTGCTTTTATTTTTATAAATTGGCCTTACGTTCATGCCATTATAACAAGAAAAGATGATCAACCTTGGTTCATCTATTTTAAAGGCTTACACTATAATGCAAAACAATTCTACAAGATTAGAACTGGTGAAGAGGCAAAAGCGTAATCAGCATCTAAGACGAGGCTCCTAATAATGACCAGAATTCTAGACCTCAACATTAGCATTTAATTGATGTTGTTGCTTAGTCTATGGAAAGTATATAATAAGAATTAGTGAATTTCAATATAGGCTCCTAATCTTGTTTTATATCACTAGTAGCACCCAACCCAAAAGATGAGCCGCCATGCATCTTTATTTAAAATTGAGCTAAACAAAGGGATTATCATAAATAAAAAATTAATATAACACCTCAGCTAACATCCTAGGGAGCCATTTCAGAAGGTGAGGAAGCTTTATATAACTTTTGTCCAGTGCCTGCTTTAGCTGGCAGACCATGGCGGACAACATCAGTGTAGGAGCATGAGTAACATGTGGCATAAGGAGGTATAATTGTGAGTTTTATTTATAAATGAGATTGGCGGTTTCCATTGCCATAACATATTGAGAAAGTTGATGCTCAGCGAAAAATGATGAGAGCAAGAACTCAAGTGAACGACTTGATAAGCTGGCAGGCTTGGGGATAATTGGGGTAAATAAGAGAAGCTTTTGTTGCGTTGATGCAAGCATGGCACACCAAAAGCAAACTCCTCGATTTCATACTTACATTTTCATCTAAATCATAGGGGAAATTTGGGATAGGAATACCCTCCATATGGGGTTCCATGACCTTATGAAGATGCTGGCGGAGTATGGTGTTGGCAGGAGCAGCTGCGGCCTCCACTGCCATCTTATTTAATTTTTCTGTAGTCGGGGTAAATGTAGTTGGAGCAAAAAAGGCTTGAGCGCAAATTGGGAGGATCAATGAAAAATTCCTCCAAAGCGAAATCCTGTTTGACATTAATGGCTGTTCACTATCATCAATCCATTTGAAAAACTCAAATGGATTTTGCTCAGCCAATGCTGGGCCAGCCACAAGAATTGGAGCGGTGGCAGGAGCTGATTGGTTTTGTACTGTCTAACTTGGCTGCTCATCTGAAGCTGATTCAGCCATTAACTCATATTCTGTAAACCAGTCAAATTTTACAAAAAAGTATAAATTTTGATTGGGCGCCACTTTGGAAGAAGGCCAGAATTCCCTGAGGTTGGGGTGGGAGACTCAAGCCCCATTCAAAAAATTGGTGTGAGGTGGCAGCTGGGGTGACACTGGAAGGGGAAGCAGCGGAAGTGGTGGAGGCAGAAACCATAAGACACTTACATTTCAAATGATCAAGTTTGAATCACAAGGGGCTAAGCGTGTTGCCATTCTTGATGCATGCCCAGAATGAGTGATCAGAGGCGGATCTTATTGCCATGTGAGAGGGAATTGTGAGGTGGGTCTTGCGATGAAATGGGCGGATTGTCATAAATGTGCAAGGACCTTCCAAAATAATACGCCCCATTGGGAACCACAAACTGAAGCATGGTGTAACAGATCATGAGGCATCTGATCCGTACATTGCTTCAGATTGGGTGGCGTTTGATCTGAGTGTGGCCCTTATCTAAAAAGCATCAAACTCAAGAAGGTCAGAATTGGGAAAATTCATCATCCTGAACCTGAATTGCATCCGCAGAATAACGTCAGACTTACACATGGCGCAGATGGTGATCTGGTGGGGTGGGAAATCTTCACAAACAATGTGTTGGATGGTTCTCAAAAGATCTTAACCAAGAAGAAGCTTATTCCATACTAGCAGGGTACTATTTTAGGGGAGGTTGTCGTGGCCCTGAAGGGCAGTTGCATCTTCTATGAGGAAAATGGAAATCAAATAAAGGAGAAACTTTCTAGTAGAAAATATTATTTTATTTAAAAATATTAAAACGGATCAGATAGAAAACATGAGCTCAACCAGTGAGCTTGGTGTGGCGTTGGCATCGTTCTTGGCCCTTCTCTGGTCCCAGACTTTGCTTTTGATGTGCAGCGTCATGGGAACAGTGGTACGAGAATATGTGGCAATGACGAGGCATGGCGGTTGGGTTCATGGATGGGCTTCTGCAGGCCTGTCCCTAGTATGGTCAGTAACATGGCTCT
>JAKSZP010013215.1:0-221862 GCA_022478985.1 Massospora cicadina
AAGAGGAATCAGATCATTGAGTTTATTCATTTGATCCTGATGGCCGAATTGAGATGATTCCATGATTTTGGGTCTCTCAATGAAATAGGATTACTGGCCAGGGTAGCTGAAATCATCAACCTATTGGTTGATTGGGAGCAGCATGCTGATCTGCCAGAAGGCCAGCAGGAGGAGGTGCTTGAATTATTTGAGAAATGTTAGGAAGTGTTCGCTCAAGACCATGATTTGGGATGCGCATGAGACGTAATTCACAAGGTCAACACCTGGGAAAATCTACCATAAGGATGAGATTGATTCAAATATTGAAAGCTGCCAAAACAGTAGTGGAGGATGAGATCAGCAAACTAGTGAAGCATGGGCTTCTAGTTCCATTGTCAAGTCCCTGGGCGAGTCTGATTCTGATCGTGAAGAAGAAGGATGGATTGAACTGGGTGGTGATTGACTACTAAAGGCTGAACAAAATTACAAAGAAGGATTCATATCCCCTACTGAGGATTAGCGATGTTCTGGATTGATTAGGAGAAGCAAAGTATTTCTTCGCAATGGATCTGATCTTGGGATACTGGCAGATCAAATTTCCAGAAGAAGACCAAGAAAAATGCGCGATTATTACCGCGCAGGGGTTATACCAGCTGACGAGGATGCCCCAGGGTCTTTGTAAATGCGCCTGCGACGTTTCAGAGGGCCATAAACGCGATATTAAGCAGCCTAAAGTTGTTGTGCATCATGGTATATCTGAACGATATCAATGTGTTCAGTAGGACGTTTACTGGTCACCTGCACCACTTGGAAGAAGTTTTTAAGAGACGGTCCGCGGCTAACCTGAAGATCAAGCCAAGGAAGTGCCACTTCTTCAAGAAAGAGTTGGAATATCTGGGATGTGTAATCAACTCAAGTGGATTGCAGCCGCAAACCCAGAAGATAGCAGCTATAGAGCAAATGGCTGTACCAAAGAGTATCTGAGACATCCAAGTATTCCTTGGGATGGTCAGATACTATAGAAGATTTATTTGGGACTTCGCCTGAATATCTGAGCCTTTATTTCATTTATTAAAAAATCTGAAAAAAGGATTTGTATGAAATGAAGAGGCCCAGGACTCATTCAATGAGTCACGCCAGTATTTTATAGATTTGCTGATTCTGAAATATCTGAATTTCGATCAGGAGTTCATCATTCAAACTGATGCTTTGTTGATGGCAATCAGCGCTGTACTGAGCCAAGTAGACGAACTTGAGGATGAGCATCCAGTGGTGTATGTGAGCCGGACACTCTCAGCCACTGAGAGGAACTACACTGTAACTGAGCGTGAATGCCTTGCAGTCATATGCATGCAAGCAGTTTTGGGTGTAAGTCCATGGAATGCACTTTAAGGTGGTGACAGACCACTCTTCGCTGCATTGGATGCACAACTAAGAAAACTGGAAGGATGACTGGCCCAATGGGCACTTAAGTTCTGGGTTTACAATTATGAGATAGTCCACCAAGCAGGGCTTCTCATAAAAATGCAAATGGCTTATCACAGTTACCAATGGTCCAGATGGTATACCCGCAGGCAAATGAGCTATTACAGGGAATAGTTGATGGAGAAATTGGGAACGATCCCCAGGAATCCAAGGTGTGCTTTGGAAAGTGATAGAAAACAACTGACCGTATTTGCCAGTATTATTACTGGGAAATCAATCAACTATGATGTTGCGGATCATCTGGCTTGTTGCGTGGAGTGCCATCTGCACGAACCACACAAGAACACAACTGAATAACGACTGGCCCGCCCTAGATTTGCCTGGCACATGGTGTCCATCAATGTTATGGGACTGCTGGCGATGAGCACAGGGGGAGTCAACTACATCATAGTTATCATTGACCATCTGATAAGATAGGTCAAAACGAAGGCCCTAAACAGAGTAGACGCTACCAGTACTGCGAGATTTATCCTGGATCAAGTAGTATACCAGCATGGATGTCCGCAAGTCCTGCTGAGTAACAATGGGACCAACTTCAAATCTCATGTGATCCCGAGGTTAAACAAAATAATGGTAATCCGTGGAGTTGTTTCAGTACCATACTGGCTGGAGATGAATGAACTGGTAGAATGGGTCAATGGGATGCTAGCCGCAACGCTGAGGAAGCTAGTCGCAGGGAGAACTTCCACGTGGGGAACATACCTGAGTTTGGTGATGTTTGCCTACAACATTAGCCATCATAAGGCGACAGAAAAGACGATGTTTGAATTATTATATGGAAGAAAGGACATGTTGCCGCTAATTTTATATTTGGTAGTGGAACCTACATTGGATATGAGTACCAAACAATACCTGAACTGACTGATGAGTATCCTGATCACTATGCAATTGCAAGCATTTGATACAACCTTAAAGAAAAGGATACGAGCAAAATTAATGGATGATAAGAACTGAATGGCATTTAAAGAATATTGAATAGGGGAAAGAGTTGCCTATTGCGATATGCATGGTTTTGGATGAAGAAACAAATTAGATGCATTGTGGTCAGGTCCGTTCAAAGTAATTGCTAAGACGGTGACCAATGCTTACTCCATCAAGAATCTCTTGGATGTAAGAGTTGTAAATTTAGTCCACACCAAGTATCTAAAGCATTGGATCGAAGAAAAAAATAAATGAGTTCCCAAAGGACTGATGAACCATTAAGTTGTCATGTCCTGATGATTAGGTCAAGTCCAAAAAAAGGACCCCTGAACCAATCTAGATGGTTAAGTCCGAAAAAAGGACCTCTGAACCATGGAAAACTGGTAGGTTTAAGTACCCAGGATCCAGTTTAAGAAAAAAATGGACCTCTGAACTGAAACAAGGTCAAGTCCCATAGTAAAAAAGAAAAATAAAAGATTGATAAAAGATTGATAAAAGATAATAGAAAAAAATATTATAAACCGCATAGAAAAAACTGATATAATTTTATTTTTTTTATTGATTGTCTTTGATATGGGGATGATTCCGCCTATGTCGCCTCTTGGGGGAGTGAGGATGGATCACTGTAGGAATGAATAGCCCATCAAAATCGATATGCAATCAGACACTTGTGAGGGTGAGATCTACACAAAACCACATTTATTGAGTGGATGCTGAGCCCTGTGAAAAAGTGTTTAGGGGAAGGGAAATTGAAATGTCAGAAGATGCCAATTGTGAAATCCCAGAGCGGGGTGGAAAGCAGCAATAAAGAAAGAGGCGATTGGTGATTAATCCTGAGTAATCACAATATGTCACCGGAGCTGGAAGATTTGTCTTGAGTGCCTGCTGATGGACTTCATTGAGGACACCGGACATGTGAGCCAGCAGCAAAGAAGGAATACTTGATGGGAGTTGCTGAATCATGCCCCCTATCAACACCATCAGCGGAAGATACTAATGGGAAGCTCTGGAGAAGAGGTAGTTGTGCAGAGAGCAGATTGCATCCTGTAATGGCGATTACAGGCTTCTCAGAAGCTAAAGCTGAATGACCAGTGGAAACCAGGCAAGGCTGGTTGCTTCATAGACCAACTTTAGAGAAAATTGCCAACAAAGCAAAGAGCATAAGCGGCAGTATCCCAATCCAGAAGGTTATCCAGATCAGAGGGATTCAGCGCTAATGTCAATGCCTTAGTGACTTGGGCCCAGATTTCAGCATAGGGGAGCTCGAAGTGTATGCTGTTACCAATTGAGAGCTCAGAAACAAGTACAGCGGGTTTGTAAAATTGACCGAGTTGAAAGAGGAACTCAGGGAGCAAGTCCAACCCGGCCAGGAACGAACAATCCAGAGCAACTGGCATAATCTCCAGAGCATCTATGATGATGCTAAGAGCATCAGCAAAAGGAGCTGAGTCCAGGAGGGTTTTAAAGTTCAACTCTGGAATTGACTGCAAGGGAAGAATCAACTGAGAGTTGTTCAAAATGATGGCCAGCCTGATTTTGGAGGGATTAGTTACCATTTCTGGTAATTTGATGGAAGGACTAGCCGCTTGAACCAGACTAGGCGTATGAGTCCTGGAAGGACCATAAAAGAGGTTCCGTTGCACATCCTAACTCATCTGCTGGAAGAGACAGAGGTCTGGATCAGACAGACTATTGAGGAGCTGCTGGTAGCAAGATTCAGAATTTGACATATGAGCTGGACAAGATGAGGGATGTCAGACTTATATAAAAGTTGACATTATGCACTCTATAATCCATTAGGCTCCAATTTTGGGGAAATTATTTTCAAAGTTAGTGAGATAAGCTATACAAAGGAAGAATTAAGAATGACTTACAGCCAAGAGGTTATGAGCGAAATAATGAGGGTGAATAGAAATAAGTGTTCTTAATTGAGCTGCAAAAAAAATGGATGGCAAGAGTCTCCTTTCTAGGATGAGGAGAAAATTCAGGAAATCAAGGACGCTGGACCAAGAATCCTGAATATGGCAGCGGGTCATATACCCTGATGGGGGGAAAACCAGATTCCAGGATTAATATCATCACGAGTAAAATCAATAAGCCCAGCATGACAGAAGGTCGTGAGGACCACGCTCTGAGAAGGTGGTAGCAAGGAGGAAGAGGAAGAATGCTGTATGCCAAAGGTCATCCTGAGCCGCGTTGAGTATTGCCGAGTGTACTCACTTGAACCAATGAAGTATTCAGCCAGGTGTCCAAAGCAGTGTTCTCATTCCCTGGTCCTTTTCTTGCTGGAAATCTAGGCAAGAGGGGGATGTGTTGGGATTTTTGCCCATATTCCCAGCCTGCTAGATTACCTGGTGTTGCTAAGGGAAAATTCTCTAAGGCGAAGTGAATCAGAGATTGGTTGGCCTGAGCTTTAGAGGAACTACATCTGGGGGATTTTGGGATATTCACCTGGTTGTATTAATAAGGGATCGATCAGGATGAATACCTAAGATCTCATTGGGTGGAGTGGCCAATGAAATAGGGGCATCTGATAGTGATTAACTATCAGGTGTACCAATTGGGATCAGTCAGGTTTCATCACCAACTGATTAGGAATGAGTAGTGAGTTGCAAGGCGAGTAATGCCGCCTACAACTAGTGAATTGATTGGTTGGTGAAGTGACCTGCCATAATGGGTAATAAGTCCCATTACCTAAGCAGGTCGGTAGCCAATTATGGTTGGTTCGCTTAGATCAAGAGGAAAACATTAGAGACACATAATCAACTCTTTCCATTTGAGGTCTTGAGGATGTCCAATGACAGAATCCTAGCCAGGATGGGGAAGACCATCGCTGCTGAGACAAGGAAGGGTGGTCTAACAGCAATGGCTGCCATTTCATTGAAGAGGTGTCAACTGAGGGTTGGACTGCTGAATCCCCTACTATATAATTCCCTAGGATTTACTATAATAAAAAACATCATTTAGTAAAACATTATTATTATCTACAGTAAATTGTCAATTTAATGTATAGTTAGACTATCAGCTTCTATTGTGTCATTCTATCTCAAGGATATTATTGCAGAAGGCCATAATTGGAATACTCTCAGAGAGAAGAATAAAGATCTGAGCGGGGATCTAGAGATGAAGGAACCACAGCCAGGGATAGCTGCTGACTGTGTGTTGGGCTGAGAGAGACTGTCACTGGGGTATATTAACGAAGATTGGGTGGACAAGAATATAGGGAATGAATCCCTATGAGTATGACTTACAGAGTATTTAATTGGAAGTACTGGCCAAAGCGTTGGGCTTAATAATAGTTCAATCTCAACTAAGGATAATAGTCTCCATACTATTATTAATTAATACATTCTATACAATGTGACTAAGTTCAAGAGGAAATCAAATCTGTGCTTTAAAAAGGTTACTGGGTTGACAGCCGATAATCAACTACTAGAGTAAATTTTTACACCTCCCCAACCTTAAGTGCGAACTAAAATATTAATAAGTATAAAACTATAAGTATTTTTTTGAGTTTTGTTTTTGTGCTTTTATGTCTTTTCTTCTTCTTTTTTACTTTTTCTTTTCTTAATTGGCCCGCTTATTAAACCTTCTTAGGAATTTTGAATGTACTCTTTTGTATATATGGCAGTTCTAATATCCTTGATGGTGTATATGAACTTAGACATTTTTTCAATCACTTCAAATGGCCTGGCCCAGATGTGATCTAACTTTTGCATTTGTCCTGATCCATGGGTTCTGCAAAATAGAACTTTGTCATTAATTTCAAATTCAACCAGTGGGTAGCGATTCTCTAAGTCCTTTTGATGTCAGGCCTTTTTCTTGGCAAAACTGTTATTGAAGGCTTGATCCTGTAGTTTGATTAAGGCATCTGCAAGCTCCTCAACATACTGAGAAAAAGTGTTTTCGCTGGTATCCTCTAGGGCCAAATATAGCTGCATTGGTAGGGCTGGTGTCTACCATATAATACTTGAAATGAAGACATCCTAGTTGATGAATGGTATGAGATATTATAGGTGAAGACTGCCAAACTTAAATATGTACTCCATTCAGATGGTTTGGCTGAGGTTAATTTCTGGATAATGTTCATCAACGTCCCATTTGCATGATCAAAAGTCCCATTTGTTTTGAGGTGATAGGGAACAGAAAGCACACTACGTACTCCCATTAATTGGTTGAGCTTGGCAAGGACATTTGCAGTAAAGTTGTTTCCATTATCAGTCAGAATAACCTGAAGGAATCCATCTTTGTGGATGATGTTTTCAAGTACAAACTTGGTGGTGGTTGCTGCTCCAGCTTCCAAAATAGCCTTAGCCTCGACCCATTTGGTCAAATGGTTGATGGCTATGATTATGTACTTGGCCTTTGTATTGCTTGTTGGAAGTGGGACAACAACGTTGATAGATACAGTGTGCCAGGCAAAGTTGGGCCAAACAAGCTGGTAAGAAGTGCTTTTTCGGAATGGTTTTTCGCCTTGGCACTCTGCACAGCATTCTAGCGTTCCTTGGATGTCGAAATGCATTGAATCCCAGTAGTAGAATTGCTTCAGATGCTCTTTCATCTTCTTGAATCCGCCATGCCCTATGGCCTTATGTGCTGCCATTATTAGATCTGTTTGTGCCGATGGTCTTGGAAAAATAAACTTCTTATCCTCAACAATCTTGTAAACCATCCCGTTTTTAATGGTTGTATTTTTTGTAGATCTGATAGTATTTTTTGGATAGATTCAGGCTCATCCTGATACTCCCCACTGATCATTTTCATAAGCAACTCATTGGCGGCCCAACTAAGTGTTGTGATGGTGGGTAGTCAGGATAGGCAGTCAGCGTTTTGGTGTTTTGTGCCTGCTTGATGCTCAATAGTGTAGTAATAGGCTTAAAGCTTTAGTGCCCAGCGCGCTAATCAGCCCTCAGGTTCTCTTAAGTTGTTTAACCATCTTAGGGAAGCATGATTGATAACAACTTTGAAATGAGTACCATGAAGGTAGACCCAGAATTGCTTGCAAGCATATATGACAGCTAAGAATTCTCGTTATGTCACCGTGTAGTTCCTTTTGTGAACATTTAAGGTCCAACTATCAAAGGCAACTGGATGTTCTTCACTGTCTTCTCCATCTTGGGATACCACAGCACCCAAAGATGTTTGGGATGCATCATTTTGGACAATAAATTCGTGATCAAAGTCCGGATATCAAAGAACAGGCGCGCTTAATAGGGCTGATTGGAGTTGGTATATGCATCCTGACAAGCTGGAGTCCAGTTGAATGGGACTCTATCTTTAAGCAGATAGAAAAGCGGCTCTCCAAGTTGTGCGAAGTTGGCAATAATTCGGTGATAGTACCCAAACATGCCTAGAAATACTTTAGTATTGTTCTTGGATTTGGGTCATTTCATTTTGGAATTGGCATCCAACTTAGAGGTTTGGGGCTGAAGACCCACTTTATCTATCACAAATCCGAGGTATTCCAGTTGGTCTTTAAAAATTGACATTTTTCAGGCTTGATTTAAAGTTTGCAGCTGATAGCCTTTTGAAAACCTCCTCTAAGTGTTCCAAGTGGTCATCAAAAGTGCAGCTGAAAACGTTGATATTGTCAAGGTACACTAGTACAAATGACAATTTTAAATATCCCAGAATTGTGTCCATTGCCCGTTGGAATGTAGCCAGGGCGTTGCAGAGCCCTTGAGGCATTCTCATCAGCTGGAATAGGCCCTCTTGGGTTATGATTGCACATTTCTCGCGTTCCTCTTTGGGAAGATCCATTTGCCAATATCCACTGATAAGATCCATTGCCAAGAAGAACTTCACGCCCCCTAGCCTATCCAAGGCGTCATTGATTTTTGGCAGTGGGTATGAGTCCTTCTTTGTGATGTAGTTTAACTTCCAATAGTCAATAGTTACTTGGTTGCTTCCATCCTTATTTTTCACTATTAAAATTGGTGCTGCCCATGGACTTTTTGAAGGGAATAGCATGCTGCGATTGAGGAGTTCCTTAATCTTCTTGGATACTGCTTCTTCTGATAATTTTGAGCGTGAAATAGGGCATAATCAAATAGGTTTATGATCTCCATTATTAATTTTGTGGGTGAAACCATTAGCACAACCCAGGTCAAAATTGTCTTGTGCAAATATTTCCCAATATTTGGATAATAACGCCTGAGCTTGGCCTTTTTCTTGGAGTTAATCAGGTTGCTTAAATCAGCCATAGGGACAACATTTTTTATGCTGAGTTGATCCTTATTGGGGAGCTCTAATTCAACAAAAGTTCCGAACTCATGGAATGAGTGAATTTCTGTGGTAGGGAACAGATGCAGAAAAGCGATTGTTTGATGTCGCCTAATGGAAATGGCCAATTTTGCAGGTTTGCAAATAAGATAATTATCTCTCCGTGGCCCATAATGATAATACCAGGGGCAATGTTTGGTTTGAATTGAGATTTAGACCATGGTTGATATATTCCATCATAAAGGCCTTCCAGGATATTAAGTGTTAGTCCTGTTGGGATGATTAATTGACCTCTGGATGGTATAGTGATGCTCTATTTGATTAAAGTGGAATGCCTTTGACTCATTGATCTGAGTGGAAAGTGGTTTTATCTTTGATCAAGCTTTGGAATACTCAATAGGGATGACTCCTTCTTTGTAGGCCAGATTTATGAATAGGTTGGGTTTCTTTTTTTGACTGCTTTATCACGGTTGTAGTAAAGTGAAATAGCCTGGTCCAGAATGATGAGAGTATTGTCCTTATGATTGGTAACAACTCCATATCTTCTTAGGAAATCAGTCCCTAATTAGGATATCGTAGTTTGTATTTGGCAACACTATGGCAGGTGCTGTTACTACAATGGATCCAAATCAGAGTGGTAGGGTACTGTAGGCGCCCAGAGATTTGGTTGTATGTGCTCCAGAAGTTCCATATCTCTGACAGTGGGCAACATTGGGCGCAATTTTCAGTTTTTTAACTAATTTTGTGCTGACTATATTGATAGGATCACCACTATCAACAATGACCTGAACTTGCACCTTGTTTACCGCTATGTCCACATAAGTACATTCATAGTAGTTTTCAGAGGTATTTAATGTGTGAATGTTGTGATTGCTGCCCAATTCCAGGTGCGATTTCAGACTTGAGCAAATATCTGGGAAGTTATCTGCTAAGGTCTTCATGGGAATGGCTACTTGAAAGTTGTCAAGTTTAGGCAGGTTGGTCAAACATCTGGGTTGGAGGTCTAAACACTGGTCAATAATCTGATTTGCGTAGGGTTTTGATACTAGTTTGGGCTTCCTTGGTAATTTTTTAAGGGTTTAGTTGCTTTTGATGTGGCTCAGGTAGTGACCATCATGACATCATTAGCCACGATATGGTGGAGGTTATCTTTAGCAACATCTTCGGCCCTAAAGAGCTCATCAGGGTCAGGTGGAACGGTTTAAAAATCGGTGGAGTTAGAGCATTCCGCCTCTACTCCACCTGCTCTTTTCCCGTCTCAATGTCACTGTTGATTTCTAAAGCAAAGTTGACCCCATGCTTTTTGTTGGACCGTCTGAAGCATTGTCTAGCAAAATGCCCTTGTTGACCGCAGATGTGGCAAGTATTCGGCCCTGTTTTCTGTTTTTGCTCATATCTTTGATTCATATTTTGGGAATTTTTCCCCTGGTCGGACATCATGTTGCTTTTTGGGCCCAAAAATCGAGATTTTTGCTGATCTTTGGCCTGATTAGGAGTGTTAAAATTATAAGAACAGCTTCTCAAGTAGTTGGTAAGCTCTTGGATTTCCAAGCTTCCATTAAAGGCAGGCAGAATAACATTGTGCAGTTTATGGAAGGGCATAATTGCATGCTCCATTGCAATATTGGAGTCAAACTTATCTATTGCATTGCACCCACGCAGAACTTGTGCCTAATGGAAGATTTTATTCAACAAAGTCCTTAATAGTCTCATTCTGTTTGAATTCAATGCTAAAAAGCTCGCTTTTGGGTTTCTAGTTTCTCAGGCCCTCAAACAGCTTTGTTATTGCAATTTTGGTATCCATGTAGGACCAATCGTCACCCAAATAGGGCATAACGAGGTCACAGCTATGGGCATCAAGTGAGTTAATCAGTGCCAATCCTTTTGCATGGTATGATGCTCCTCTCATTGCTTTTTCAAATAATTTGAGGAAGGAGTGAACGTTTCCATCCTTATCAAACTTTGGTAAATTCAGTGATTTGAAGTCATCTCGCCCTATTTCAAGCATAGGGGTTGTACTTCTTCTTGAGCGTCTGGGTGTATCGTCACCCATAATCAGCCCTCTTTCCTATTGAGAAGTATCTGGAGTTGGGATTGATGCTAGGACTCTAGGCATAGAACGGATGTTTGAGATATCAGTTTCTGCATCGGTGCCAACTTCCAATGATTCAATTTTAAGATATTGCTCTTAACTACTGAATTATGACACCTGAATTTGGCCCTTAGTTACTTTCTTAGGCTGTTTTTTGGCCGGAATAGGCGAAGCTTTTTTCTATTTCTTTTTTATTGAAGTTTGGTGAGCATTGGCAGCTTTGCTGTTTGAGGGATATGAATTCTTTTCTAATGTTATCATACTCCTCTTTGAATAAAGCTTGATTGGTTGTTGACCTTTTTATATCTTTGTCCATACTGTCTCCTTAAATTTGCAGTTGATAGCTGCATTCTAAGTTCCCAATTTTCCTGAGTAATTTCAATATTTCTGGCCTGCAATCTCGACACCACAGTCCAAAGTTTAGAAATTCCTCTTTGATCTGGGCATCTTCTTCATCCCTATTCAGGATGGCTAGATTTTCTTTAAGGTCCTCAAGGTTTTTGTTGATCGTTTCCAGCTTGGCCCGAACATGCTCTTCTAAGTCATCAACTTTTACATATAACTCCAGGTTATTTCTTTGGCCCAAAGTGGCATATATGGTAAGTCGTTCTGATTGAGACAATAGGTAATCCAAATGGCTTTCCAGTTTTTGACAGCGGTTATTCATAGTCTGTACCCATTCTTGTAATAACCCATGGTGAGCCAGAACTTCTGCAGCTATTTTCAGGACTCCTTCGTTCAGAAGCTCCTTAAGGGTGTTTAATCTCCCATGAGCTTCATTGGCAAGTCCCGTTTTATAAACAATTGCCTTTCAGACTTCAGCGAAACTGGAGTTTAGCTTTTCCAGTAGGGCTCTTTGGGAAGATTGTTCAACCCCTCGCACACGGTAGATTTCTGTGATTTCCAGATTTTGTCTAGCAATTATTCGATGGTTATTCTTAATTGAGGGTTGAAAAAGTTAACCAGGAGTTCATTGGTTGCTTGACTGTCTGTGAGACGTTTGGCAAGAGATGCCATGGTAGCGTCATGGTACTTCATATATATCTCCATCTTGAGTGCCTGATCCTTAAGATAGTAGAACAGACCAAAGGAGGGATCAATGTGTGAAGTACCAATCCTAAAACCCTGATATAGGGTTTCCAGTATAGCTTTTACGCTTGCAGATGTAAGATCAATCGGGCTGGTTGTATTTTCATGAGCTCCCCTTCACTGTGATAAGATCCAGGGATTAGGAGGTATCCGCTTCAGAGATGTGGCAGCTGGTATTAAAATAATCTGAGATTTCCTTATCGCTGGTTTCCATCTTGTTGTTGCTTTCTTGTCTGTCTGATACAGCCAGGAATTGGTTATGGGAATCCATTTCGGAGAATGTAACCAGTTTTGAGTGAGCACCAGTTGTCAAATTCCGAGGATCGCTTGCTTGGAAATTATTATCCTGCACATCTATTTGGGCTGAAGTTTCAATGGTTGATCCTCAATAGTGCCTGTAGTTTATGGGATTTGGACTGTCTATTAATTCACTAGGCTTATTAAGTTCTCCTCAACTCTTCTGGCCAATTTTGGGCGTAATTTTTCTTCATAATTGGGAACTTCTTCTGAGGCAGGATTTAATACAAAGTGAGGATTTGGTCCTTCCAGTTTGTTAACACTTCTCCAAGGTTAGTATTTGGATATAAAACCAGGAAAAGGATAAATAAATGAGACTTTTATTGTAAGCTATTTATTAGATAATGTTCATTAGGCCAGGCGCCGGTATTTATACCTCTAGGGCATCTCCTGGCCACATTTTAGCACAAAATTTCAGCAGCTATTTTGCCACTCAGCTCGGCCTATGACTGAAACCTTTCCTCAGGTTCATTGATGCAAAATACTCTCAAAATTGGGAGGATTTCAGGTACAAAAGTTGCAATAAAAGCATGCAAAGTTGTCCTAAGATCTTCTGGGTTTCAGTCTCATCATACTGCTGACAAAACACACCTTCTGTGGAATTTTGGCCTCAATTGAAGTAAATGATGCACCCCTAATTAAGACGTTGGCAAGCCTCTTCCTCAATAGCACTAAGTAACCCCTTTTGGGAAGTCCATGCAAGTGATATCATGCCAATTATGCATATTGGCGTACAAATTTCGCCCTTAGTCAGGAAATTGATTACATTTTTCATTCATTTAAAGTCCACTGGATTTTCAGACGTTAACTTTCTGTCATCCCCAAATTATTTTGTATACAATTAAATTGATTGTGTTTTGATAATTGGGACCAATTGCTGAGATTTGATGCATTGAAAATTGGTTTTTTTAAATGCAAGCATATTTGGGCTGAGCGCCTGATAAAATACTCAATCAAATTGTTATTGAGATAATTGGCCCAAATTGTATGATTGCAATAGGCGTTAGCTCAAGCGTCGAAAGGATAATTGGCCTGATTTGATGGTTGTTAAAGGTTTATTCTTGAGTCAACTACCAGAATCTGACAACCATATATAGCATAGAACAGATAATTGAACCTTGTCAATATCCTCAAGGGGAATTAGCAGACCTTTACCTATCTCCTGACGTTTTTTACAATGAAGGCTTTAGTAGTAAGATTTCCCAATATAATATTAATGTGTCTCTGGTAGGCTTAGTCTAGTATACCAGGCAATACCTGAGGTTCTAAAAACTTAATCTATCAATACTAGTTTTATGTAACATGCAGGTTCAGAGGATTTGTAGAGTAATGTTGGTGGCAAACACCCCTTATTTACTAGACTTGATTACTATCTCCTCTGAAGAATAAAAAGGAATTCATCTGAAGTGTCCATAAAATCAGGAAGCTTTTTTGTATTTCACCCAGATGTGGTGTAAAGTAAAGATAAAGCGGAGTAAGGGTACTCAAGTAGTCATGAGTATTCTTTTTTATTGGGTTATTTATTGTTAAAGACCAATGGAACTTCATAATTGAGTAGGGAGAGATAACCCTGTTTTATGTTGATAATGCCATCATACTCAATCATAAATTTTATTCCAATAAGCATACCATTAGCGTTATTGTTTAAAGTCACAGCAGGTGCTGACAGGAGGATCTTCCCAATCCAAATGGGTAAGAAGGAGTAGGCTCCAATAGCACAAGTGTTGTTTAGACCTGCAATCCCAAAATCTTGATAGTACTCCAGGTAGGCGCCAGCAGAATCTTCTTGATAAGCTTTAAAGAACTAACATTTACTGGGGGTCCAGTGTCCAAGCTAGCCATAACCTTTTTGGTTTTAAGAACAACCTCTACATTGGTTAAAGTTTTACCAATATTGGGGAGAGAGTTGGAACCTCCTTTAAACGGAAAGTGGAGGCAAGTTTTTTATCTGTCTCAGGATATTCATTTTTAATGAACTGTAGCATATGAACATGATGAATTGGTTGGCTCAGTGAGTCAATAACATGTTCAGCATCTTTAGCAGTATAAATAACTTTAAGCCACCCCAATACTTGGTTAAGATAGGTTTATTCAGGTATCATGGCCTTATTTGCTTTTTCAGGATTCAGATGATCCGGTATTCCTACTTCAGCGAGGCTCCTAAGACATGTTAGCCAACGTCCTCATAACCCCCTTCAGATTCGTCATCATAGGGGTTGTCTTTGAACATCAGGTGGGTGCTAGGAGAGAGGTCGGAGGTAGGCACATTAGCTTCGCCAGCTTCCTTGGTGAGACCCACATTGTTAGCAGGCCTTTCTCAGTGGCAAGAGTTGCTCTTGGGACAATCAAATAACATTTTAGTCATGTGAGAGGGAATCTAGCTTTAACAGCGTTTTACTTGAGTTCATTGGTAGCTGGCGGGATTTTCGTCTTAGACACAGGTCTAGGCCTGGGAACAGTCAGAGAAGTAAGTGACGGCGCCACAGAGGAGCGTGACGTTGGGGCCACTATGAGAGGCCTCTCAGGGAGGTCTTAGAGCAGGGCAGAGTCTCAACTGATGGCATAAGGCGAACTTTGGGTGAAGGGGGCTAGAGAACGCTGCCCTGTCATCGTTGGTGCACTCCAACTAGCTGACTTATAAATCTCAGACTCATGCGGTGAATGGATGTCAGGTTTAAACTGCACTGCAGGAGCTGGCTTTTAAATGTTAACCAGCACAGAATAGGCCATATATAGGTCATCGTGGACTCCCTTGCATGAGCTACAGTTGAAAAACCTCAATGGTAAGACTTGGGCTATAACACAGCTCCTTAGGTAGTCTCAACATTTTGGATATCTGCAACCTCTTGCAGAGCCTCCTTGATATTGCAGACATTCTGGAAATGTCGTTTAGTATAGATAATATGCCTCACCAGGGAAGGGTGAGAAGCCAAGCAGTCATAATGTAAGCAATGGCGTCATAAGAGGTAACATTTTTAGGTTAACAGCATTTGGGCCTCTAGGAAGAACCTCTCAGTGAAGGCGGCAACTGGTTCCCCTTTTTCATGATAAGGCACAAAAAGGCCTGTTTCCACCTTTTTAAACTCTACTTTGAGCCAAATTTTTCAATAAGCGCTCTTTAACCTCTGCTCAGGTACTAAGGGTTTCCATATAAGGAACTATTGCACCTTGAGCCATGCGAATCAAGCAGGGGAGGATGTACTGTATTTTTGATGATCAGTTGTGCCATCCATGGCAGATTATAAGCATACAAAAACGAAGCAATACTGCCTTCACCCGGGATAAAGTTACTTTTTGATGGGGGTTAAAAGGGACGAGGTTATTCCCAATGAGGGCAGTAACAGCAGTTGCAGCTTCATAAGAAACTGGACAGAAATTCTGGTCAAGCTTTTTTAGAATGGATCAAATGTTCTCTAGTTAAGTTCCGATGCGTTCAAAATTGGTTCAGCGTTAGATAGGTAGTTAGGAGGGTTATCCAGTTGAACGTCATTCATTATAACTATATGATTGTGGTGTATAGGGCCCCTGTAGTGAGCATCACTTGTTGGAATCCTAGCATGTTTTGAGCTCGCTGGTGCAGTGTGGGCTAGGATTTTAACATTAAATCAGTTACAGGAGTATTGAAACTCTTAACTGCTATATTACGCTTTTGGGGTAACTTTAAACCACAATTATATATATATATCATAATGAAAATAGGACTAGTTATAGCACTTGGGATTAGTAAAACAAGAGATATTTCATTAGATAACACCTCCCAAGATTTAGATACTTAGGGGGCTAATAGTGGGATGTGAGGGATTTAAGGATAGGCAGAGGGAACTTGATTTGGCTAAATGACAAGCGAGCCTATCAGAACACTCAAAACACTTTTCATCTTGGTTAAGCTTAAATTTTAGATATCAGGTCCAAAGGGGAATAACATATCCATGAGGTAGAATTTTAACATAATTCAGTCAATCAGCCATCTTGAATTCATTTTCACCTTGGTCAGCTACTTGAGTTCCTAGTGACTTATTGGCTAGTAAAGTATTTTCATCCCTTGAAACCCCTTAAGTCTATAAAAGGGGTGATATTTCTTTAGGCAGCAGCACTAAATTTGTGTTAGTGCTTTGCAAAAATCAAAGGGAGTTGGCCTATTTCAACAAGAGTTCAGAGGAGTTGAACTAACAACATGCCAGCTATTTAGCTAAAAGTTAAGGGTATAGGATTACTATGATCAGAACCATTACGCTGATAGTTTGGTGGAAGTTCATTAATAAAATCGGACCTATTCTTCAATGAGGCATTTTTACCAACTAGTCAAACATTTAGTTGCCTAACAATGGTTATTGAGAAAAATCCTGCCTGCAGCGTTTCTCTTATTGTAATAATTACCTATGCCAAATTTTTAATTATTTTGGTTCCATCATTTTAAAAAAGATAATATAATTTAAGTAACGCTCTTTATTCTATTTTGATCAGTATTAGATACCCATGGTTTGCTACATTTTTTAATAATTAGAATAATTTATTTGCAAATTTTATTTATTTTATATCAAAAGGACTTTTTTATAAATCTGAAGTGCGTAAATTATAATAGATGGGGTTCCCAAGCCCTCACTTATCATAACGCTAAACACGCTATCCTAGTAGAGTTTCCTCAAACCATGGGATATTAATGGTGGCTTGTAGTCACAAAAACTGTAAAAAAGGTACCAGAAAGGTAAGTTGGTATTACACCGAGATTAGCTTTTCAAACTATGGCTCAAGAGGTTGATTAAATGCAACAATATTCTCATAGGATGAGGTATAAGGGCATTCATACGCCATCAGCCTCTGTCACCTGAAGAGCCCTGCCAAGATGTGCCAAATGGCAATGAACCTCTCCAAAGCACTACTGGGCATATGCTCAAGTGACTTCTTAGGGTTCTAGATGAGGGAGGATTCCAGGTATCCAAGGGCCTGTTTAACTTTAGTTCTCCCTTGTTGCAATATCTATTATCAAGTGCAACCACCAATGCAGTATCTTGAATCTGTTTCTTTGCCTTATCAGCTAACCATATTAATATATGTTTAAATAAAATAATTAAGGGCAAGACTCCCAGGTGGGAGCTCATATATATACAAATGGGCTTATTTTGGGGGAATAATGAGAATTTCAGGTGCAGAAGTGTGGAACCTATCTTCAGCTGATAAATAGTAGCCCCGCAAGAACCACACAAATTAATGATACTTTAAGTGTAAAAGCCTAACAAATGCCAGCATCTCAGCAACTTCTAGCTGTATATTGTGGGCTTAATTTTTAATAGGCCCTCCTGGTAATGAAATTATATTCAAAAATATTCTAAATAACATCCAATCATCAATTAAGACTTGTTGGAGAATGGGATTGCAACTGTCATTGTTTTGGATTTCCTAAGTCCCAACCTTAAAACCATGTAGAATCACCAATTGTTACACAGATGATTCAGTATAATTCTGTATGACAATAAACTAAAATATTGCTCTGTAACAGATATAGATACTCATGAGTTGTAGATCAAATAATGAGAATATGGTTTCAAAGCCCTTTATTCCTACTCCACCCTGTTATTTAAATGTACATAGCCAGGCAATCGACTTCCTTAACTTTTAATATTTGACTTACTCTATATAATGATCAGGACTCCCTAGGGCCTGATTGCCAGCACAACAGCAAACTCAGCCAAAAGAGAGTTGCCTCAATCTATTGGCAACAAGTTAAGTATAGTTCCCATGTTTCTTTGATAATGGCAGGATTTACCCAACTGGACAAGGTGCGGTGTTCTTTCAATGCTGGCCAACCTCTAGTCATCTAGTGAGGTAACTGTAAGTATCCTAACCGCACCCATAAAATTGGATCAGTTGATTCACCCCTTTTAATTGGATAAAGGGGAATGTTCCCGAGCCCTTCTATTGAAAAAATAGTGGATTTAGGACACGCCCTTAACAAGCAGTGGGTTTCCACTGAGGCCTCTCATCTCAATTTTAAAAGTCAAAGAGAGGAAGGGGATGATTTCGCCACAAAGTTTGATTTAGCCAAGGCCTATGTCACAAAAATTGGGAAAATCTGCGGCAAAATCTGAGTATGATTAGGCGGATTGAAAATGAAGTCCCAACAGGAGATCCAGCATAGAAATTAGGAAAATATTCCTCCAAGGATAAGGGAAATTTTGTTAGGAAGATGCGAGATATGCTGGCATGCTAAAACCCCAGCGGAAGTAAAAATTTAGCAACATGTACTGCAAAGTTAGTAACACTCAATATGCAAGCTAAGTCATGATGCAAATTGTCCCAGCATCTCTGAGAAGATTCGCGCATCTTGTTGTAAGAAATATTCCACAGCCCCCAATTCCCTCCAACTTTAAAAACCCAATGCTCTACTGATAATAGAGTGTTGAGTCAAAATTTCGTATCCTTATTAAACCTTTAGTATCGCCAAAATTACTTTGATTTTTTATATTTTTTTCAACTAATCTGCCTGTCCCTAAAGGAACCAACCTAATCAGTGGAGGGCCCACACTTATTTATATCAGTAATAATCATGCCATCAAATTGGTTAATTCAGCTATTGCCTCTTTCAGTGCAGAAATTCTCAGTAGTCATCCCCTATAAGGCTCACATGATGCTCATGCTTAAAGAGCGAATACTTAGTGTATCAATATGAGCAGAATGATCAATCTCTCAATTTGACTGTCATAATTTTGAAGAAAACAAAGACGTTAATTTGGCGGTCACTACTTGGGGAGACACTGTTAAAATTAAACCCAACAAAACAATTGTCACCCCTCAGTACCAAGTGCACATTTAAAAGTGTTGGGAGTACGGCCTGAATGAATACCAAGGAGGGTGAATTGACTCATCACTCAATCCAATCTGCCCAAGCATGGAGGAAATGGGAACAACAATTTTGTGGACACTACTCCAAGTGAAACTGTAGAATTTAAACCTAAAAAAATAATTGCCACCTTAATTTATCAAGCCCATATCCAAATGAGTCTGGGAGTATGACCCAAACGCAAATCTCAGATGGGCGGTATATTCCCCTCCTGCCAACAATGGCAGTTTGACCTACATAATTAAAGCGTGGTCAATATTACTACTGGCACTTAGATCAGTTGTTGGGTCAGCAATGATATTCATAGACTAATACTTTTCACAAGTATCTTTGTGTGGTTTTTATTTGCACATCATCAGAATGGCGATGCCTTGTGGACTTTGGATCCTGTCATGGGTATTGGAGTACCCACAATAGAAGCCAAGTCTTTCCTTGGTACATCAGTTTTCTGACTTTAAAGTTCACTTGGCCAGCGCCTTACAGGCACAGCAGCAGGTTGAGGTGTGGTGGGAGGTAATAATCCGCCCATCCTCTGTCACTTGTGCACCCCAAAGTGCACTTGCAGCTCAACTGGGGCTTCTCACATCAGGCTGAGGTGCAGGATGGGTGCTCAAACCCCACATGGCCTCTTATCGCCTGTGGCGGCCTTGCATGCGCTTCAGCACTGTGGCAGTTGTTGGCCATTAGTATTGATTTGAGGAACCCTTAAGATATCATTATCTTAATTTTTAATTTCAAAATGTAAATTTTAAACTAAAGCCAAAATTTAATAAAATAAATGTTTAAAGCAAATCTGTTTTTTATTTGGAAGGCAATGCAGTGTAAGAAGACCAAACTGGGTGCAATGTAATCACCCCCCCCCCAAAAAAAAATCAAGGGAAACTGTGGAGTTAGAATTTTTGAGTTCATTAGGTGTCAGAGCTTAATCGTTTTCAGTTTCTTTGGCCATTGAGAGATCTTAAATTCCAAAACTTTATAAGGAGCTTAAATTTACTTATAGTTATTCAAGTTTCACTGATTTGAAACTCAGAAAGTAACAAATAATGAAAATACAACCATACTATTCCAACTTTTAGGATTAAATGTGCAAAACTATCATTTTTGTCACACTCTCCAATTAAGCACTTATGGCTTTCCTGTAGACCATATTTCAAGTTTTTGCAATAAATGGGACTACCAAGATCCTGATTGTCATTTTACATAAGAATTCATCTGAAAGAGAGTTATCTTGATTGATCAGAAAAATATAGAAGTGTTGCTTTTTAAGAGAAAGCTTCTCAAGTTTTGGGTTACATCCCATCAGTTGAGGTGTGGAGAAGCCACCTCATCTATACCCAGCCTCTAGACACCTGGCAGGGAGATCCAATGCCTTTTCTTAAATTTATCCTGATGTAGTCCCATCTTAAGATGATGTGCATTGTGGCATTGGTAGCACTGCCTATCCTCTATTCACCTACAAACCCAAAGACCATGTACTTTCAAAATTTCAGTCAGTATTGGGACCATCTAGTACTAAAAAAATTTCAGTCAGTATCCGACCTATCAGGTCAAGATTCAGGGGCGAGTAATCCAGATTCTTGACACCTTATATATGAAAGCTCCTGGTAGTAACTGCAGGAATTAGGCAATAGTGTTGAGAGGTTTTTTATTTTTGTCAGCTACCTTATACTTAGATAAACTAAAACATATATAGACAAAAATTCAGAATACCATTTGAGAAAATTCTTTCATTTAATATTGGAAACCAATGTGATGGAAATTATTCTTCCTTGGCTTAGTTTTAATGTTGCTGCACTTTTAAATGAAAACAAGAATAAATTATTGAATTAGGTATAGAAGCCTAGTTTGTTAAACCCAGTCATTGGTCAGCCAAGTGCCTAAGATTAATCATATTAATTTAATGAAACCAAGTTTATCCAAGGTACCCAAATGAAATATTAGATTGCAACCATAAAATTCATTAAAATTCTTTATATTGAAACTATAAGGAATAGATGTACAAATTATGTTTGCTAAAGTTTTGCTCTCATGTTGATGAATGATCAGGCTATTGGGGGGTTGACTGACTCATGCCACATACAATAAGTTATAGGAGAACATTTAATCCTTTTATTTGCGCTAGACCCTTTCCAAACTTTGCCCCAGCGCCCTATTGATAGTCATAGTATAGCATCTCTTAAAACTGAATTATTTGCGTCCCATGACAATATTTTGGATACTAATGTAAAGTATAAAGATGATCTCAACAAGGCCAAAGGGATTAAACTGGCCGCCCTTCCTGATCTAAAGTATATCCTAGACCAACGTTAGGTGAGGTCTAATTATGCCCAAGTTGGTTCTAATGGTTTTTGATTGGGTTACCAGCTATAATCTATGGCCTTAGGTTGTACTAGTGATTTAATTATTGATAATGGGTCTATGCATTTAGTAGGGTATTGGGATTCAAGTCCTTTTCTAACATATTACCTAATTGGCAAGATTATACTTCAATCAAAAACTCAGATTTGGGATTACTTTAGGTACATCACTACTATTGACACTAAGTTGATACTATTAACCAAATTTGGCTCAGTACCTCAGAAAATGGTTATGGACCACCTACCCTAATTTCCTTATTATCTTTTTTGCTAAACCAACATCATTGTTGGTTGACTTCGTTAATAAACCTATATATCTATTAATAAAATAAAGTTGTTGTTAGGCCTTGTTTCTGACCTCCTCAAGGAGGTCTCAAATCGCACAGGTATTTTAAATTAACAAAATTACTGTTATCTCTGGTGTTAGTGGGTTGTGCCCTATGTTTCTGGGTAAGTATTCCTCAAAATCTCATCGGGAATAGAATAGTTAAAGACATTCTCTTAACTTTAATTGATCAAACTTTATACTATATATTCTATAGAATTCTCTGAGTAGGGCTCTCTTTAAGAATTATCTGAGTGCGCTGGCCATTTGTCTCAGTCTTTATTCTGCTTACCACGGCACTTTTGCTTGGTTTACTTTTAGTATAGATTGGCATTATTTGTGCTTTAGCCAACTGGGAGGTTCTACTTTCCTGCTTATACATGATAGATTTGGACCTTTCAGGATCCTACTGTTATTATTCCAAAACCTACCCAGAATTATTTTATAAATGCAGCAGGTGTTAGATTCTATTGTATTAAGAGCTTCTATTAATACAAATTTAAACAGCTCTAGTCCGCCCTCTTGTAGGGTTACTTGTTGTGTTGGCTTTCCTTATTGCGGCCAACTGGTATTTGCAGTCTTCAGAGCCCAGAAACATTTTTGGTAGTCCATTATAGGTTGAAAACGCTTTCTGGAAGCACGTCATCTGGACTTGTCTTACTTCCAAAAATTTTATGATATCTTTGCTTTTCATCAGGTGGGACAGCCATTTGTGTCCTATTTATATGAATTCTGCATTTTAGCCCAGACTTTATTTTGTCAGATGTAGTTAAAACATCATTTCTCTATTCAACTTTGGATACTTCCACAATAAACGCTCCAGTGTGACAAGCTCCACATGCCAACATTGATCATGTGACAGAATACTTCTTAGTAATTTTTCTTCTCCAACCAAAAGGGGGAAAGGTAACTCAGCTGCAATTGTTTCATCTGCAGAGAGCCTATAAATACCACTCTTGGAAACTTGGACTATCTTTTGAATTGGAGGAATCCTTTGATTTCATACAACAAATTTTGGGGGAACTCAAGGGTTGGCTGGGGTTTAGCTCTGAGTTATTAATTGATGATTTAATATACTTAGCCGCATTTTTTCACCCACAGAGACCCCTATGAATACAGCTCTCAGAAACAACGATTCTTAATTGATATGGGATCATCTTTCACTGATACTCTTTTGTTCTTGTTAAAACTCAAGGCTTTACAGGAGTCTAACCCCAAGTTAATAATTAATAAGTCAACTATTATAACCTCTGGTCTGAATTTTCTCTTCCATGATTTGAGGTAAACCCTCACAAGAAGTGTCCTTCCCATTATGACAATTGACAGAGAAGTCCAATCAGCTATCAGATCAGGTATTCTGCCTTTTGATCCTGAAAACGTTATTATTAATGGTAAATTAGTACCTACAAACGAGCATTCCATATGCTCTTGCAGGCTCTAGCTCAAAATTGATTTCTTTTTATCACATTACCCCTGAGAACCTGCGCTTGATCCTAACAATGATGCTCCAAACTCGAAAAATTGAGAAACAATTAATATTACAATATGGTGGTAGTTATGCTACTGAATAGATTGCTGTTGGATATATCCTTTCAATGGTGAGAGTGGAAAACTATCTCACTCCATTCTTTTGATTAAAAACACATCCTGGTGGCTTTATTATGCCTGAGGCAGATCCTACTGTTGAAACTTTGCTTTTCAAATCTTAATATAGAATATTCTGGTTATTTTTTGTTTTTAATCTCTTTCTTCTCCGTTAGGGAAATTTAAAACAAATATTTTGGTGGATACTAATTCCTCTGGGAGTTTTATAGATCAATACCTAGCCAACTACTTTGAGATACACTATTTAACTGGTGATATGGTTAGGGAAGTGCCTCCCAAAGTATTTTTACACTAAAATTATAGGTGTTGGTTGGATATTAAGTTGTTAGGTACCAATTGCTGATCACATCATGGCAGTTAAAAACTTGCTGTACCAAATTATCTTGGGAGTGGAGTGGTGGAGTAAATTTGATATCAGAACCAATTTTAAGGACAATACCTTGATTTTATCTTTAAAGATTGGGCAGGAAATGATAATCCATTTCTGAAGCCAACACTCTGAGCAACTTTCCACAATGGCTGTAAAGCGCTTAGCTCCAGCTATCAATCTGGACATGGTCATGGACCCCTTTAGGTTAAAAGGGGGCACCCCTAAGGCCCAGCTCCTCACCCAAATCTGACCCAGGGCATACCCTGGATGAGAGATGGGTGGCTGCTGCCCCTCTCTGTTTTCCATGCTCCCTTCCCCCTCCACATCTCATACCACTCCCATTCAAGTCATAAATTAAGGGTTTTATCTAAAAAAAATCTTATGAATTTGAGCAAAATTTTAGAAATTCAAGAAGCTCTCTCTATCGCGGTCCCCATTCCCTGCCCATCAACCATTGGTTCACCCAGAAGCCAACCTGAGTATCAAAAATTTATTTAAAAAGTTAACCTCAAACAAAAAGTCAAAAAGAAGAGAGAAAAAGCTGGGATCAAACTTGACACTCCATTCTGAAATTAGAAAAAATAAATTGGACATTCAGAATCTAAAACAACCCTAATCAACTTGGGAATGTTGATTGTTACTATTGAGGAGAATTTGGCGTTAAAAACTGTTAATTAACGGGCTTTAAATTGGAAATTGCTCCCTACTAGCATAGTTTGGCTTAAAATCTCCCTTATACCAACATAAGACCCATCACCCTGGAAATGGTAGGGTGTTTAGTTTTTTTGATAGCTTCCCATAGTAGTTTAAATGAAATTCAGATATATAAAAACTGTCATATTAGTTATCTTAATATTAAATTTCATATGGGCAACAATTCACTGTGTTGGAGCCTGTCTAACACGCCTCCAATGCGCCCAGACAGAGTTCCTCAAAATCAGCGGTGCCTTGTAAGCTGTGGCTACCTTTATGGGTATTGGCGTACCCACAAAGGAAGCCAGGTCTTTCCTTGACACGCTGGATTCCTAACATTACAACCCAACCAAATAATACAACGGTGCATTTGTTGGTTCAAAATCTCTTAAATTTTTATGGCCCTGCCACCAAACAAAGTTTATTTCTCTTCTAAGAATGCTACTTAAATGTTGTCTGTGGAATACTATTGTAAAATCATAAAACAGGTCTTATTAGCTTGCGCTACTGTTGGATTTTTGCCCATATTCCCAGCCTGCTAGATTACCAGGAATCGCTAGAAGAAAATTCCCTAATGCAAGGTGAATTGGAAATAAGTTGACCCTGATTTCAGGGTAACTATGTTTGGGGGATTTTAGTATATTCGCCTGGTCAGATCCATTGGGGGATCAATCCAGATGAATGCTTAAGATCTTGTCGGGCAGAGTTTTCAACAAAATAGGGGCATCAGATAGTGATTAACTATCAGGTGTACCAATTGGGATTGGTCAGGTTTTATCACCAACTGATTGGGAATGAAAGTACTGAGTTGCGAGGCAAGTGATGCCACCTGCAACTAGTAAATTGATCAGTTGTTCATGACCTACCTTAATGGGTAACAAGCTCATTACCTAAGCAGGTCGCTAGCCAAATATGGTTGGTTTGCTTTGGTCAAGAGAAAACTTTAGGGACACGTTTTCTGACTCTTTCCATTTTAGGTCTTGAGGATGTCCAACGATGGAATCCTAGCCAGGATGGTGAATACCATCGCTGCTGAGACAAGGATGGGTGATTAAACAGCAACAGCTGCCGTTTTATTGAAGAGGTGTCAACTGTGGGTTAGATGACCAAATCCCCACTATAAATTCCCTATATATTACTTATAATAAAAACAGTTTTACAGTTTATACAGTATACAGTAGATATACCAGTTTAGTAAACTCTGTCAGCTTTCATTTGTTCTATATTTTCTCAGGTATATTATTGCTGCGTGCAATAATTGGGAAACTCTTTAAGGAAAAGAGTAGGGATCTGAGTGTGAATCCAGAGAAGAAGCAGAAACAAGTCAGAGATTGCAGCCAACTGTGTGTCAAACTGGAGAAACTGTCAACAGGAATCTAAGAGAAGATTGGATTAAATAGTATGAGGTAATAAATCCCTATTTTGAGACATCACAAGTATTTTAAGTGGAAATACTGATCAAGTATTGGGCTGAGATCTAAGAATTCCATTCAACTATGGATAATAGTCTTCATACTATTATCATCTGATTATATGAAACAACTATACAACGTGAATATATTGCACCAAAACTGAACATGTGCAAGTAATAAGTTTATAGGGGATATTGGCCAATAATAATCAAATTATATAAATTTTTACAAAGTGGTGATCACTACAGGGGTGTAGTTGAGTAGAAGAGCTTAGAAATGATGTCATATGAAGATGTTTCTGTTTCCAGAAATATGTTACTAAGGAAAGTAACATTAATGAAGACAGAGCGTGAAGTAGATCATGTTCATTGGCGTTCAACCAGCTCATAAGTGGAGCTACAAGTGAAGCAAATTGAAGATGCTTAAGTTATGGGAAAAGTATATGCATCCTAGATATGGAACTATCTAGTGCTTTAAGAAAACCTGTTCCATATGACATCTATCTGAGATGAAGAGTATCAGCAGGGCCAACTCAGGTTGAAATTGGGTCCACTTTAAATAGTCCTGAGGAAAGAGTTTTAGATAAGTCATTGGTTGAAATAGGAATCAATCAATCAGGAGAATTGGATTGCCATACCAATGGAGATATGAATTCAAAACAGGAAATGATTGATCCAAGATAGTGGAGAGAATTAGTTTGACTCAATAACACATAGTCAATAATCAGAAGTTTCTGGAGACAAGTTCATTAATTCAGGAGAAATTGGATGAAGCTAATGAGGCCAGAACGACCTGTGTAATTAAGGATGGCCATGAAGGTCAAAAATCGTTTTTAGGAGAAAAACAATTTGAACAATAGAATTTGAACTTTTGGCTAATATATATGAGGATTCAAGCATCAGTCGCTGAAATATGAGATGAAATTAGGACCTGTTAAATGAATAACCAGTTGGGATTAAAGGCTAGATATACTCAAGAGTATTGCCAAAAGTTGGCAAGTGTAGACTATATGTGAAGAGATAGCACTGCTGGTCATATAGTGAAGAAGGTCAATACTAATCAGAAGCATCGGACCTAAGAGAAAATAGTTGCAATGTTCCCATCAGACCTCTGAACCGTTAAATGGTTATGTCCTGAGATTTTTGTCAAGTCCCAGAAGAGGACCATTGAACCAAAAGTATGGTTAAATCTTATGAGTATAAGATTTTGAACCATGATAACTGGAAGGTTAGAGTATACCTAGGACCCAGTTTGGATGAAGTGGAAAAGAGGGACTTCTGAACCTTTTGTAGTTTACAAGTCCCATTGCAAAAGAAAATAAAAAATATATATAAAACATATAAAATATTCAAAAATTGATTTAATTGGTCCATAGATTTGGACCTAGGAAGCGATAAGAAATCCTGACGGCCAAACTAAGGAAATTCCACAATTTTTGACCCTTGATGAGATGGGATTACCGGCTGGGATAACTGAGAGTATCACCCTATTGGTTGATCAAGAGCAACTCGCTGATCTGATGGAAGGACAGCAAGAGGAGGTGCTCAAATTGTAAAAAAAAGTATTGGGAAGTATTCACCCAGGACAACCACAATTTGGGATGCATGAGAGATGTAATCCATAAGGTTGATACTGTGGAAAATCTGCCAATCAGGATGAGATTGCTGGCATGAGTTACTGAGAGTATCAATCTATAAGAAGATCAATTCAGAAATTTTGCCAGAATCACCAAACCCTTCTTCAATCTGTTAAAGGATCTGAAGAAAGGATTTTTATGAAATGAAGAAGTGAAGGAATCCTTTGATTAGTTACGCCAAATATCTAATAGATTCTACAATTATGAAATATCCAGATTTTGATCAAGAATTTATTATACAAACTGATGCTTTATTGACAGCAATCAGTGCAATATTAAGCCAAGTAGATGAACTTGGGGATGAACATCTGGTGGCATATGTGAGCTGGAAATTCTCAGCTGCTGAGAGGGATTATACTGTAACTGAGCAGGAATGCCTTGCAGTATTTATGCTTTTAAGTAGTTTCAGGTGTACATCCACGGAATGCACTTCAAAGTGGTGATGGACCACTCCTCGTTGCGTTGGCTCCATAATTTGAGAGAACCAGAAGGTAGACTGGCCCAATGGGCACTTAAACTACAGGTTTATGATTATGAGATTGTCCAATGAGCAGGGTCTTCTCACCAGAATGTGGATGGCTTATCGTGGTTACCAATGATCCAGATAGTATACCAGCAAGCAGATGAGTTATCACAGAAGATGGTCGATGTTAAAATTGGGAATGAGCCCCAAGAAGTCCAAGGTGCACTTTGGAAAGTGTTGGAAAACACTGAGACCATGGATGACAAGTGTATAAGATGATTAATGGGAAGCAATTATTATTCCAAAAACTGTTGGAAAGAGCAGTTATCATTCAAGATGCTCATAAGGTTGTCAGGCATGGAGGCATGAGAAAAATGACTTACCATATTCGCCAGTACTACTACAGGGTGTCAATCAACTACAATGTTGCCGACTATCTAACTTGTTGTGTGGAGTGTCAGCTGCACAAGCCACATAAGAATACAACTGGATACTGGACTGGTCTGCCCTAGATTTGCCTGGCATACGGTGTCCATTGATGTGATGGGACTGCTGATGATGAGCACAGGGGGAGTCAAGTACATAATAGTTGCAATCAATAATCTGATGAGATGGGTCAAGATGAAGGCCCTGGCAAAAGTGGACGCTACCAGCACCAAAAATTCATCCTGTATCAAGTAATATACCAACATGGATGCCCTCAGGTCCTGCTTAGTTATAATGGGACAAACTTCACATCTCATGTGATCCTGCAGTTGAATGAGATAATGGGGATCTGAGGAGTCATGTCTGTACCCTACCAGCTGGAGATGAACGTACTGTTATAACAAGTTAATAGAAATCTGGCTGCGACGCTGAGAAGCTGGTTTCAGGAAGAACTTCTTCATGGGGAATGTACCTGAGTTTGGTGATGTTCACCTACAATATCAGTCATCATAAGATGATGGGAAAAAAGCATTTGAATTGCCATATGGGAGGAAGGCCACGTTGCTGCTGATTTTATATTTGGTGGTGAACCAACGTCAGGGATGAGCGCCAAACAGTACCTGATATAATTGACAGATATCCTGATTGAAATGCAATCACAAGCATTTGATACTATGTTGAAGAAAAGGATATGAGCAAAATTGACGGACGATAAGAACTGACCAGCTTTATCAGAATATTGAATAGGCGAAAGAGTTGCCTATTGTGATATTCATTATTTTGGGAGAAGAAAAAACTGGATGCATTGTGGTCAGGTCCATTTGAGATTATCACCAAGATGGTGACTGACGCCTACTCCATCAAGAACCTCTTGGATGGAATAGTAGTAAATTGAGTCCATGCTAGCTATTTGAAGTGATATATCGATGAAAATAATAACAAAAAAATTTCCTGAAGGATGGCTGAACCATTAAGTTGGCCTTGACCTGATGATTAGGTCAAGTCCAAAAAAAGGGCCTCTGAACCATAGAAAACTGGTAGGTTTAAGAATACCTATGATCCAGTTTGAGAAAAAAAGATGGACCGCTGAACTAAAACAAGGTTAAGGCTTATGGAAAAAAGAAGAAAAAAATAAAGAATTGTTAATGATTTCATAAAAAGTATAAAAAACTGCATAGAAAAAACCAATATATTTTATAATTTTTATTTTTTTATTTATTATCCTCAATTTGAGGATGATTCCACCTATGTCGCCTCTTGGGAAAGGGAGGATAGATCGCTGTAGGTATGAATAACCCATTAAAATTTATGTGAGATCAGATGCTAGCAAGGGCTAAATCTACACAAAACCAAGTTTGTTGAGTGGACGCAGATCCCTGTGAGAAAGCGACTAGGGGAAGGGAAATTGAGATGCTGGAAAAAGCCAATTTGAAACCCCAGAGCGGGGAGGGAAGCAACATTACAGAAAGAGGCAGTTGGCAAATAACCTCAAGTAATCCTGATATAGTACCAGAGCCAAAAGATTAGTCTTGAGCACTTGCCAACATGCTTTGTCAAGAATACTGGACATATGGGCTGGCAGTGAACAAGGGATGCTAGACGGGAGTTGCTAAATCATGCCTCCTATCAAAGCCATCAGTGGAAAATACTGATGGGAAGCGCCAGAAATGAGATAGTCATGTAAGGAGTGAATGGCATCCTGCAAGCAACGACTACGAGCTTCTTGGAAGCTAAAGCAGAAGGAGTGATGGAACCTGGGATAGGCTGGAAGCTTCATGGCAACTTTGAAGAACTTGGCTGGCAAAGTGAAGAGCATAGGCGGTGGTATCCCAATCTAGGATGTTCAGGAGATTGGAAGGATTCAGCATTATGGATAAAGCCTAAGTGACTTGGGCCCTCAATTCTGCATAGGGGAGTTTGAGAAGAATTCAGTTGCTGATAGTGAGCTCAGTGACCAAGACAGCTGTTTTTAATATTATCTGAGTCAGAGGAGGAACTCAGAAAGCAATTCTGACATGGCAATAAAGGAGCGATCAAGAGTGAATGGCATTATTTCAGGAGCATCAATGATGATGTTTGGTGCATCTGCAAAAGGAGCCAAATCCAGGAGAGTTTTTGAAATCCAACTTTGAAATTGACAACAGAGGAAGGATCAGCTGCGAGTTTTTCAAGATAATTTCTAGCCTGGTTTCACTGAGGTTGGTTACTTTTTCTGATAATTTAATGGAAGGACTAGCCACTGGCGCCAGACTAGGAGTATGGTTCCTGGAAGGACCGTAGAAGAGGTTCCATCATGCAGCCTGACTCATCTGCTGGAAGAGCTGAAGTTTTTGATCAGACAAACTGTTTAGTAGCTGTTGGTACCACAACTCAGAATTTGACATATGAGCTAGATGAGAGGGGAGATGTCAGACTTATATGATAGTTGACATTATGCACTCTATAATTCATTAGGGAACGTCCCCTGGCTGTTGATTGGGCCATCTTCCCAATTCTGAGTAAAAAGACACCAAAGAGGATGGCAGTACCCCTCGTTACTCAGGGCAATCTTGCTCACATAGTAGATGAGCGATGGGTAACAGCTCTTCCACTTCAGATCCCACCCCCAGTACCCACACTCACCTCAGCAGAACTTTTATGGGTAATTAGCAAAATCTGCACCAAAATTGTCAAATTGAATTCAGCCAGATCTAATCTGAGTGGCAATCTGGTCAATGCCTGAATCTCAAATGGCTGGAAAGGCATGAAGACTGAGGTATTGGCTGGAATGCCCAATGGTTCCAATTTGATCAATATGCTGATTGAACAAAGCACCCTCCTACAAAAGTTGTCGAGGATCATCCTTGATGATCAGGCTATATCATTGGGCACCACTGATGAGGGTTTGAAGCCCCCAGTAGGTAATTCAGGTGTTGCAGCCAATGTGATGCTATTGACTGAATGAACAGTCCAGCGACCAAGAGTGGGTGGGTTGGGCGTCCCAAACCCATTCCCAACCAAATGGAACCATCCCTATGTGGGGTGGCCTTGGAGGATTCCTATCACTCATCAGGCCAAACGCCGTCGTGCCAACTGTCAGAAATGTAGCTGAGCCCCAGTTCAGACATTTGAGGTCAAACTGACAGCAACTTGGCCCACCGCCAAATTTTTGATGTCAGTTCTCAAGGAACAAACCCTGCCCATTCCCAAACAATTCGCCAGTTAGGTCAAAATTGTGGGACCTGATCCCAGCTTGTCACTACCCCAATTGACCACTATTTAATCAGTTGCATAGCACTGAGAAAATTGTTGGTCAATTTTCTTCCTTTTCCTTCAATAAAATTTTTGCAAAAAAAACCAAAACAAATTTTATTATTTCTTCCAACCGCATCCCTGATGGCGTTTTCCTGGTGGCCTGTCAGTCCATATACTGGATGAACTTTACCAGTACTCTTGGTCACTATGGCCCCCTCCATCATCGATTGGGTTCAGCGAGTCTGATATTTTTGGCTCTACAACCCTATTATCATTAATTTCTGGCAGCAATACATGGGGATCTTGTGGCTGTATGTCCACCAATTGCAAGAGAGAATCCATCTCCTTGCCACCCCAGTTGAAATGGCCCCATATGCTGAGGATCTCATCGAAACTATCTCTGTGATTCCACCCCCTGCAGCAAGACCCTCTGGGTCAGGAGTGGGTTCAGTGTGGTTTGCTGTTGGGATCATTCTCACCTTTGTGCTGCATCAACACTTCGTCATTTCCCAATGCCCAGCTCCATATCAAGTCATCCAGTCAGCAATGCCTCTGGCATTCTGGCTTGCTTTTTGGGTGCTTATGCATCCCAACTGGCAGGCTGGTCTAAACTTCTTCTGCCATTTCCATGACATAATTGACCAACCATTATTTCCAGCCACTTCTGCATTGTTCTTTGAACTGGGCGCCGCAGTGGTTACCCTTTACCAAATGAATGTGCAATCAGTAGTTTGCTGTTTGTTGTTTGTTTGGTCACTTTCTGACTTTGGGAGAAGTATCCGCTCTACCTTGGGAAATCTTCTTCAAGCCACCCAAGCTGCGCAGATGGCGTCTCCTCCTCCTACCTCCAGCCTGGAGGGAAGATCGAGTGTCCCCTCCCAGGAGATCGCCAATCAAGTTCTTGACGCGCTTGCTGAAGTGCAAATGCATACAGCAATTGCACTTAATAACGCTTCTGCGTTATCTCATGCCCAACAAGGGCTCACGTTATTAGATGCTGTGGATGGGGATGCCCGCCATTGGGTGAGAGGTCTTTTGCGTTCTTCCTCACAAGCAGGAGACTCCACCCCACTGATGGCTGTCATGTCAGCCGCCCTGAAACCCCTGTGTCCCAATCAGACCACTTATTTAGACTGATCTATGCCATGGCCAAAGCCCCTAGTTTGGTTTCTTTGATTTCTACCTTTCATGAACTGGCCCCCACGTCAGGCCTATCTATCAATATGCTTCAGGCAGTCTTTAGATCAGGTTTGGATTCAGGTTCTGCTCATCATATGGTCTGGTCTACCATCCAAGGATCAGTAGATCAAATATGTGCCTCTGCAACCACCATCAACGCCTTACCCCATCATGTTACCCATTACCAGAAGGCGAATTTCTTGATTGGATTACCCAAAGAAGATGCAGATGATGCGCCTATCTCCAAATTAGTGGTAGACTTGGGTACCAATCTTGCCATAACCCCTGAGTCCGAGTTGGTGGTTACAGAGTCAACTATTAATGATTCTGTTCAAGCCCAGATGGAGGAAGTTGTTCCCCCTGCCCTCATACTTCCAATTTTCGCTCCAGCGAAGGACCCCGACCTTACCCTGATATGCCCATCATTTCTTCAGTTGCAAATGAGTCAGTCAAATCTTCCAATAAACAAAACTTTGCTTATTTCCTTGTGCCTATGAAGATCAGTATCAGCCAGCATCATGTCTCCTTCAAAGCTCTGGTGGATACTGGAGCTGCGGGGAACTTCATGAGTGTTGAGTTGGTGCAACAATTAAAACTGGAAATGGATGTGGGCTCCTCAGTGATGGTGGCCTCATCTGCTTATCAGTCCTCATATGTCATTCGCCAACTGGTACCCTTTTCAATCCACCAGTTCAACTTCTGTGATCATTTTTTGGCTATGCCAAACCTGGTGTTTCTGGTAATCTTAGGTGTGGGGTGGTGGCGCTGACAACATGTGAAGATTCATTTAGAGTCTAATACGTTGTCATTTACCAATGATGATTTGGAGGGGGAGTTCCCTCTGATCAACACCCTCAAGAAAATACAAGGAACCAGCTCTATCACTACCTTGGTTACTTCTGCGGGCATCCCAGCTGATTTCCCCAAAAGTTTAATGTGATATCAGAGAATCTTCAACATGGAAAAAGCGGATCGCCTGCCTAAGCACACTAGGTACAATTGTGGGTTTTGAACAACCGTGGAGTTGGTGAACATCAACTGTCCGTTGTATCCCCATACAGCGGAGGAAGAAGTTGCACTCAATACCTGGTTGGATGACATGTTGAAAAAAGGTTGGTTGTTCAAAGAGACCTCACCCGTCGCCTCCCCCATCATCTTCACCAAAAAATTGGATGGCTCTCTCTGTCCCTGCATGGATTATGGTCATTTGAATAAAATAACAGTTACTGATCCCTACCCATTGCCTCTGGAGCAGACAATCAGCCAGGCAATCGCCAAATCCCGTGTGTTCTCAAAGCTGGATCTGGTGAATGCCTTCAACCAAATTTGGGTAATGGAAGGGCAGGAATGGTTAACTGCAATCTGAACAAAGTGAGGCATTTTTCAATTTTGTGTAATGCCCTTTGGGCTGAAGAATGCTCCCGCTATGTTTCAACGGATGATTGACAATGCATTGGGTGACCTCCAGTTTACTTGTGCAATTGCATACATTGATGATATCCTGGTTCACTCCCCAACTCCTGAACAACATGCTACTGACTTGGAAGCAGTGGTGGTCGCCTTGCATAAAGCAGGGTTGTTCCTCAAAGCTTCCAAGTGTGAGTTTTATAAGGAGGAGGTTACTTTCCTTGGGAACCTGGTTCTTAAAGATGGTGTCACAATCCCTCCCAACAAGTTAGATGCGATCTGAGAATGGCCAACTCTGACTATGCAGAAACAACTTCAGAGTTTCTTGGGAACTATCATCTTTCTAAAAAGTTTTCCCCAGCACTTTTCCCAGTTGGCCGCACCGCTCCACCCCCTTACTGGGAAGAACGTACCATTTTGTTGGACGCCCAAATGCCAGCAGGCGTTTGAATTGATCAAGGAGGTGTTCATGTCTCCGCCCATTTTGAAACACGCTGATCCCACCAAACTGTATATTGTTGCATGTGATGCCTCATTGGTAGCAGTGGGAGTGGTGTTGCTTCAGGAGCATGATGGTCTTGAACATCCAGTCGCTTATTTCTCCCAAAAATTCACAGCCACGGAGCAGTCTTGGGCCATTTATGACAAGGAATTGGCAGCTGTTGCATGGGCATTAACTCATTGGTGGTATCTGTTGCAGGGTGCCCTGCCATGAATTAACAGTCCGCATGGATCACCAGGCCCTTTTGTATTTTTGCAAACCCCAAAAATTGGTGCATTGGCAGGCCTGAACCTATTGGGACCTGTGCAGTTTTAACTTTAAATACAAATTTGTTAAAGGTGCGCTCAATGTACTTCCTGATTTCCTAAGCTGCAGTCCCACCCACTGTCCCTCGGAACCTGAGGAGGTGGATCTCGTTACCATGATCCCTGCCACTCAGATCCTGTCAATCGTTCCCCCCATCATTTCCTCCATCACTTTGGCTCCTGATGCCCCACTAGTAGCTCAGGTTTTAGCCAGTCAAATGGCCTGCCCTGAGGGCGTGGAGTTGGTTGAGCAGTTGGCTCACTCGAGTCACAAACACTCCCTATACTCCTTAGAAGAGGGACTCATTTACTTCTGCTCTTGCATTTGGGTTCCCCCTCCTTCCACTCGGAGGTATTCCACACACATCATGATCCCCCCATGGTCAGACATCCTGGTAACAAGAAATGCATCAATTTGATCAAGTGAACCTTTAATTGGGTGGGACTGACAAAAGAGGTCCCAGCTTGGATCGCTGATTGTGTTACTTGTGCTAGGGCCAAGTCAGATCGCTCCAGGAAAAATGGCCTCCTGCACCCCTTACAGCAGGCGGAGGGTCCATGGACCTCGGTGTCTGTGGACTTTATTGTTGAACTCCCCTGTTCTAATGGGTTCACTGCGGTGATGGTAGTGGTGGATCATTTCACAAATTTTTCCCTTTTTATCCCTTGTACTTCTGCAATTACGTCAGAAGAAACTGCCCATCTTTTCATATGCCATGTGTTTTTGATGTTTGGTCTTCCCCAGGAGATCATCAGTGACTGGGGTTCACAGTTTACCGTGTGGTTCTGGAGTGAACTCCTATTGATCCTGAAAATATCCCCCTGTCAATCCATGGCATATCACCCTCAGTCTGATGGACAGACTGAGTGGGTCAATCAAGTCCTTGAACAGTACCTGCGTTGTTATGCTGCAGCAGCGCAGGATACTTGGGCCAGTGACTTGCCCCTCGCTCAATTTGCTTACAATAATGGGACCCACGCATCCATGGGGTTTTCCCCTTATGAAGCAACGTTGGGTTATAATCCTTCATTTTTGGTCAGACTGTGCTTGCAGCCTGAGGTTCAAGCTGCCGCGGACCATGCTGCCCATATCCAATTGACTCAAGCTTTAGTGTGGGAACACCTTACCAAAGCCATTGATGACTACAAGCAGTTCATGGATCATAAGCATCTTCTGGGTCATGATTTTATGGTGGGTTCCTATGTTATGCTTGATACCCATCATTTAAAAATTCAAACCCCTTCCCATAAATTCGCCAGTAAATGCTTGGGCCCCCATTTAGTGGAGGAGGTATTGGGTAATGGGGCGTTCTGACTGAAGCTTCCTGCACATTGGAAGCAGCACCCTGTTTTCCATGTTTCCCAGCTGTCACCCTTCAAGGGTGCAATTCCCATGGAACTGGAACTGATCATTGTTGATAATGAGGAAGAAGCTGAGGTAGAGGCTATCCTGGCATCCTGGAAGTTGTGACGTTCCATCCAATATCTAGTGGCCTGGAAAGGGTATCCAGCCTATGAAAATAGTTGGGTCAAGGCGCGCGATTGTGCGAATTGCATGGACCTGGTTGAAGCATTCCATATATCCCACCCCAAGGCTCCCCGCCCCCCAGAAAGTCGTGACAATTATGGCTATCAAGTTACCCAAGGCACACAAGAATGTGGCTCTGGTGCAGTTTCCTGGTGGGGGTGCCCTTCCTTTGGAAAAAGGAAAGGGTAATGTAAGTCCCGGGGAATGTCCCCTGGCTGTTGATTGGGCCATCTTCCCATTCCCAAGTAAAAAGACACCAAAGAGGATGGTGGTACCCCTTGTTACTCAGGGCAATCTCACTCACATAGTAGATGAGCAATGGGTAACAGCTCTTCCACTTTGGATCCCACCCCCAGTACCCACACTCACCTCAGCAGAACTGTTATGAGGAATTAGCAAAATCTGCACCAAAATTGTCAAATTGAAATTGGCCAGATCTAATTTGAGTGGCAATCTGGTCAATGCCCAAATCTCAAATGGCCGGAAAGGCATGAAGACTGAGGTATTGGCCAGAATGCCCAGACAGTTCCAATTTGATCAATATGCCAATCAAACAAAGCACCCTCCTACCAAAGTCATCGAGGATCATCCTTGATGATCAGGCTATAGCATTGGGTGCCCTGATGAGGGTTTGAAGCCCCTAGTAGGTAATTCAGGCATTGTGGTTGATGTGATGCTATTGACTGAACAAATGGTCCAGAGACTGAGCGCGGGCAGGTTGGGTGTCCCAAACCCATTCCCAACCAAATGGACCCGTCCCTATGTGGGGTGGCCTTGGGGGATTCCTGTCGCTTATTGGGCCAAATGCTGTTGCACCAACCATCAGAAATGTAGCTGATCCCCAGTTCAGAAATTTGAGGTCAAACTGACAGTGACTCAGCCCACTGCCAAATTTTGCAATGTCAGTTCTCAAGGAACAAACCCACCCATTCCCAAACAATTCACTGGTTAGGTCGAAAAATTGTGGGACCTGATCCTGGCTTGTCACTACCCCAATTGACCACTATTTAATCAGTTGCATAGCACTGAGAAAATTGTTGGTCAATTTTCTTCCTTTTCCTTCAATAAAATTTTGCCAAAAAATCCTAAACAAATTTTATTATTTCTTCCAACCGCATCCCTGATGGCGTTTTCCTGGTGTCCTGTCAGTCCATATACTGGATGGGCTTTACCAGTACTCTTGGTCACTATGGCCCCCTCCATCATCAATTGGGTTCAGCGAGTCTGATATTTTTGGATCTACAACCCTATTATCATTAATTTCTGGCAGCAATACATGGGGATCTTGTGGCCGTATGTCCACCAATTGCAAGAGAGAATCATCTCCTTGCCACCCCAGTTGAAATGGCCCCATATGCTTAGGATCTTATCGAAACTATCTCTGTGATTCCACCCCTGCAGCAAGACCCTCTGGGTTGGGAGTGGGTTCAGTGTGGTTTGCTGTCAGAATCATTCTCACCTTTGTGCTGCATCAACACTTTGTTGTTTCCCAATGCCCGGCTCCTATATCAAGTCATCCAGTTGGCAATGCCTCTGGCATTCTGGCTTACTTTTGGGTGCTTATGCATCCTGACTGGCAGGCCGGTCTAAACTTCTTCTGCCATTTCCATGACAATCCAGAATATGACAGTGGGTCATATGCCCTGATGGGGGGAAAGCCAGATCCTGGGATTAATATTGTCATGAGTAAATCAATCAGCCTGGCATGACAGAAGGTCATGGGGCCGCGCTTTGAGAAGGCAGTAGCGAGGAGGAAGAGGAAGAGGAAGAGAGCCGTATGCTGAAGGTTGTCCTGAGCAGCGTTGAGCATTGGTGATTGTACTCTGCTTGAGAAAATGAAGTATTTGACTGAGTGTCCAAAGCAGTAACTCCTACCCCAGTCCTTTTCTCGCTGGAAATCTAGGCAAAAGGGGGATGTGTTGGAATTTTTGACCATATTCACAGCCTGTTAGATTACCAGGAATCACTAGGGGATAATTTCCTAATGCGAGGTGAATTGGAAATTGGTTGACCCTGATTATAGGGTAACTATGTTTGGGGGATTTTAGGATATCAACCTGGTCAGATCTGTCTGTGATTGATCCGTATGAGTGCTTAAGATCTCGTCAGGCAGAGTTGTGACAAAATAGTGGCATCTGATAGTGATTAACTATCAAGTGTACCAATTGGGATCGGTTGGGTTTCATCACTGACTGATTGGGAATGAAAGTAGTGAGTTGTGAGGCGAGTGCTGCCACCTGAAACTAGCAAATCGATAAGTTGGTTCATGACTTGCCTTAATGGGTAACAAGTCCCATTACTTAAGCAGGTCGCTAGCCAAATATGGTTGGTTTGCTTGGGCCAAGAGAAAAACGTTAGGGACAAGTTTTCTGACTCTTTCTGTTTTAAGTCTTGATGATGTCCAATGACGGAATCCTAGCCAGGATGGGGAAGAACATCTCTTCTGAGACGAGGATGGGTGATTAAACATCAACAGATGCCGTTTCATTGAAGAGGTGTCTACTGAGTGTTAGACAGCTTAATCCTCGCTATAAATTCCCTGGAATTCACTTAAAAAAACAGTTTTACAATTTATACAGTATACAGTATATATACCAGTTTAGTAAACTCTGGCAGCTTTTAATTGTTCTACTCTTTTTCAGGGATATTATTGCTGTGTGAGATAATTGGGATACTCTTTAAGGAAAAGAGTAAAGATTTGAGCAGAGATCCAAAGAAGAAGCAGAAACAAATCAGGGATTGCTGCCAACTGTGTGTTGAATTGGAGAAGCCATCAACAAGAATCTAAGAGAAGATTGGGTTAGACAGTATGAGGGAATGAATCCCTATTTTGAGACATCACAAGTATTTTAAGTGGAAATACTGGCTGAGCGTTGGGCTGGGTTCTAGGACTTACATTTTACTACAAATAAAAGTTATCATACTATTATCAACTGATTATATTAAACAACTATACAACGCGAATGAATTGCACAAAAACTGAACCTGTGCAGTAAAAGTTTTAGGGGTTATTGGCCGGTTAGTAACCAAACTTATACATTTTTACACCAGGCTAGCAGTTGTTTTAAACAACTTGCAGCTGATTCTCCCTCTGTTGTCAATTCCAGAGTTTTAAGAAATATCCTGAATTTGGCTCCTTTTGCAGATGCGTTGAACATCATTGTGGATGCTCCTTAAATTATGCCCTTTGCTCTTGATCACTCTTTTATTACCAGGTCAGACTTGCTTCCTGAGTTCCTCTTCTGACTCGGACAATACTACAAACCCTTGTCTTGGCTACCAAGCTCACCATTGGCAACAGTATTCATTTTGAACTCCCCTGCACAGAATTGAGGGCCCAAGTCACCAAGGCTTTATCCATAGTGCTGAATCCCTCTGACCTTGAGAACATCCTAGATTGGGATAATGCCAATTATGCTCTTCACTTTGCTGTCCAAGTTCTTCAAAGTTGGGCCACAAAGCTTCCAGCCTCTCCCAGGTTCCATCGCTCCTTCTGCTTCAGCTTCTGAGAAGCTCGTAGTCATCTCTTGCAGGATGCCATTCACTCCTTGAATGACTATCTCGTTTCCAGTGCTTCCCATCAGTATCTTCCACTGATGGCTTTAATAGGGTCGTTATTCAGCAACCTTCATCTAGAATCCCTTGTTTGCTACCAGCCCATATGTCCAATGTTCTTTATGAAGCCCATTAGTATTTGCTCAAGACTAATATTCCAGCTCTGGTACCATATTGGGATTACTTGGGGTTATTTACCAACTGCCTCTTTCTGTAATGTTGCTTCCCTCCCCTCTCTGGGGTTTTATGATTGGCTTCTTCTGACATCTCAATTTCCCTTCTCTAGTCACTTTCTCGCTGGGTTCTGCATCCCATCAAAGAATTTGGTTTTGTGTAGGTTTAGCCCTTGCTAGCATCTGATCTCACATAGATTTTTATTGGCTATTCATTCCTACTGAGATTCATCCTCCCTCCCCCAAGAGGTGACATAGGCAGAATCATTTTCATATTTAGGGATAATTAATAAAAATAAAAAATTTAAAAAAACAGTTTTTCTATGCAGTTTATAATCTTATTTCCAATATTTTTATCAATCTTTTATTTTTTTCTTTTTTTATGGGACTTGACCTTGTTTCATATCAACGGTCCATCTTTTCTATTTTTTCCCAAACTGGATCATAGGTATTCTTAGACCTACCAGTTTTCTATGGTTCAGAGGTCCTTTTTTAAACTTGACCCAATCATCAGGACATGGCCAACTTAATGGTCTATCAGTCCTTTGGGAACTCTTTTTTTGTTTTTTATCAATCCATTGCTTCAAATACTTTGCATGGACTCGATTTACAACTCTTCCATCCAAGAGATTCTTGATGAAGTAGGCGTCAGTCACCATCTTGGCAATAATTTCAAATGGACCTGACCATAACGCATCCAGTTTGTTTCTTCTCCCAAAACCATGCATATCACAATAGGCAACTCTTTCGCTATTCAATATTCTGCTAAGGCTGGTCAGTTCTTATTGTCTGTAAATTTTGCTTGTACCCTTTTCTTCAACATATTATCAAATGCTTGCAATTGCATCTCAATCAGGATAATCATCAGTCAATTTAAGTACTGTTTAGCACTCATCCCTGATGTTGGTTCCACCATCAAATAAAAAATAGCAGCAACGTGGCCTTCCTCCCATATAGCAATTCAAACGCATTTTTCCCATTGTTGTATGATGACTGATATTGTAGGTGAATGTCACCAAACTCAAGTATGTTCCCCACGAAGAAGTTCTTACTGTGATCAGCTTCCTCAGCATTGCAGTCAGAGTTCCATTCACTCATTCTACCAGTCCATTCATCTCTGGCTGGTAGGGTACAGACACAACTCCTCAGATCCTCATTATCTCATTAATCGCAGGATCACATAAGACATGAAGTTTGTCCCATTATTGCTAAGCAGGACCTGCAGGCATCCATGTTGGTATACTACTTGATCCAGGATGAATTTCACGGTGCTATTAGGGTTAATTTTCACCCTGGCCTTTATCTCAACCCATCTTGTCAGATGGTTGATAACAACTATTATGTACTTGACTCCCCCTGTGCTCATCATCTGCAGTCCCATCACATCAATGGACACCGTATGCCAGGCAAATCTAGGGCAGACCAGTCATTATCCAGTCATATTCTTATGTGGCTTGTGCAACTGGCATTCCACACAGCAAGCTAGATAGTCAGCGATATCTTAGTTGATTGACTCCCAGTAGTAGTACTGACGAATATGGTTGGTTGTTTTCCTCAGGCCTTCATGCCTAACAACCTTATGAGTAGCCTGAACGATAGCTGCTCTTTTCAAAAGCTTCAAAAAGGTAAACGCTTCCCATTAATCGTCCTAAACACTTGTCATCCATGGTCTCAGTGTTTTCCATCACTTTCTGAAGTGCACATTGGATTTCTTGGGGCTCATTTTCAATTTATCTGTCAACCATTCTTTGGAATAACTCATCCGCCTGCTGGTATATCATCTGGACCATTGTTAACCGTGATAAGTTATCTACATTCTGATGAGAAGCCCCCGCTAGGTGGACAATCTCATAATTGTAATCCTGTAGCTTAAGTGCCCATTGGGCCAGTTGTCCTTCTGGTTCTCTCAAGTTATGGATCCAACACAACGAGGAGTGGTCCGTCACCACTTTGAAGTGCGTTATGTGGATGTACACCCAAAACTTCTTATAGGCGTAAATGACCACAAGGCATTCCCACTCAGTTATGGTGTAATTCCTCTCAGCAGCTGAGAGTGTCCAGCTCACATACGCCACTGGATATTCATCCTCAAGTTCATCTACTTGGCTTAATATGGCGCTGATCGCCGTCAATGCAGCATTGGTTTGTGTAATAAATTCTCAATCGAAATTTGGATATTTCAATATCAGATAATACCCCTTGCAGGTATTTGGGCCAATACACCAAAGGATGAAATTCTACCAGGTTGCTTTTGGTTTTAATTTTCAGGCCCTTTTTTAATCTCAACCCTTTGGGTTGGATGGTTTTGGGGAATAAAAACATTTTTTTTTGGGTTTTCCCTTCCCAAATCATTTCCCAACCCCTTAATCAAAACCCAATCCCGGGAAAAATTTTCGCCCCCCAATTAAACCCAGTCATATTTTTTGGTGGGGAATGAATTCCCAAAATTTTAATTCAGCTTTTTAAATTGTTTCCCCCCCAAATTGGGACCATTTTTTTTTTGTTGGTTTTCATTAACTTATGCAAAATGGGCCCTGAACTTTTTGCTTTTTCTTTTCCCAAAACCTTAAAAGGTCCTTCCCTTTTTGGTAAAAACCTGTTACCTTTTTCCCCCAGTTTTTCCATCACTTTTTTGGAAGGCAAATTGGTTTCTGGGGTTTTTTTCCCAATTTTTTTAACCAATTTTGGGGAATAACTTCCCCTTGCGGGTTTCCCATCGGACCAGGACCCGTAAAAAATTTAAACCAATTTGATAAAGTTCCCCAAAGTGGAACCCAATCTTTTTAAAATTTTTAAATTTTCCCAATTTGGGCCCATTGGGTTTTTTGCCCTTTCCCTTCTTAATTAGGGGACCAAAACAACAATTTTTGTAATTTTTTTTTTTTTCCTTTGGGGGATGAACCCAAAATTCAAAGGGTCCCCAAAAACTTCCCAATGGGGCCCGGGTTTGTTAATTTTTTCCAGTTAAGGGGTTAAAATTCCCCAATCCCCTTTTAATTTTTCACCCTTTTGGTTCATTCTTTTTAAATAGGCCTTGACCCTCAAGGACATTTTTTTTTTTAATTCGAAATTTGGGAAAATTTTTCAATTTTCCAGATAATTTTATTTGGGTAGGGAATTTTTTATAAATTTTTCGCGCTTTTTCTTCCTTTTTTAATTTTTAAGGACCATTTAAACAGATTGGAAATGGGGTTGGAATTTTGGGGCCAAAGTCCAAAAATTTAAATTTCTCTTTGGTAATTCAACCATTAAAACCCCTTAAATTTTGGAACCCCTTTTTCAAGCAAGCCTTGGGGGTTCCCAGGGGGTTAAAATCTTCCTTGGGGGGAAATTCCAGGGGAAATCACAAAAAAATTTTTCCCAATTTTTTTTAAGGGAAAGGTGAAAACCCTTTGGGGGGCTTGGGTTCTTCAGGGTTAAAAAAAGGTTTTGGCAAGTCTTTTTAATTTTATTTTTTAAAAAATTGGTTTTAAATTTCATAAAACTCCCCCTAAACCATTGATTTTTTTCCAAAGGGCCCCCAACCCCAAGGATCCCAGGGGAAAATTCCCAAGTACTAAATATAGCTCCATTGGTTTCGGAACTTGCAGGCCTTCCCTAGTTGGGAACTTTTTTTTGGGTTTGGGAAAATTAAGGCCCCCGGGGGTTAATTGCAAAATTTTTTTTTGGGTCTTTTTACCCCCAAAGATTTGGGGCCCATTAAATCCTTGTTGACCAATGGGTTTAAATTTTCTCCCAATTTAAATTAAAAGGAATATTGATTTTTTGGGGAAAGGATAGGAACCCAAAACCTTATTAAAATTTTGGGTAATTGCCAACCCTTAAAAAGACCCAAATTTCCTTTTTTTAAAGGGGGTTTAAGAAATTGGGGGGAACCCCTTTTTAGGATTGTGCAAACTAAAAGGCCTATTCCAAGTTTCCGGTTTCTTTTAAATTGGGCCCCTTTCCAACCTGGTTTGGTTTGGTAACCGTTAGAACCGGGGGGGTTCACTCTTTAACAGAAACAGGGTAATTTGGGGGAAAATTTATTTTTCCCTTTTGGAAAACTTCGGGGGGTCCTTTAAATCGTCAAAATGTTCAACAACCAAATGTTGGTTCCATTTCCGGCAAACATTTCCCTTCAAAATTTTGTTTTCCGGAAGGGGAAAAAGAAAAACCCCAAAAAAGGGAAGGGAGGGGGAGGAACACCTTGTATTTAGGACCATCCATTTTCATATATATTATACACAGATAATTATCACATGGGAAGAACTTGTCTGGGACTTGGGTAAAGCTATAGTCCCTGACCTACTTTGCCTGCAAATTTGCAATCTGAGAATGCTTCTAACATTAAACCTTCTTCTTCGCTTTATCCCAGGTTATTTATTCCAGTCGAGCTATACTCACATGGCCAGACTGAGAAGGTGCTGGCCCTGGTGGATACAGGGGCTGAGGAAAATTATGTGGAGTTTGCCTTAGCAGAACGTTTGCAGTTGGAAATGAGAAGGGGTCCTGAGATGGTGTTTGCCAATGTATTGAGGAGAGCCCATCGTGGGTTCTGGAACCCTTAATTGTTGTTCAGCAGAACCCCTTTTGATTGAAAGAGGGTTTCTGTGTGATCCGAATCTGTTCCACCCTGTGGTGCTGGGATGCAATGGTGGCATCGCTTCCAGCCACGGATCAATGTGTTGCATAAAACAATTACCTTATCACCCCATATTGGACCTCAGATGACATGGAAGATGGAGGTTGGGGTCAACATCCCGGGTGAATGCAGGAGCTTAGGGGGAATGCAGGAGGTAGAGCTCCCACCTAAATACAGCAACTTTGTTGACATATTTGGTCCCATTGGAAGTTCACCTTTTTCCCCTATGGGCTCTTTTGCATTCTCATTTCAGTTCAAGGAGGGATTGGACCTTCCCAAGGGATGTCCATTCTATCCTCTAAATGAATGGGCCAGGGAAGCATTGGAGAGCCATGTGGAGTCCATGTTAGACAAGGGTTTGATTGAGCCCTCCATGTCTCTGGTGGTGTCTCCTGTGTTGTTAGTACCAAAGGCAAGTGGCGACCTACGCCCATGTGTGGATTTCCGACATCTAAACGCGGTCACAGAGACAGATCCATATCCAATGCCCCTTTTGGAGGACATTCTTCCAATGGTTACTGGATGCATGATTTTTACAAAGCTTGACCTAGCAGATGCCTTTAATCAGATTCTGGTGAGGCCGGAGCATCAGCAATACATTGCGTTCAAGTGCCAGCTGGGGGTGTACCAATACTGTGTGATGCCATTTGGGCTGAGGAATGCCCCAGCAGTGTTTAAAAGGATGATTGACCATGTCCTTGGGGGATGATTGGATGAAGTTTTTTACTCATATGGACAATATTATAGTGTTCTTGTGGTCCCAGGAAGAGCACATTTGAGATGTTTGGGAAGTTTTGGGGGCGATTGGCTGAATGGGATTAAGGTTGAAGCCCTCCAAGTGTGAGTTCAACCAGAGTTCAGTGACATTTCTCAGCAACTTGGTATTCCAGAATGGACTGGGGGTGTGTCTGGATAAGCTATGAGCAGTATGGGCATGGAAGGCTCCCACAGATCAGATGAGGGTGCGAAGTTTCTTAGGTACCTTGAACTTCCTTCATTAGTTTGTGAAGAATCTTTCCCAGATGGCCTTACCGCTCACCCATTTGACCCAGGACGTTCTGTTTGTATGGGTAAAGGAGGAAGAGCGGACATTTGAGTTACTAAAGGGTAAGTTACTTAACGCACCAGTGCTGGCCCATCCAAATCTGGGGAAACCTTTTTGTGGTCAAGATGGATGCCTAAAATTATGCTGTGGGGGCGGTATTGCTTCAGGAGGGGAGGATGGTTTGAAGCATCCCGTGTGTTACTACAGCCATAAGCTGCTACTTGCTGAAACAAAATACCCAATATACAATAAGGTACTGCTGGCAGTGATGGTGGCCTTGCGTGAATGGCAACATCACCTGCTCTATGCCCAGCATCATTTTGTTATTCGAATGGACCACAAAGCCTTAGAGCATTATTGCCAACCCCAAAAGATGAACCAGCGACAAGCCAGATGGTATGTGGAGCTGATCTGCTATGATTTCTGGGTGGAGTACCAGCCTGGGGCTTCAAATGTCCTGGCGGATTGGTTGAGCCAAGATAGGGCTTTTGTATATGAGAAGGGGGGAATTGGAGGAGTTCAACACCGCAACAATGCTCCATCCGGATCAGTTTTCAATGGTTGAATATGTGGGGAATGAGTTGGGGGAGGAAGTTCGCCGGAAGCAGAAGAGCATGGAGTTTGCACAAAGGCTGAAATCTAAGATGATGGAGGGTTGGCCGCACCAGTACCATGCGGATTTCATGAAGAGGGTTAAGGTGCTATACCACAAGTTGCGTGTATGGGTATCTAACCCATCATTACAGTGGAAAGTAATCTGGTGTAAAAATCTACTTTTGATTGATTATTGGTTGTCAACCCAGTAACCTTTTTACTGAACAGGTTCAATTTCCTTGTGCACTTTGTCACGTTGTATAGAATGTATTAATTGATAATAGTATGGAGACTATTATCCATTGTTGAGATAGAACTATTATTAGGCCCAACGCTTCAGCCAGTACTTCCAATTAAATACTATGTAAGTCATACTTGTAGGGATTTGTTCCCTATATTCCTGTCCACCCAATCTTTGTTAAGATACCCCAGTGACAGTCTCTCTCGGCCCAAAACACAGTTGGCAGCTATCCCTGATTGTGGTTCCTTCATCTCTAGATCCCCGCTTGGATCTTTGTTCTTCTCTCTGAGAGTCTTCCAATTATTGCCTTCTGCAATAGTATCCTTGAGATGGAATGACACAATAGAAGCTAATAGTCTAACTATACACCAAGTTAACAATATTACTGTAGATACTACTAATCTTAGTAATTTTACTGTTGATAATAATACTTTTTTATTATAGTAAATCCTAGGGAATTATATAGTAGGGGATTTGGCTGTCTAACCCTCAGTTGACACCTCTCTAATAAAACGGCAGCTGTTGCCATTGAATCACCCTTCCTCGCCTCAGCAGCGATGTTCTTTTCCATCCTGGCTAGGATTCCATCGTTGGACATCCTCAAGACCTCAATTTGGAAAGAGTCAGAAAATGTGTCCCTAACGTTTTCCTCTTGATCCAAGTGAACCAATCATAATTGGCTAGTGACCTGCTTAGGTAATGGGACTTATTATCCATTATGGACGGTCACTTCACCAACTGATCAATTTGTTAGTTGCAGGTGGCATACTCGCCTTGCAACTCACTATTCATTCACAATCAGTTGGTGATGAAACCTCACCAATCCCAATTGGTACACCTTATATTTAATCACTATCAGATGCCCCTATTTTGTCAGCCACTCCACCCAATGAGATCTTAGGTATTCATCTGGATCAATCCCTAATGGATTCAACCAGGTGAATATCCCAAAATCCCTCAAACGTAGTTCCTCCAAAACTCAGGCCAACCAATTTCTGATTCACTTCGCCTTAGAGAATTTTCCCCTAGCGACACCAGATAATCTAGCAGGCTGGGAATAAGGGCAAAAATCCCAACACATCCCATCTTGCCTAGATTTCTAGCGAGAAAAGGACTGGGGCATGAGAACACCACTTCAGACACCTGGTCATATACTTCATTGGTCCAAGCAGAGTACACTCGTCAATACTCAACGCTGCCCAGGATGACCTTCAGCATATGGCGTTCTTCCTCCTCGCTACTGCCTTCTTAAAGCGCGGTCCCCATGACCTTCTGTTGTGCCGGGCTGATTGATTTACTTGTGATGATATTAGTCCTGGGATCTGGTTTTCCCCCCATCAGGGTATATAACCCTCTGTCATATTCAAGATTATTGGTCTGGCGTCCTTGAATTCCTGATTCTCTCCTCATCCTAGACATTAGACTCTTGCCATTGATGTTTGTTTCACAGCTTGAATAGGCGAAATTATTTCTATTCACCCTCATTATTTCGCTCATAACCTCTTGGCTGTAAGTCATTCTTAATTCTTCCCTTGGAAAGCTTATCTCATTAATTTTAAGATTAATTTCCCCAAAATTGGAGCCTAATGGATTATAGAGTGCATAATGTCAACTTCTATTTAAGTCCGACATCCCCTCTCTTGTCCAGCTCATATGTCAAATTCTGAATCACACTACCAGCAGCTCCTCAACAGTCTGTCTGATCCAGACCTCCGTCTCTTTCAGCAGATGAGTTGGGATGCTCGATGGAACCTCTTCTATGGTCCTTCCAGGACTCATACGCATAGTCTGGCACAAGCAGCTATTCCTTCCATCGAATTATCAGAAATGGTAACTAATCCCTCTGAAACCAGGCTGGCCATTGTTTTAAACAACTCTTGGCTGACTCTTCCCTTGCAGTTGATTCCAGAGTTGGTCTTCAAAACCCTCCTGGATTTGGCTCCTTTTGCTGATGCTCCAAACATCATTGTAGGTGCTCCAGAGATTATGCCAGTTGCTCTGGATTGTTTGTTCCTGGCTGGGTCGGATTTACTCCCTGAGTTTCTCTTCCAACTCAGTCAATTTTACAAATATGCTGTACTGGTTTCTGAGCTCTCAATTGGTAACAGCATACACTTCAAGCTCCCCTACGCTGAACTCTGGGCCCAAGTCACCAAGGCTTTGACGTTAGCGCTGAATCACTCTGATCTGGATAACCTTCTAGATCAGGATACTGCCGCTTATGCTCTTTACTTTGCTGGCCAAGTTCTTTAAAGTTGGTCTATGAAGCTTCCAGCCTTGCCTGGCTTCCACCAGTCATTCATTTTTAGCTCCCATGAAGCCCATATTTGCCATCTGCAGGATGCAATCCACTCTCTGCACAACTACCTCTTCTCCAGAGCTTCCCATCAGTATCTTCCGCTGATGGTGTTGATAGGGGGCATGATTCAGCAACCCCATCAAGTATTCCTTCTTTGCTGCTGGATCACATGTCTGGTGTCCTCAATAAAGCCCATCAGCAGGCGCTCAAGACAAATCTTCTGGCTCCAGTGCCATATTAGGATTACGTGGGTTTATTTGCCAATTGCCTCTTTCTTTATTGCTGCTTTCCTCCCCACTCCAGGTTTTTACAATTGGCATCTTCTGACAATTCAATTTCCCTTCCATAGTTGCTTTTTCTCAGGGCTCAGCGTCCACTCAACAAACATGGTTTTGTGTAAGTTTCGCCCTCGCAAGTGTCCAATTGCATATTGATTTCAATGGGCTATTCATTCCTACCATGATCCATCCTCCCTCCCCCAAGAGGTGACTAGGCGTAATCATCCCCATACTGAGGACAATCAATAAAAAAAACTTCTAAAATTATATTGGCTTTTCTATCTATAATTTTTTAAAAAAATCTTTTTTTCCCATATTTTTTATCAATTTTTTATCTTTATTCTTCTTTTTTCCTATGGGACTTGACCTTGTTTTAATTCAGAGGTACATCTTTTCCCCCAAACTGGATCCTGGGTACTTAAAGCTACCAGTTTTCCATAATTCAGAGGTCCTTTTTTGGACTTGAACTAATCATCAGGACATGAACAACTTAATGGTTCATTGGTCCTTTGGGAACTCTTTTTTTTTCAATCCAACACTTTATATACTTAGCGTAATCTCAATTTACAACTCTTCCATCCAAGAGATGCTTGATGGAGTAAGCATCAGTCACTGTCTTGGCTATTACTTAGAACGGACCCAACCACAATGCATCTAACTTGTTTCTTCATCCAAAACCATGCATATTGCAATAGGCGACTCTTTCTCCTATTTGATATTCTTCTAATGCTGGTCAGTTTTTGTCATCTGTTGATTTAGCTTGTATCCTTTTCTTCAAGGTTGTATTGAATGCTTGCAATTGCATATCAATCAGGATACTCATCAATCAGTTCAAGTATTGCTTGGTACTCATCCCCAACGTAGGTTCCACCACCAAATATAATATTGGTGGCAACGCGGCCTTTCTTCCATATAGTAATTTAAACAGCATCTTTCCCATTGCCATATGATGACTAATGTTGTAAGCAAACATCACCAAACTCAGGTATGTTCCTCACATGGAAGTTGTCCCTGTGACTAGCTTCCTCAGCGTCATGGCCTGTGTTCCATTGACCATTCTACCAGTCCATACATCTCCAGCCGGTATGGTATTGACATGACTCCTTATCCCCATTATTTCATTTAGCCTTGGGATCACATGAGATGTGAAGTTGGTCCCATTGTCACTCAGTAGGACTTGCGGACATCCATGCCAGTATACTACTTGATCCAAGATGAATCTTGCAGTACTGGTAGCGTCAACTCTGGTTAGGACCTTCATTTTGACCCATCTTTTCAGATGGTCAATAGCAACTATGATGTACTTGACTCCCCCTGTGCTCATCACCAGCGGTCCCATCACGTCGATGGACACTGTGTGCCAGGCAAATTCAGGTTGGACCAGTCAGTATCCAGTTGTATTCTTGTGTGGTTTGTGCAACTGGCACTCCACGCAACAAGCCAGATGATCCTTGACATTGTAGTTGATTGATTTCCAGTAATAATATTAGCAAATATGGTCAGTTGTTTTTCTCAGGCCTCCATGCCCAACAACCTTGTGAGCCACTTGTACTATCGCTGCTCTTTCTGATGGTTTTGGGAATAATAGCTGCTTCCCATTGATTGACTTGGATACTTATACATCCATAGTCTCAGTGTTTTCCATTGCTTTTTGAAGTGCACCTTGGATTTCTTAATGTTTGTCCCCAATTCTTCCTTCAACCATTTTCTGAAATAGCTCATCCACCTGCAGGTATACCAACTGGACCATTGGCAGCTGCATTAAGCCATACGCGTTCTGATGAGAAGCCCCCACTTGGTGGACTATCTCATAATCATAAGCCTGAAGCTTAAGTGCCCATTTGGCCAGTCATCCTTCTGGTTCTCTTAGATTGTGCAGCCAATGCAGCAAACAGTGGTCTGTCACCACCTTAAAGTGCATTCCGTGGACGTACACCTGAAACTGCTTACATGCATAAATGACTGCAAGGCATTCACAATCAGTCATGGTGTAGTTCCTCTCAGCGGCTGAGAGTGTCCAGCTAACATACACCACTGGATGCTTGTCCCCAAGTTTGTCTACTTGGCTCAGCATGGCGCTGATTGCCATCAACAAAGCATCAGTTTGTATAATAAACTCTCAATTGTGACTTTGGATATTTCAGAATCAGCAAATCTATAAAATACTGGCGTGACTCATTGAATGAGTCCTGGGCCTCTTCATTCCATAAAAATCCTTTTTTGGATCCTTTAATAATTGGAATAATGGCTCAGCTATTTGGGCGAAGTCCCAAATAAATCTTCTATAGTATCTGACCATCCCAAGGAATACTTGGATGTCTCAGACACTCTTTGGTACAGCCATTTGCTCTATAGCTGCTATCTTCTGGGTTTGCGGCTGCAATCCACTTGAGTTGATTACACATCCCAGATATTCCAACTCTTTCTTGAAGAAGTGGCACTTCCTTGGCTTGATCTTCAGTTTACCCGCGGACAGTCTTTTAAAAACTTCTTCCAAATGGTGCAGGTGATCAGTAAACGTCCTACTGAACACATTGATATTGTTCAGCTATATTAGGGTGCATGACAACTTCAGGTCGCTTAATATCGCGTCCATGGCCCTCTGGATCGTCGCAGGCGCATTGTAGAGACCCTGGGGCATCCTCGTCAGCTGGTATAACCCCTGCGCAGTAATAAGCATGCATTTTTCTTGGTCTTCTATTGGCAATTTGATCTTCCAGTATCCCAAGATCAGATCCATCGCGGAGAAATACTTTTCTTCTCCTAATCAATCCAGCGCATCGCTAATCCTCATTAGGGAAACAAATCCTTCTTTATAATTTTGTTTAGCCTTTGGTAGTCAATCACAACCCAGTTCAACTATCCTTCTTCTTTTTTTAGTACTAGATGGTCCTATCCATCCTTCTTCTTCACAATCAGAATCAGACTCACCCAGGGACTAGATGATGGAACTAGAAGCCCATGCTTCACTAGTTTGCTGATCTCATCCTCCACTACCACTTTGGAGGCTTTTAATCTTTGGATCAGTCTCATCCTTATTGGTAGATTTTCCCCAGTGTCGACCTTGTGAATTACATCTTGTGCGCATACCAAATTGTGGTTGTCCTGAGCAAAAACTTCCCAATATTTATCAAATAATTCAAGCACCTCCTCCTGCTGGCCTTCCGGCAGATCAGCAAGCTGCTCTCTATCAACCAATAGGTTGATGCTTTCAGCTACCCCAGCCGGTAATCCCATGCATTGAGAGACCCAAAAATTGTGGAAGTCCTCAGTTCAGCTATCAGGAAAATATTAACAAATGTGACGATCTGATTCTTCTCAATCTTCATTAGTTTTCACTTAAATTCACCAGGAGAACTTGAATTTCTCCATGGCCTGGCATTATTAACCCAGGAGCCACCCATGGCTCCACTCTGGACTTCTTCCAGGGGGCTTCTAAAATCCACATATAACAGCTCCAAAATCTCCAAAGTCACCCCTGTGTCAACTACTATCTGCGATCTGGCCAGTATGGTCCTTTATTTCTTGATCCTTAATGGAATCACCTGGTTTTCTAGGATTTCCGCCAGCATCTCATGTCACTTCCTACCAACTAATTGGTATCAAATTGGTACAATGTCATCATTGTATATCAGATTAATGAAGTTGTTTCTCTGATTCAATGGAGCTTCACTATCCTTCTGGTATACCAATGATAATGTCTGACTGGGTGGTCAACGTATTATCCTCAAAGTTACATTTAACTCCATACTTTCGTAGGAACTCTGTTCCAATCAGGATATCATAGTTTTGGTTTGCCAAAACTATCTCTGGTGCAGATACCATCAACGACCCAAATTGTAGTGGCAGTGCACTATACTCTCCACAGAAAATGGTGGTGTTCAGCCCAGCTGTTCCATATTCTCTCTTATGTTCTAAGTCCGGCGAGATCTTCATACTCTTAATCAGCTTGGTCAACACAATGTTTATTGGTGCTCCACTGTCAACAACTGCCCTCACCTTCACTTGATTCACCTGAATATCTATATATGTACACTTAAAGTATTGTAATATAGTATTTACTGAGTGAATGGCGGCGTTATTAGCTGAATCTAGGGTATGAATAATCTGCGCTGATAATTCAGGAATCAATTCCTTTATTGCACTGAGGGGGATCAACAGATTGGCCTCATCAAAACGGACGTCTGATAACTCATCAGGATTCTCAGCAGTTCAAATCTTCTCCGCCAGTTGTCAGGTGTATGGCTGGGCAACTTCCTGAATTATCTTGGGGTCGATCTTCTTCGCCCTAGCTCTGGTCATGGCATTTAAGTCCATGTTGACCACTTGGTATAGCTGATCCTGCTCGTCATCTACAAACAGATCACTAATGTCTATTTCTTCACTCATGATATTGGGAAGAACAGGTTTCTCTGCCGCTCTAGACTGTTCCTTGTCTAGGCAGTGGGCCTTTTTCCCAAATCTTTGGCGGCTTCTGTCTCCTTGGCTTGGACCATGTTAATCTGATCCTTCAGCTTTATTACAGTGTGCGGCGAAATGTTCTTTCCCACCACACTGAAAGCAGACCTTCTCTTTCTTGCTTAAGCATCTGAATTATTCAGGCTTATTTCCCAGCACAGTTTGGTTGGCAGCCTCTTTTGCTTCTTCATTTCCCTTCATGGGATTCAGATTTCAGACCGGATTAGACTTGAAGCTTCTAGTTTGGGGCATCAAACGTTGCTCCCAAAATCTTCAGGTTATCTACCATCTGTAAGGTAGTTATCTCCATCACGAATACAGAACCATCAGTTGATGCAAATTGCAATAGGGCTGAAGGGCCGCTTGCAAATTGATTCTAGCATCGAAGTCATCTAACACTTTTACTCCAGCCAGGATCTGAGACTCCTGGTAAAATTGATCTGCAAAGCTAGCAAGAGACTCATCTTTATGGAATTGAATTTCCATAAATTCTTGCTTGCGCTTCAACATGCAGGTTGGACTCCCAAACTCCTTCATTATGGCTGCCTTAGCCTCGGCATACAACCAGCTGTCCCCCTCCAAGTGGGGTAACACTAGGTTCTGACAGTCGGTGTCCAGGCAGTTCATGACTGTCAACGCCTTTTGAAGATCCCCATATCTGTTCTTAGTCATGTTGAACAGTTGTAAAAATGCTGGGGCGTTATCCCGATGGAATGTAGGCAATTTTGGTGTTGCTCTAAATTCCTCCAAGTTATTTCAGGCCGATTCTCTCAGTTCAATACTCGGCTAACTTGTGGAGTGGCTTCAAGAATCATCTATAAAATGGCATTAAAGGCGGGCAGCATATTTCTTGGGGTATTTAACTTTCCAAGTATTGTGCAAGGACTTCTCTCTTTGGCATCACTGGCCATATTGGGCTCACAAGCACATCTGTGGGCTTTCAAGTCTTTACTTTTTTTAGTACTAGACTTTCAAGTCTTTACTTCTTTTTCAATTTTCTTGATATTCGCACTGAACTTTCTTAAATGAACGCAATCTACTTCTCACTTCATTTTCAGTAATAGGACCTCTCAAACAAGGTCTCCTTCTTTCTTCCTTAACGAGTTTACTTTGCTAAGTAACTCGTTTCTGAAGTTGGCTACATTGTCCACTCCTCCTCCACCTTGGTGACTCATTCTTCCAAGGCTTCAAACTCCCGATGGTCCGCTGAGTTTAAGGCATTATGATTCACAGTGGCAATCTTGGTCCACAGCTTGCGCATTTCTTCTTTATATGACATTATAATAGATTCTTTACTCAACTACCCCTGTAGTGAGCACCAACTTGTAAAAATTTACTTTGGATTAATTATTGGTCATCAACCCAGTAACCTTTTTACTGCACAGGTTCAACTTCCTCATGCACTTTGTCACGTTGTATAGAATGTATTAAATAATAATAGTATGGAGACTATTATCTGTAGTTGAGATAGAACTAATATTAGGCCCAACGCTTTGGCTAATGCTTCCAATTAAATACTCTGTAAGTTTTACTTGTAGGGATTTGTTCCCTATATTCCTGTCTACCCAATCTTTGTTAAGATACCCCAGTGACAGTCTCTCTCAGCCCAACACAGTCGGCAGCTATCCCTTAATTATGGTTCCTTCATCTCTAGATTCCCACTCAGATTTTTACTCTTCTCTTTGAGAATCTTCCAATTATTGCCATCTGCAATAATATCCTTGAGATGGAACGGCACAATAGAAGCTGATAGTCTACCTATACACCAAGTTGACAATATTACTGTAGATACTACTAATCTTAGTAATAATACTGTTTATAAAAAATACTGTTTTTATTATAGTAAATCCTAGGGAATTATATAGTAGAGGATTTGGCTGCCTAACCCTTGGTTAACACCTCTTTGATGAAATGACAGCCGTTGCTGTTGAATCACCCTTCCTCATCTCAGCAGTGATGGTCTTCCCCATCCTGTCTAGGATTCCATCGTTGGACATCCTTGAGACCTCAAACGGAAAGAGTCAGAAAACGTGTCCCTAACGTTTTCCTCTTGATCCAAGAGAGCTAACCACAATTGGCTAGTGACCTGCTTAGGTAATGGGACTTATTACCATTATGGCAGGTCACTTCACCAACTGATCAATTTGTTAGTTGCAGATGGCATCACTCACCTTGCAACTCACTATTCATTCCAAAATTAGTCAGTGATGAAACCTCACCAATCCCAATTGATACACCTGATAGTTAACTATCAGATGCTCCTATTTTGTCAGCCACTCCACCCAATGAGATCTTAGGTATTCATCCAGATCAATCCCTGATGGATTTGACCAGGTGAATATTCCAAAATTTCCTGAACATAGTTTCTCCAAAACTCAGGCCAACCAATTTCTGATTCACTTCGCTTTAGGGAATTTTCCCCTAGTGACACCAGGTAATCTAGCAGGCTGGGAATATGTGCAAAAACCTCAACATCTGGGATTCCCATGACCATCCGCTAGTGGGTCACCTGGGAGTGGGGAAGATGATTGAGTTGATACAGCGGGAGTATTCATGGCTGGGCCTTCATAAGGATGTCCAGAATTACGTGTGGGAGTGTTTGGTATGTGCAAAGTCAAAGCCATCAAGAAAACTGCCATCGGGTAAGTTGAATCCATTCTCAATACTGCAGACCCTTTGGAGTTTGGTCAGTGTCAATTTTATAGTGGGATTTCCAAAGGTGCAGGGAAAAGATGCAATTATGGTGGTCGTGGATAGACTTACCAAATACGCTGAATTCTTCCCATGCACTGGAAGTTTTTCAGCAACAGATGCAGCAAGGGTTTTCATTGATGAGGTGTTTTCCCGTCATGGCTTACCTGAGGAGATCATTTCAGATTGTGGCCCACAATTCATTTCAAAATTCTGGTCAAGTTTACTGAGAAGCTTAGAAATCAGACCAGGTCAGTCCTCAGCGTACCATCTGCAATCTGATGGTCAAACGGAGAGGGTGAACCAGATACTTGAACAGTATCTGTGGTGCTACATGTCCAATTGACAGGATGATTGGATATCATGGGTCCAGATGGCCCAGTTTGCTTACAATAACCACACTCAATTCTCACTGGGAATGTCACCATTTTTCATGAACCATGGACTCAACCCTAAATTGAATGGGGGAGTTGCAGGTGGTGTATGTCAGGGGGTGGATGAAATGATTCATACCATGTCAGAAATTAGGAAGATGCTACAAAGAAACTTGGAGCAGGTGGTAGCTCGGCAGAAGTGGCAGGCAGATTGGCAAAGGGCGCTGGATCCATCATTTGAACCTGGGGACTGGGTTCTGGTATCAGCCAAGAACTATGCCATCCCTGTTAAGAGTTGTAAGCTGGGTCCAAAATTTCTGGGCCCATACCAGATCATCCAAGCTATTAATTGGGTCGCCTTTGAGTTGAGTTTACTAGTGGGTTCCAGAGCCCATCCGGTGATTCATGCTTCCTAGCTACAGGGTTTTTGGGGTGAGGGGCCCAAGCGCCCCAGACCACTGAACCCTAGAGAAGGGGAGATTTTAGAATATGAGGTAAAATGGATACTGGACGCCAAGTGGGTGAGAGGCTGACAGCAGCTGTTGGTGAAGTGGAAGGGCTATCCAGTAGAGGAGTCAACATGGCAGATGCTGGAGGACTGTGCGCGGTGCTCAGAGATGTCTGGGAATTCTGGTCTTTATAGGGGGGTGATGTAATGAATCAGGAGGCACCTGATCCGTACATTGACTTGGATCAGGTGGAATTTGATCCAAATGTGGCCCTGATTCAACAGGCATCAAATTCGGTAAGTTTGGAGCTGGGTAATTCGCCATCCTGAATCTGAATCACCTCCGCAGAATGACAATGGGCTTATGCAGGGCATGGATGGTGATCCAGTGGGATGGAGAATCTTTTCTAACAGTGTGGTGGTCAGGGCTCAGAGGAGTTTAACTAAATGAAAGCTTACTCAATATTTGTGGCGGATTATTTAAGAGAAGATGCTGCAGCCCTGTAGGGCAGTTGTGTCTTCTATGAGGAAATCAAAAATAAAGAATTTTTCTAAGCTCAGATTTTATTAAATTTATTTTAGTAAATAAGTCAGATCAGATTGAAGTTATAAGATCTGCCAGTGAGCTTGGTGTGGCGTTGGCGTTGTTCTCAGCCCTTTCCTGGTCCCAGACCCTGCTACTGATATGCAGTGTCATGGGAACAGTGGTCTGAGAATATGTAGCAATGATAAGACATGGCGTTCAGGTTCAGGGGATGGGCCTTTGCAGGCCTGTACCTAGTATGGTCAGTAACTTGGCTCTTTCTGCCCAATTCATTCGTTGTATATTGGCGCAAACCCACCCATTACACATATAGGCTACACTTGCCAACTTTGGCAATACTCTTGAATATTATACCTTTAATTGTGACTGATTATTTGTCCAACAGGCCCTAATATCATCTCATATTTTGGCAACAGATGCTTGAATCCTCATATCTCATTAGCTAACAGGTCCACTCAATTGTTCAGATCATTCTTCTCCTGAAAACGATTTTTGACCTTTGTGACCGTCCTTAATTACACAGGTCATTCTGGCCTCATTAGCTTCATCCAATTTCTCCTGAATTGATGAACTCGTCTCCAGTAACTTCTGATCATTGGTTATGTTATTAAGTCAAATGATTTTCTTTGCTATCTTGGATCAATCATTTCCTGTTTTGAATTCATATCTCCATTGGTATGGCAATCCAATTCTCCTGATTGATTGCTTTCTTTTTAATCAATGACTTATCTAAACACTCAATTCTCAGAACTATTTAAAGTGGACCCAATTCCAACCTGAGTTGATATTGCTGTTTCTTGTGACTATCTCCAGCAGACTCAATTTCAACCCAAGTTGGTCCTGCTGAAACTCTTCATCTCAAGTAGATGTTGGGTAGAACAGGTTTTCTTGAAGCACTAGATAGTTCAATATCTAGGCTGCAAGTTCTTTTCCCATAGCTTAAGTATCTTCAATTTGCTTCACTTGGAGCTCTACTTCTAAGCTGGGTGAACGCCACTGAATGTGATCCACTTCACGTTCTGTCTTCATTAATGTTACTTTCCTTAGTAACATATTGCTGGAATTGGGGGTGGAAGGCGAGTCAGTAAGGGTGTACAGCTACCAACCTGAAGGTTGCAGGTTTGATTCCCGCCCTTTGCACATCAATTGAGGTGCCAGCTGAAGGAAGCTATTGGCGGTCAGTAGGTCTAATAACACGAAAACCTTACCCATGATGTAACCAGAAAAATTTGAGTCCCGATCTGGAGGTGGAAAAACTTTCTTTGATGGAGTTGACCCTGTTTAGGTTTCATGTCATTTCTTTCTTTTGGTAATGCCTGTCCCCTGGTCAGCTTGCCTCAGTTAAATAAAACATATTGCTGGAATTAAAAACATCTTCATATGACATCATTTCTAAGTTCTTCTACTCAATTACACTCCTGTAGTGAGCACCACTTTGTAAAAATTTATGTTTCTGGTTATTATCAGCCAATAACCCCTATAAACTTATTACTTGCACAAGTTTGGTTCTTGTGCAATTTGTCCACATTGTATAGTTGTTTGATATAATCAGTTGATAATAGTATGATGACTATTATCCATAGTTGAATGGAATTCTTAGATCTCAGCCCAATGCTTAATCAGTATTTCCACTCAAAATACTTGAGATGTCTCAAAATAGGAATTTGTTTCCTCATACTGTCTAACCTGATCTTCTTTGAGATTTCCTGGTGACAGTTTCTCCAGTTTGACACACAGTTGGCTGTAATCCCTGATTTGTTTCTGCTTCTTCTCTGAATTCACACTCATATCCCTACTCTTTTTCTTAAAAAGTCTCTCAATTATTGTACACAGCAATGAAATCCCTGAAAAAGAATAAACAATTGAAAGCTGGTAAAGTTTACTACTTAAACTATATACTGGATTAAAACTTTTTTTATTAAGTGAATTCTCAGGGGAATTTATAGAGGGATTTTGGTGCCCAAGACTCAGTTGGCGCCTCAGAAATGAAATGGCAGCTGTTGCCATTGAATTACCTTTTTCATCTCACCAGTAATGGACTTCCCCATCATGGTTAGGATTCTGTCATTGGACATCCTTGAGACCTAAAATGGAAAGAGTTAGATAACATGTCCCTAACATTTTCCTCTTGATCCAAGTGAACCAACCATATTTGGCTAGCAACCTGCTTAGGTAATGGGACTTGTTACCCATTAAGGCAGGTCATAAACCAAATGATTGATTTGCTAGTTGCAGGTGGCATCACTAACCTTGCAACTTATTACTTACATTCCCAATCAGTTGGTGATGAAATCTGACCAATCCCAATTGGTATACCTGATAGTTAGTCACTATCAGATGCCCCTATTTCATTAACAACTCCGCCCAACAAGATCTTAATTATTTGTCCAAATTGATCCCTGATAAATCTGACCAGGTGAATATCCTAAAATACCCCCAGACATAGTTACTTCAAAATCAGGGTCAACCAATTTCCAATTCACCTCACATTAGGGAATTATACCCTAGCAATTTCTGGTAAATTAGCAGGCTGGGAATATGGGCAAAAATCCCAACAGCATCCAATTCCTGGTCTCATAATTTCAAATCCCTTTTAAATTAATCTTTGTGATAAGATCCTTTGGTTATGCTACAAATCTTTATTCCCTGCTCTCAATATTGGCTCCCCATTAGTATTTTCAAGAATTTTTTAATTAATTTTAAAGAAAATTTTTGTAGCCAATCAAGTGACAGACTATTTCAGAAGGAGCGCATCTTAATTCAGAAACTTTTGAAAAAGTTTAAGGCCTAATTTGATAGAAGCCAATTGTGGCATTCCCTATCACCTCTATAAACCCAAATCATCATAACAAAATTTTTAATATGGCATTTTCCTCCAAATAGCAAACTAAAAACAGTTAACCCAAGAAGAAGATGCAGCATCCAAGAAGATTGTAGTACTCCCCCAAATTTATTTCCACCACAAGGCTAATACCCTCACTATTAAGAGTGTTAACTATTTTGTTTTCCTTTTCCCTGTTTTCTAAATAAACAACTATGTCTCTTTTGATTTTTTTGTGTTTTTCTGTTTTTATAAAGCATTTCAAGAATTATGGCATACATTACAGCCAACAAACTCCTGCAAAGATGGGTGACTCCTTGTCAGAATGAGGGCTATAGAGATATAATCTTTTTTGTTGTTTTTGCCTTTAATGGTTCTATGGGTTTTGTGAGGCATTAGTTAAAGCAAACTTGGGCTCCCCTGCACCTCATAGATATTAACATCTTAGTAAAGTATTATCATTTTAGTTATTAAATTTGTTTCTATCTCTATTAGTCCAAATTTTTTTCAGTAAGTATAGATAAAGAAACATGGTTATAAAAAATTAAGGGTATTCTTTTCTTAAAACCCAAGAAATTATAGATAAAAAAACTGGCTTTAAGTTAAAAAACTAAAGCAGGTGAAATATAGAAATAAAGAATTATGTATATATTGAGGTTTTCTTTTTTATGGTTTGAAGCTAGAGTTTCTAAAAAACCCTTAACTACTTGAAAACCAACATTTAAGAGATACATACATACTAAATTTTGTGTTATGTAATTTGGTTTCGGATAAATGATATTTTTTGATAAGAATACCAAAATTCAGTTTATTTTTTAACAAATTTTTTGAGGTAAAACTTAAACTAATATTTTATATATGTAAAATTATAATAAATAAACATCTCCTTATTAGGTACCTATGAAATAAAAAAACTTCTTTACAAAAGATTAAACTCCTAGCTTATGTATATAATAAATTTATATTTTTTTTAGTTTTAGATGGTCCCATAAATTTATATATTTTAATATTCTTTTATATACATTTGTAGTTTTTAAAATTGTAGTTAAAAATAAAACTTTACCAATGCTCACCTATTTGAGACTTTGCCACTCAAGAAGCACATAAACCAAATTACACATTTTTAGTTTTTATTTGGGAGAAATAATTTTTTATTATGACTATATATATTTACATTTTTTATGATTTTTGTGGTTAGATTTAATACTTAAAACCCCTTACCTAATTGATAACCTAACGCCAAGCAGTACATAGTGCTAAATTTCATATAGATAGGTAATCCAGTTTAAGAGAATAAAATTTTTAGCATTATACTCAAATTCCAATTGTTTTATATTAAAATTATATAAATTAAATTGAAAAGTGATATTATGTATAGAAAAATATATAAAAATAAACATTTTTTAGTTTGTGCCTACAAATTAAGAACCTCATGCCAAATTTTAAATACTAGCTTATGTGGTTTAGGAGATGCAATGTTAATAATTGGCCTTTATATATTATATATTCTTATATTATTATTTCTTATAAATAGTAAATTCTAAATTTTTATTGAGTAAATTATCACAGGCTGCAAGCTCCTGATAAAATCAAATTTTTAAGTTAATCTTATCAGATATAAAATTTAATCTATATATATAAATGAATGTATGTCTGTTTGTATGTATGTCTCAAATACATTCCTACAAGTTCTCACTGGCACAGCCTCCATTTGGCTACCAGCTACGCTGGTGACCTCTTTCTGGTATCTGTGCCATAGCTACACTCTAAGCCCTATTTACCTTAAAAAAACCATCAGTTGTGCCATTCAGACTAACAGCTTTGCTGTTGCTCTTGTGGCCTATGAGCTAACTTATTACTAATAAAATATAGCTCTGAGCAATATTTAAGGTCAAAAATGCTATGATAGTATGGTATAATATCAGAAAAATATCATTTGTGCCATTCAGACTAACAGCTTTTCTGTTGCCCTTACAGCTGGGAAAATAGTAGCATAACTCTAAATAAAAACTCTATGATATAATTTAAGCTCACAAACTTAAGCAAACTGAGTATATCAATAAGACTAAGCGCTTTAGTGCAGATTAAATATACTTATATAAGGTTATTTTTTGGGTGATATATAGTAGGAATTAAAGAAATAGATATCAGGATAATCCAAATATTAAAATAGCAAACACTTTAATATAGCCATAATAGAATAGAGGCAATATTCTCCAAAATTATTATTATTATACTGATTAAATTGTTAGAATATTAAAACCTGGAGAAAACTAAGCATAATTTTAATTTGCTACCAATCTATCACAGCTCAAAATAAGCAATTCATATATTGATATATTATAGTAGATCAATTAGAAAAAAATCAAAACTTATCTATATATTGATATTAGCAAATATTTAAGATGGTAACAGCTTATGGTGAAATCAAAATCAGCAAAACTACTACTTTATATTAGATTAAATAAAAATATTAAAAAATATATTCTGATGATGTTAGTACACACAGAAAATTACAATAGTTTATGCTGAATTTAAAATCAATAAATTTTTTTAAATATTTATAAATAAGAATCAAAACTCATCTTAAAAAGATGTTTGCAATCATTTCAGATGCTTGCAGATAATCATGCTGGAAACTAACATCTGGTGAAAAATAAGTATACTCATCAAAAAACTTACCTTGAAAAGATAAAAATAAACAATTTAGATCATAGATGATCATACTAAAAATAAACTGCTAATAAACATTATAATAATAACAGCTCTATATAGTAAACAATAAGTAAAACCAATAAACAGCTTACCTTAAAATAAGATTAATACAACTCCTTAAATTTAAAAAAGTCACTGGGATCAAAAATCTAAAAACCATTAACTAAATTTACTTTTTACTGCTAAACTAATAAAAATAAATATTTAGTGAATATATTTTTGAATAACTAAAAACTGAAAAGTGCTTACTTTGCATTAGAATTATAATTCTGCAAGTTAAGTGGGGATAATCAAAACAACAATCCGGTAAATGTTTTCTTAAACCTTAAATAACTAAAAACTAAAAAGTGCTTATCTTTGCATTAAAATTACAATTATGCAAATTAGGTGCAGAATAATAAAACATCAATCTAGAGAATCTTTTTGCTAAATTTTAAATTAACTAAAAACTTTTAATATGCTTACCTATGCAGTAAAGTCATAAATTGCAATTTAAGCATAAATAATAGAAACAACAACCAAATAGATGTTTTCCTAAATCCTAAATAACCAAAAACACAAAGTGCTTACCTTTGCATTAAAATTATACCTCTGAAATTTAAGTAGGGATAATCAAAACAACAATCTAGTAAATGTTTCCCTAAATCTTAATTGCCTAAAACTAAAAAGTATCTTACTTTGTAGTGAAATTATAGTTCTGTAGATTAAGTGAGGGTAATGAAAACATCTATCTAAAGAATATTTTTTTCTAAATCATAAATAACCAAAAACTAAAAAAATGCTTACCTTTAAGTTAATATTATAATTCTGCAATTTAAGTGGGGATATCAAAAACAATAATCTAGCAAATAATTTTCTGTAATTTATGCAGTTAGTGAAAACAACAGTAAATATTTTACTAAAATAGCTAAAAACTATTAAAGTGCTTACCTTTGAGTTAAAATTATAGTTATGTAATTTAAGCAGGGGTACCATCCCTAAAATAATTAATGCTTTGAACTATTTATATATTATAATACAGAGTCTATTTATATATTAAAGCAGATATGCTTACTTAAAAATATGCTAGCTATTTACATGCTAATTTCTATTAAAAGCTTTATGGAATCAATATATATCAATAACTAATGTCAAGCTCATCAGAGAAGCTTACATTATGTGTTTTATTGGTTATAATTTGTGGGTAAGTTTAAATACCTTTATATAATAATTAAATTAAATTATTTGATATCAAATCATCTATAGAATTAATAAATAGTATTATAGAATTAAAGAATTAATTTTAACAAACCTTTATTACTCCATATATCTCTGATTGGCTGTTATTTTGCAAGAGTGGGGGCTGTAAAGCTAGATTGTATGAATTTAAGTTGCTCTGCTAACAAAATCTTGAGATCTGATTGGCAACAGGTAATCTTTGAATCTATGAAAAGAATTTAAGGAATTTTAACCTTTTTTATTTGAGGTGGGCTGACCTGGGGACAATACCGCACCAATGAAGGATGAAGGGGATTCGAATTAATGGGAAAGGAGATAAAACCCAGAAAATCTCCATGCATGGTGTATGATAGGCCAGGAACTCTATGGACCGCCTTGCTATTTTTTTTTTAGTACTAGATGGTCCCAACCCAAGGGGGGGATTCATCGATGTGACCGCCTTGCTATTTGCTATCTCATTTTGGGGCATTGGTGCATAATTCCAACACAGTCATAGTCATCCCCTACCCAAAGTTCCTAAGAAATTTTAACCTTATGATAACTAAAAAATTAATTACCTTTGAAATAAAACTTTTGTTGATATTGATAACAGAATAATAAATTATTAGTTTAGGTTGTTAGTAAGGTTTCACTAAGTTATAGTAGGGGAGGATACCCCAGTGGTAGATAGGGACCTCTACCGCTGCCTCCCGAGTTCGATTCCGGTATAGGAACTTTGGGTAGGGGACGACTATGACTGTGTTGGCGTTGCGCACCAATGCCCCGAACCGAGATAGCGAATAGCAAAGGCGGTCCATGGTGTTCCTGGCCTATCATACGCTGCGCATGGAGGTTTTCCGGATTTTATCCTCCTTTCCCATTCATTCGATTTCCCCTCAATCGGTGCGGTATCGTCCCCAGGTCGGCCCACCTCGAATAAAATTTAAATTTAAATAAGTTAGTCATCTCACCTTGTATTTATGCAGTGTAAATCTTGAGATAAATAAACCAAAAAATGGACTCAACTTTACCTAGTAGCAAGAGGCCCAAACTGAAGTGAGCTTAAACAATTATCTTGCTAAAATTTGCCTTTGAATATAGCTTGTTCTATTTATTTAATTCTTGTTTAAAATTCTTATTAAAATCATTTTCAGTTTTGATTTCCAATAGATTTGATGAATATAGCTTGTTCTATTTACTTAATCCTTGTCTAAAATTTGGATTGGTATCAGTCTCAGCTTAGTTTCATGATAGAATTAGAATTGATTCACTGATAGAGTTATATAAAATGTTTCAAAAAATTTAAAATCAACTTGTTAGCCAATTTACTTAATCCTTGTCTAAAATTCCGTTTGGAATCAGTTGCAGCTTAGTTTCACGATAGACTTGATTCACTGAGAGTATGTATAAAATGTACATATATAAAATCAACTCGTTAGCCAATTTGCTTAATCATTGTCTAAAATTCCGATTGGAATCAGTTTCAGCTTAGTTTTACGATAGACTTGATCCACTGATAGAGTATATATAAAATACATTTAAAAATTTAAAATTAACTCGTTAGCCAAAATTACCCACCAATTTACAGATTTGAATCACTGAATAGAGTATATAAAATAAAATTAAAAATTTAAAACCGACCCCATAATTGAAATACTAACAATTTAGGCTTAGCACCACTATTAGAAACTAAAAATATGACGTCATATTTTTAAACTAACAATTTAGGCTTAGCACGGCTATTAGCAAAATAAAACATGACATCATATTTTAGACTAAACAACGCAAAAAACTCCCAAAACAGCACCCGAGCTTAAAAGGGTGATCCAACAATGTGGCGCGCAAATCTCACTTCCTAGCCCCGTGGGTTGAAGATACCATTCATCCAATTGTGATGAAACTTTGGTGAGTTGTGCGCATGCCTGAGAAGGTTTATGAATTTTAAAAAAATATTATTTAATAGTAAAATAAAAAGTTTTATATGTAACAAATGAAAATCCTATATATACTTCGATGGTATTCACTATATTGTTACAGCTGAGCAGTTTGATATTCAGCTGATTTGATATTTTAAATGGTTTTAAGTGGTTAGTGGTCATTTGGGTATTTAACAAGTTTATCTAAATCAAAACTTTGAATCAAAAGTCCAATTGATTTTAAAAATACCTCCTCTAGCATAATCGACTCAGCTTTTGGCTCTAAACTTCAACTCTATAAAAGGTCAGTTGTTCGAATCCTGGTGTAATCACTTTTTATACACTTCTTAAACTCACTGTCAATTCTCAGTCTGTAATTAAATCTTACAAGCTCTATTTTAGACATTTATCTACTTAAACTCTAACACTGATTTTTATTGAGTTTCAGGTGAGTAATTTGGTGAATTATTAGATAATATTCGCCAATTCTCACCAACTCACTTAAATAGATTGAACCTATCATACTCGATAGTTTCAGATTCGATCTTATTTGCCAATTCTCACCCACTCACCCAAATAGATTAAACTTATCTGACTCGATTAGCTTCAGGTGAGCAATTTGGTGAATTATTCAATGATATTTGTCAATTCTCACCCACTCGCCCAAATAGATTGAACCCATCAGGTTCGATAATTTCAGATTCAATAAGATTTGCCAATTCTCACCCACTCACCCAAATAGATTGAACCTATCAGATTCGAAGGTTTCAGATGTCAGTCAGTGAGTACGTCAGTGAATGTGTTTTGTTAAGTAGATATTCGCCAAATTGATCACCTGAAGCTAATCAAGTCTGATAAGTTTAATCTATTTGGGTGAGTGGGTGAGATTGGCAAATAAGATCGAATCTGAAATTATCGAGCCTGATGGGTTCAATCTATTTGGGCGAGTGGGTGAGAATTGACAAATATCATTGAATAATTCACCAAATTGCTCACCTGAAGCTAATCGAGTAAGATAAGTTTAATCTATTTGGGTGAGTGGGTGAGAATTGGCGAATATTATTTTCTAATAATTCACCAAATTGCTCACCTGGAAACTAAATAAAAATCAGTATAGGGTTTTAAGTAGATTTAGTTAGGATAATCAGCTCACCAGTCATGAGGGCAACAGCGAAACTGTTAGTCGAGTGGCTCGAGAGTAATGCTGGCACAGCCTACAGGCTAAAATGTTAGCTTATCATCTGATAAACTAAATACCGTAGCGAAGCACGGGTATCTGGATGTTAGGTTTATATATTTTAAGAAAACTGCTTAATTTGGTTCCCCTTATTAATAAATACTTTTGGCAAGTTAAGAAGTTGATTTAGTAGTTTGGAAGATAGTCACATACTCAATGATTTTAAGTATAAAGAGATGTTTAGGGTAGCAGTTTGGTGTTACTTGATTGATTTGATAGGTTTATTTTGTTTGGCCGAGTGGTTAATGGCTTTTGGTCGAATCGCTAGGACATAGTTTAGCTTTGAGGGGTGATTAGTTATTGGTTGTTTTGATAAGTTTAGTTAGGTTTACCTGAGTGGTTTTTGGTTGATTCGATTGAGCAATTAGATATGGTTAAGTGGTTTTGTTTATCTATAATATAAAATCTAAATTAATAAATTGAAAATCTGAAATTTTTTTATAGACACCGTAGCGAAGCACGGGTAAATCGGCTAGTGTTATATAAAATTACCTCCGATTATATTTTGATAGCTAACCGAAATCTAATCGAAAAGAAACCGCTAGGCACTTGATTCAAGGCATCTAACCTAAATTTAAACTTAGTCCTCGCTCACCACGTGACATTTTTCTAAAAAACATCAGCAGGGGACTGCGAGCGAGCCAAAACCTCGCAAATTTAGCAAACGTTTGTAACCCAAAGTTCAAGCGAGATTCTACTTGAAAGCTTATTAAAATGAAGACTTTCACAACTATTTCACCAATTAACAATCAACCCATCTTTACAAAGGCCTTTGCAACCTGCGAAGAGATTGACGCGGCAGTTAAAAGATCTAATGAGGCTTTTTACGAGTGGCGGAAGGTTTCAATCAAGCAGAGAATAGCGGTTGTGCAAAAATTCATCGATGAGCTATTGTTTGATAAGAAGGAATTGTCCAGAGAGTTGACTTTGATGATGGGAAGGTATACCTTTTATTTAGGGTCCAAATTCACCTCCAAAGACCTATCCGTTATACCGAAGGGGAACTCGAAACGCTTAGAGATCGAGCAAATTACATGATATCGATAGCTGAAAAATCTATCTCCCCAGTCCAGACGGAAGATAAGCCTGGGTTCAAGCGATATATTGAAAGAGTTCCACTTGGGGTGGTGTTGTTGATTGCCCCTTGGAACTATCCCTATATTACTTCTATCAATGGGATCATTCCCGCTTTGCTTGCTGGGAATACGGTTATTTTAAAGCACTCTCCTCAAACTCCTTTGGTTTCTGAGCGGTACGAGAATGCTTTTAAGAGGGCAGGTTTACCAAAAAACGTGTTTCAGGTATAAAATTTTTCCCCCTGAGATTTATGTTTGATCTGGTAACCTAGTTTTTACACATTGGTAATGAAGATGTTGCCGAGGCAGTTAGCCATCCGTTGGTTAAATTTGTAAATTTCACCGGGTCGGTCGAGAACGGTTTAAAAGTTCAAAAGGCTGCCAGTACAAAATTCATGGGTAATTGGTTATTTAAATCTGGGCTTACCCTTTTAAACCAGCCACTGGGCTTGAGCTCGGCGGCAAGGATCCTGCTTATGTCAGAAAGGATGCGGATATCAATTATGCGGCTGAGCAGCTAGTTGATGGGGCTATGTTCAATTCTGGGCAGAGTTGTTGCAGTGTTGAGAGGATATATGTGGATGGGGCCATTTATGACCAATTTGTTGCCAGATTTGTTGAAATAACTGAGGTACCGTTTTACTGAAACGATATGTTTTTTATGCAGCGGAATAATTCAAGAATTAAAATTAGGGCTATAAACTTGGCGATCCCATGGACCCGGATACTACGTTAGGTCCCATGGTTTCTTTGAGTTCGGCGGAATTTGTTCGAAGCCAAGTTAAAGCGGCAAGTAATATATAACTTTGAAATTATTTTACTAGTTTATATAGTTGTCAAAGGCGCCAAACCGCTCATTAGTGACTCATTTTTTCCTCAGGCCAAAGTAATGGTTAGTTTTGCTTTTAACTGAAGCGTATTAGGAAGGCACCAACTACGTTGCACCTCAAGTGTTGGTTAATGTTGATCACAGCATGTCTATTATGAAGGATGAATCTTTTGGGCCAGTTGTTGGAATCATGAAGGTACTATCGTGTGACCTCATATACTGATGCCCGGGCCAGGTGAAATCGGACCAAGAAGCCATTGAACTTATGAATGATAGTGAATTTGGGTTGACGGCCAGTATTTGGACCTCGGATCTCGACGCAGCCACTTCAATTGGTGACTATTTAGAAACTGGGACTGTTTTCATGAATCGGTGTGATTATCCTGATCCTGCGTTGGCCTGGGTGGGGGTTAAAAACTCTGGTAGAGGATGTAGTTTAAGCCCTTTGGCATTTGAGACTTTGACCCGCCCAAAAGCTATCATCTTAAGTATCAATTATAAATATTTTTACATCACCCAATAGTCCCTACTAGTAGTTTAAATGAATTTAAATTACCATTTTTAATTAAGGTTTGATCTTTTTTGAGTTTAATATAATCGGTACCTGAAATTAATTTTTACTTAATATTGTTTTCTGAACAAAAGAGTATATAAAGATAGATATCATAATCAACTTTAAATTATGTTAAAAGTTTTAAGAACTCGATGAAACTTTGATTTCCAATTATTAATTAAGACTCACTAGCTCTTAAAAAGCTACCTTGGAAGAGATATAAATTCAAATCAATAATTGGTGCTTTTATTTTCTTTTTATATTTAGGTATTTAGCATAAAAATAATTATTCGAATTTGATCTAAACTTTTGGTTGTGGTCTGGTGGTAACCCTACTATTTAGTTCGAGGTGAGTAGTGGACTTGATGTTAAAACTGGTATGTTTGACTAAATCTACTTTCTATCTTGACACAAGCTTATATATTGCCTAGTCGTTTTACACTTATTTAATCAAATCTTACAGTAGTCGATTTATAATTACTTGGCGTAAAGCAGTTTCCACTATAAGGCTTTAATTGCAGCAATCGATCTTGATTCTTTTATTTACTAGGCTAATAAATTAGTAATAAAATAGCGACCGTAATTCTGTCTTTATTTTAATCACTCTAAGCGCAAATATATGGTTTATATTGATGCTAAATAAGAAATATAAAAGAGAAGAATATTATATAGTCAAAAAGTTAGAACAAAAACATTCTATCTACGCATATTACCCCACATAACACCATTGCATGATCATTTGTACAACCCAATTTTTTTATTCTGCAGTTTTAAATTTGTAAATCATCTATGATTGTAAAACTTAGTTTAGTAAATGACCAAATACTTATATGAGACCTGGTTTAATCCATATAATTACAAGCGTTAAACGTAAGAACTCTGAAAATACAGTATAACAAGATAAATCGTAATCGTGCTTCATTGAGGTTTTTTAATTGCTATATTTTACAGCAAGTGATTTCTTAGAACGCTACTAATTTGTAACTGGCTTTCAAGGGATCGTTAAATTATAGATAGTAGAGCCTAAAAACCCTATTTTTATGCTTATAGTAATATATTTAATACAGTAAAGCCCCGATTACCCGCGGTGCCCTTGCCACCCAATTCCGCGGATAATCGGGACTTTTCTGTATTTTAAGTAAGTTAAAAATCACATCAGTAATCTTAATAGAGATGTTTATATGTGAACTTATACATAGAAATATATATACATTAAAGCCCCGATTATCCGCGATGCCCTTACCACACAATTCCGCGGATAATCGGGGCTTTATTATACTTGGATAATTGATAAAGTAAATGCTAAAAGTATCTAGTTTAGATACAGAATGCACATAAATTAATAAAATGGTTTAAAATAAACATTTTTATCCTTTTTATATTGCACTTACAAAATCTATACATTTTATTTCATTATTAAAATGCCAGTCCAACTATAACAAAGCCTTCAATACTTGGATAAGCTATATATAACATCTATCAATTGCTATATATATATATATCTTCTAACTTTACTATAATAAATCCAAAAATCATAAAATATATAATAAGTCTTTATTTAGCATTATTTATTATTAATTAACTATAAATCTTATCAGAGAAATTATTAGTTGTACAAATTCAAAGTCTAACATTAATTTGAAAATTAAGTGCAACAACTGAAGACCTTATGTATAGTTTTTACAGATCAGGTAAAAAGAAATTATACTATCAATATAATAGTATGTTTATAATAACAACTAACTAACAATTTACTTTCTAATTTGAATATACTTTCCATATGTATGCAATTCTGATAGGTTATATTATAAGCCTTATTAATATGCTATACAAGTAAATAAAAAGGTAAAAGTTGTTTCTTTTGTTCAAATATAGTTCCATCTTTAAAAATAGAAAGTTGACTATGCAGCATAAATTTTATTAAATATATTAAGATTTTGACTCAAACATTATAGAATTATGTTTAAACTATATGCAATGATTTTTTTCCTTCAAAGTGATAAATAATAAAGTATTTGTCAATCTATAATATTGAATAGAATTGCATAGATTCTTATCTTATAATATACTTACCTTTATGATGTTGTGATACACTTTATATGATAGTATTTGTCTCATAGTATTTAAAGTATTCATGAATTCACTATCAAGAGTACAAAGATTTTTTATAGATTGTCTAATTTTATTTAGGCTTGTATTATAAATGAACTATTCTGTACAGTTTATATATTTTAATGAATATAAAAATCAGTCTTTGACGTTAGACTACATTTACTATTTTGTAGCTTTAGTATAACACCTAGTTCAAGGCAATCTAATATGACCTTGTATATATGTGATGAATAAAAGGTAAAGCATTAATGTTTGCACAGATCATTTTAGAACTAAAGGAATAAATACCAATCTTAATTTTTATTATATTTTAGCATATACTGGACATTATCTTCATTATGCATAAAAAACAGTGGAAATACACAATAAGAAAATAAGTAAAATACATTTCTATCTTCAATTATTCATGCATTAGTTCTATTAGAAACTATTTTTATTTATGTTGAGATTTTTATGACCAACTATATGAACAAACTATATCAACTTAAATTTATATTCAACTAATATTTAGTAAGAGCTTTGATAAATATTGCTCTAAATTAACACTTATCCACCATACTTTAATATGCCATATTAATTATGTTAAAATTTTATGGGCTATATCACCAAAGTAAAGTGTTATCACCATTCCTATCAACTGAAACATTGTCACCCTAGGAGTGCTAAACCCCAATTTATTAATTTATATTGATTACCTTACCCTAGCAGCTGTGAAAATTGAATCAGCCTTTTATTTTTACCTACCTCAGCGCTGTCATGAACGCGTTGTTGTAGTGACTTTATTTACTGTCCTCAGTCATTTGCCAGCATCTCAGACTAATAGGCCAATTAATATTATAATGAAAATCTCCAAGGCTAAGGCTAAAGCTTCCCTGTCCTTTAAAAATATCTTGTAATTATTCTAAATTCTAAATGCTATTAAGTTACCAGTTGTATTGCACCAATGGGAGTGAGAAGTTTTTTATAAATGAAGGACTGCTATTTTAGAAGGGATTTGGTTTTATTAGTAGCTTTTCAAGCCTAAAGGAGACAACCCAGATGACTTATCTACAAGCCTCCAATCCACTATCAGTAGTCATAAAAAACAGTATGCTTTATTTTTACTAAAATGAAACCTAATAGTATAAAAGATATTAGTTTATACTTTTGACAGTAAATGTCCTCATATAGATTATTGTTTTACTTGATGCAACTGACATGTGCAGTTGTAATACAATGTTATAACATCAGTACAACATTTGGTGCACACTAAAAGGGACATTTTCTATATCCATATACATCAATATTAAAATGATGAATCAACTGGCCCTATATTTCTGTGCTGTTATAAAGTAACTTTCAGATTTTGAAGCAGATTACTCTAAATCCCAGATTATTTTATTACCTCTATATATCAAATTAACAATAAAATTATAACCACACTGGCCACTTGTTAGATATCTTGTTGACTCAAAATCACCAAGTTACCATGTTAATCAAAAATACTGATGATGACCGTTGCAAAATTGATGACCTTGATCATGCCTTGGATGGATCTGTTTTCTTCATTACTTACCTTGACAAGGGGAATAGCTCCTTACAGATCCTAGTACACTCCCAAGGGCAGGACATAAAATAGTTGAAGGCTCACCTTTTGACTTTCAATCAGTGACATAAGCAGGTTGAGAAAAGGCTCCAGGTTGAGCACTGCTATTTTACTAGCATGTTGAACCAATTTTACCAGAAGTTTAATGCTGATCATTATTATACTATACAAAGTCATGCCAGTAATTGAACCCCAAAAAATTCTAATGCATAAGTTAACAATTAATATGTGCTCAAAGCCAATGATGGTGAGACACCATTTGCACATCAAAAAACTACAGAATTAGAGATCTTAACAACTTCAGGTATTTTAGCCTCACTGATATTCTGTTGATCCAAACTAGCAATTTACCAACTTCTCAACTCATGCTATCTTGGTGACTTTTTCTTGCACTACTCAAATGACCTCACCTCTGGCTTCTTCAGTGACACAGAGCTGTTTTGTTCTCATTCCTCATTCAAAAAATCTGAAAAATTGATTGGAATCATATTGGCCTTCCTGGCCCTGCAGATATGGATGGCAATATCCTAATTTGGTCAACTTATTCAAGTTTTATAAACAATATAATGTTCACAACTTCATAGCCTATAAAATAATTGGCATGAGGTGCCCCTGAAATCACTAAACTGGTGACCTCAATAAATTACCTAGGCTGAAAAAGCCAGGACTAGTTATGCCAAAACTAAGTGAAGTCAGGCTGACTTACTGAACACCAAAGATCTCATCATATATGAGTATGATGGAGCAGAAAAGATGACTACATGGAAGAAAATTCTTACTATCTTCTTTAACCAGAATGAATCAATTGTGGTACTTTCCAGAAATTTTTATCTTGTATCCCAACTGATGTATGGTGCTAAGGTATTGAATAAACATGACGCCTAAACTGCCCTTTTCCACGCCTGCAAGCCTTATCAAGAATCATCATGTTTAACTATGCTTAATATAGATTTATCATTAAACAAACGGTTATTTATCTTTGCCACAGAGCTGTCACTTTTGAGACACCATGTTAAATTATTGTGCTCCTTGCAAGGTACTCAATAGGACTATTGATTCATACCAAGATATGACCTGGACCTATAGGCCATACCCTGCTAAGTTAATAGCTAGTCGAATAACTTGTCATATATGTAGTAAGTGAGGGCACTATATAAGTCACTGCTTAGGTATAGTTTCATAACCCTCTATGTGGAAAACAGGTACAGAGGATGTCTCAGAAAAAGATGAGATGGAGTATAAATGTATAATATAATTCTACTGCCCTTGTGATTCCCTACTAAAACAAAATGACACTCCTGTTAACAATAAATTGCAAAATGATATACAGAGCGCTTTGCCACTGGATTTCTCTCCAGCAACTAATGATAAAGTAGCAGCTGTAACAATGCTTTCACCGCATAAAAACAAAGATGTATTAGAAGATAAGTCATAAGCAAAGCTTTACATACAGAAACTGCAAAGACAAGAGCTTACAGTCACCTTTGTCAATGCCCCAATATAGATGGGGTCCACATAGCCATACTATTTGGGCTTTAAAACAAGCTCCTTATTATGTGCATACCTTCAAACATATTTAGGCCAAGATGACATTCTGGATGTAAGCTTAATTTATGCTGCTGATGCTTACTATTCTGAGTGTAACCATATCAACGTTACTGTATATAAGCTTATTGCAATTCTGATATGACTGGATGATAAGCCCTAAGTCAATATGGTGGAATGAATGGAATATGCTGAGTTGTTATGAATACAATTAATTGAGCGCCTTGAGATGAGGCGATATTGGATTGTTGGGAAATCAGCTGAATTGGGCAATTGTGAATTGACAAATGAATAATTGGTGGAACCAATGAGATATGGCAAAGTGAAATAACTAAGCCATGAAAGCGGTACCATCCAGAGTCTTTACCATACAAGTGGGATGAGATGATCAAGTAAGTTAAATTGTTAGCAGTTTTAGAGTGAGTGTAACAAAGAGAATCCCCTGTATTAATTTTTTAAATAAAAGAGAGTTGAGGGAGTGAGTGCTCCATATTTAATTATAAGTTTATTCTGTTGTGTTGAAGACAATGATCATCATATTGTTGGTCCTAATTGCCCAGTGGGTCAAACCCTGTGCAAAAAATCTGTCAGCATTTCTCTAAAATACCGCTGATTTTATAACAGTGGTGCTCACTACAGGGGGCTTTGCTGGTAGGCTGCTTGAGTAGTTGGAGGTTTTGTTACAGAGTGGCAAAAGCCACTGGTTAAGACCAGCGCTCCTTTGTGAGGGCGCTGGGAGGCCTTGACCCACCATTGGGGTGAATTGTGAAGAAGGATATCATCTGGTTAAGTGGAGGGCAATGTTGGGATTTTAACCAGATGAATCCTTCCAAAAGTGTCTGAATTAGAGGCTTTGTTTAGTTGGGCATAATTGATGGCTAATTGCCTGGTTTTTTACTATTTAATGTTATATGTTTAATTGAGTTTAGGTCTGATGGGAAGCCGCATTTGCTGCCAAAATGCCATCCAAAAATCCTTGTGGGAGTTTCCAGTGGAAAGCTGATGAATCCATTATGAATCATCCAAAATGGTTCCATTGTCTAATTAGGATCACTGGCAACTCATGCCGAGGATGCTCAAAGTCTTATTTATATACAAATTTATACACAATCAACCAGCAACTTATGCTGAGGATGGATTGGCCTAATTTAATATTCAATGATCAGATGAGCAGATATAAGAGAGAATTGCTATAAAGTATGAATGAAGAATTTACAATCTGATAGAGGTTTGGAATTAAGAGGCTGATGGGTTTTCTGGCAGATGATTGGCCAAAGAGTACTTGGGCACAGTAGCCCTGAAAGTAGTATAAATAGTCATTCATTTCCTCCTAATAAACATCTCTCATTTGCCATCTTTCTTGTTTGTTTGAAGTAGCTTGGTGCAACTAGAGTGGGGAAGATGGTATAAGAGATCCCCAATAGGCATGGGTGATCATGCCTGAGGTGGCTGGCGCTGCCAGCTCCCATACCTCTTCTCTATGAGGAACCAGTGGGAACCTGGCCAGCTGGCTACCAGTGGATGAGCTGCATAGCCACCAACCCTAGCTGGGTGCAGCATGGGAGGTGCCATAGATGCCCAGGAAGGGGGATGGACTTGCCAGGGCATGCCCAGATGGGTTGGTGAAGGGTCACAAAGGTGGGGCAGCGTGTAAGTGCCTGAGCTGCCCAGAAAGGGTGCAGGACTTGCTGGGGCACACGCTGAGGACGCCTGAGGCTAAAGGTGAAGCCGTTGGTGGCTAGTTGGTAGGTTGGACATAGGACTTATAGGTTTTGGTACACCAATGAAAATGAAATAGCAAAGGGCCACCAGTCTTCATACTGGTTGGCCTGGCACACTAGTGGAGCCCAGGGTTGATTTCATGACAAAGCTCAAAGTAGGAGCTATTGTGGAAAGTGGGGTACAAACCGTTATTGTATTTACTATATTGGTAAAGAAACTTGCCCTTGAGCCTAATAATGACTATGTAAATAATACCGTACCATGGGCTCATCAAAACTAGTATATTAAAGGTATATAATGTGTTCTTATTAAATTTTGGTGTGCTAGTAGTGTTTGATCTTGCTCTTGTTTTACCAAACCAAGATTATGGCTTTATTTTATATTTTATTTGAGGTGGGCTGACCTGGGGATGATACGACACCGATTAAGGAAATTGAATGAATGGGAGAGGAGGATAAAATCCAGAAAACCTCCACGCGTGGCGTATGATAAGCCAGGAACTCCATGGACCGCCTTTGCTATTTGCTATCTCAGTTTGGGGCATTGGTGCGCAATGCCAACACAGTCATAATTGTCCCCTACCCAAAGTTCCAGTACCAGAATCAAACTCGGGGAGGCAGCGGTAGAAGATTATGGCTTTCTCATTAGTATCTTTTATATAAGGACATATGAGATTGACATTATTTCTAAAGAGAATACTATGGAATTACTGGTTAAAAACATTACATTACATGATAATATAAAAAGTGGCCTCAAGCCCTTAAATTAAGTATTTGTTATCTTTACCTCTAAAGAGAACAGTGAACATTAAGTTAAAAAATGCGTAATTAAACCAAGCAACCAAGCAAATTAAATTATAAAATTAAAGGGAGTTTTGCTAAGAGCTAATTGTAACCTCACTATTCTGTTATGGCATTGAATAGTAGTAGGAACTAAGATAACATAAAGATTACTTAAGGTAAAATTTTGAGATATATGCGCTGTTCTACTAATCTAAATTATAACTTGTTGCCAAGCCTGGGTATATTTAAGCCCATGGCAAAATCCAATCATTAACCAATCTAAAATGATAACCTATTCAGATAAAGCAACAAGAAATATTGCTTTGTTCATATTCTACCAGTTGATAAAGTACAGGATATACTTAGTTTGGTATTCTTAAAGAACTGGCCTTGCCAGAATAGATACCAATTTGATTGTTCACTGGTACCTTTATAAAACCTCTTGAGTTAACTGAAACTTAAAAGGATCAAGCACTGGCCCTTATTTAACAAATATAGGGACTAGTTTTGGTAAAGAAAATTTTAACTTGGGCTGTTAACAAGTCATGTTAAGCCATACAAATAATGGGAATCTTCCGCCCATTGCCTTCATTCCATCATATGGTTGAAGGTGGCTGGTGAAGTTAAATATAGAAGTCAATCCAATATTACAGCAAGGGAATGTTAGTACCTTCAGGGTTCTTGGGTCTCCCAAGTGTTTAATAAAGAGAATAATATGGATCTAATTGTGTGGTTATAAGATATAAGAAACTTAACAATGTGATTAAGAATGCTTCATATCCCTTTTCATGCATTGTTGATGCGCTAGACTAATTGGCAGCGCACAATTAATTTTTATCCATGGATCTAATTTTTGGCTTACTGGCAGATTGAGCTGCTCAAAGGTGTACAAGATATGAGCGCCACGATTGCTATTCAGGTTATGTACCAACCCACTCATATGCCATAAGAGTTGTGCAATGCCCTATGACCTTCTAGCATCCCTTAGACAGCATATTCTCTGACATAAAGATTTCCTGTCTGTTAGCATATGTGAGGCGCAGGGGACTCCAAATTCATATTGATGTGCACTGAACAGTTTCAATGAAACCACCTGAGGCACTAATCAACTAGGATTATGATATCCATAGCCCTCTAACCAATGAGGGTGTCATGCAAACTACCACAAGTATACTGGATAAAAAATTCCTTACCCTCTTGAAGAAACCCTTCCAGTACACCAACACCTCAAGATTTCTATATATGTAAAAACAAAACGTGGACAAGGGAGATGAGCTATTTTTATAGACAATGTTAATCTAAGATGTTTATCAGCTGGTTGAGATGATGTCACCCACAATAATTTAATATATGCTAACTAAAGAGGTTTACAAATTAAAGTTGAAAATGACAATAACAACGATGACAATGACTATGAAAACTGATTCTTTTTTATACCTTTGGGAGTGCAAAATAATTTGCAAATGACCAATGATGGAATAATTCCATCAAACAGCCAATGATGAAGAGTTGATCAATAATCTTAACTTATTTATTTCAATAGATGCAATTGTACCTTTTATTTATTTATTTTCAGAAATGGTAACCACCATATACTGAAAGATGATCAAACCCCTGAAGCGAGATGCATCAGAAACAGCATCATCATACACATCCTGAGGTTATCAGCATATTAATAAATAATGAAAGAAGCAATATTCAAAAGAAGTATTGCAACCGCATACCCAGAAGTAGGTATTGAGCAAGGGGCCACCAAACATCCTGGTTTAGTTATTCCACCATGAGACGAAAAATTCAGATTTTAAATTTTACCTTTTAAATTTTATTTGAGGTAAGCCAACCATGGGATAGAAATTACTGATACAAAAATAATAAGCAAACTGAAAACACAGACCAAAAGCCCTAAAAGATTGTGTGGAAAGACACCAAAACAAAAGGAAGATAACCTACCAGGTGTAGCAGTAGTGAACCGCTTATCCCACCATGGTGGAGGGTGAGGGGGTATCAGGCGAATTGTTGATTTCATCTTCACCATTAAAGAGGCAGATAAAAGCCTAGAGCAAGGGGGTTGGGGCATCTTCTGGATGTGGGTCAAGGTGAAAAAGATAATTGTTAATATCTTTAGTACCAATCTGGGCCTGGAGCAAAGCCTCCAGGAGTTTGGCAACATGGTGTTCAGCTTGTATGTATGCATCAGGAAGCTGGGCGAAATTTGTAATATTGGCTCTGGTGATACATGTGGAGGGGGAAAATTCTGCCAGTGCAGCCACATGCTTGACAGCGGAGGTGGCAGTTTCATGTAATCATTCAATTTCCATTTTTGCAACCTCAGGGAAATCAGCTGGGAATTTAGTTAATTTTAACCCTTCTTTAAATTCAGCAACTGAGAGTGCCACAGCTGCTTGGAGATGGCGACTATCTGGAGAGGCCACCACAGCCTCAGCAAGTTGATAGTCACTTAAAAATGGGGTAGCAGTGGGTTTGGGGATATATTTTTGGGCAGGAATGGGCATCAAAGTCTGAAGGCAAATATGGCTCTAAATTAATTGGAAAGTATGGAGGTGAGACATTTTTACCAGTTTCAGTTAATTCATCCCAATAAGTCCCATGGATTTTGGTTGAGTAGAATTGATTCAGAGAGATGTGACTGTGATTGGGTAAATTTTGGGGTGGGAAATTGGTCAGTTTGAATTTGGGTCTAAACCTGCTCCTGATTGGTATATTGTAAGTAATTCTGTCAGCTTGGGTTCTGGTTGCAAAGGTTTGCTGTTTTCTCAAACATTCAGCTGGAGGGGAGGGGGGCAGCCAAAATCTCCACTTAAATGCTTTTTGTGTGGCCTCACATGTGGGCTTGGCAGTTTCACATTTTTTAAACTGTGGTAACAGGCCTTTTTTGAGTGGTCCAACTCATGGCAGAGAGGGAAAACTGTGTGGCCGTTATTGGTGCGAGCCCAAAAGAAGTGATCTGGTGCAGATGGGATATAGGCACGTGGTGGGATGTGCTGGGCTATGGTTGGCTGGTGGGGGGTAATAGTGGCCATTGCCCGTGGTGCTGCTAATAGTTCAGTACCGCTTGAGACAAGGAAGTGGAGGATGGGGTGTAAAAATTTACTTAGGTGTTCTTATTGGCAACAACCCTAGTGATCTTTTTACTGCACAGGTTTGGTTTCCTCATGCACTTTGTCACATTGTATAGTAGATTATCATCTTATAATAGTATGACAACTATTATCTGTAGTTGAGTATGAATTCTTATATTTTAGCCCAAAACTTGGCCAGTATTCCCAATTAAATACTTGTGATGTTGTACTCATAGGATTTATTCCCTTGTTCTGTCTGACCCAATCTTTGCTGAGATACCCTGGTGACAGTCTATTCATCCAACACACAGTTGGCAGCTATCCCCGATTGTCTCTCCTTCTTCTCTAGATCCCCACTCAGATCTTTACTCTTTTCTCTAAGAGTCTTCCAATTATTGCACACAGCAATAATATCCTTGAGAAAGAATAGCATAATGGAAGCTGATAATAGTTTACTCTACAAACTATATCATGAATGAATAATTTATAACTATATAACTCTGTTCTTGTAATTACTCTCTTTTATTATAGTGAATCCTAAGGTATTTATAGTGGGGATTTGGTCATCTAACCCTTGGTTGACACCTCTTTGATGAAACGGCAGCCATTGCCATTGGATCACCCATCCTCGTCTTGGCAGTGATGGTCTTCCCCATCCTGGTTAGTATTCCGTCATTGGAAATCCTTGAGACCTTAATGGAAAGAGTCAGAAAACGTGTCCCTAACGTTTTCCTCTTAATCCAAGTGAACCAACCATATTTGGCTAGCGACCTGCTTAGGTAATGGGACTTATTACCCATTAAGGCAGGTCATGCACCAACCAATTGATTTGCTAGTTGCAGGCAGCATCACTTACCTCGCAACTTGCTATTCATTCCCAATCAGTTGGTGACGAAACCTGACCAATCCCAATTGGTACACCTGATAGTTAATCACTATCAGATGCCCCTATTTCATCAGCAGCTCCACCCAATGAGATCTTAAGTATTCGTCCATATTGATCCCCAATGGATATGACCAGGCGAATATCCCAAAATCCCCCAAATTATAGTTACTCTGAAACTCAGGACAACAGATTTCCAATTCACTTCACCTTAGGGAATTTCCCCTAGCGATCCCTGGTAATCTAACAGTCTGAGAATATGGGCAAAAATACCAACATGGGGTCTGTGCCATATTTGAACAGCCCTGTCATCAATTCTTCATAGAGTGTTTGAGGGGGAAGGTGGGAAGGAAGGTATGCAAAGGTTACCACAAATGTGGTATCACTTGGGAGGCGTGTACAGGTGGTGGAAATGGGTGTGTTTTTATAAATTAATGGCATAAATGCTGCAGCAGCTGAATCTTCTTCATTGGGAAAACCTATATCAAAATAGCCCTTATAAGGGTGAAAGTTGATAAACCCAGCTGGTGCAAACATGGCCATTGCCAGCTCATTTATCGCTTTATCAGCATATGGGAAGAGACGCCCATATTTGACATAGAGGCAAAAGCGAATATTGGATTGGGGTAGGACTAGGGGGTGGGGGTGGGTTGAGTGGACTCACGCTAAGTGTAATAATAAGTCCCTTGGAGGGACAAATCAGACTGATGTATTAGGCGGACTGGATTAGCCTGTTGCACGTGTTTGCCTGCTTGGCGGAAAACGCTATCAAGTGGAGCACCTCTGCCCCATACTGGGGCAGCAGGTGGCAGATCTACAGACATAAATGGAAAACTGATGCGGTGTAGGTGGCGATGGAAATTAATGGTTACTTTTAATAAAAATGCTTGAAAGTGATGTCAAGCGATTTTTTTTTGAGATTTCAGATTCATTCATTAAAGATGGATGCCACCGCCAAGGCAGCAATCAAGAAGAGAATAACTAGGGGTTCATGAAGCCCTATAATTTTGGCATACCCCACTCCAATTTTAATATCAATTTACTTATATCCTGATTTTATGCCTGAAGTATAAGAATACTTTGATCTTGTTCTAATAAGAAACTTTAACAGGATCTTAAAAGTTATCCTTAGTTATCCATATATATTTGGTTTAAGTGAAGAGATCACCAGTAATCAGTTTGGGATTTAAAGAGGAATGCACTTGTGAAAAGTATATTTCAATTGCTGATAATGCTTAGGAAGAGGTTGGTCAAGATTTAAATTGAACTTGTGTAAGGCTAATGTATTAAAGATATGTCTAAGAGCATTAATAAGAAAACTGCCATCAGGGTAAAAAACAGATCCAATAATCCATTGATGCTACACCAGGTAGAATCAGAAGAAGATTTGCGCAGTGAAATTTTACCATGAACCTTCAGAAGGTTGCCTGGTGTATAATCTGTGTGCAACAAAACCCAACCACAGAAAGTCAGCCAACCAAGTTAAACAAGCAAGAACTGTCAAGCTGACGGCGGTGTTCACTACAGGTGTGACTTCATCGTACCAAAGTGGAGGAAATGAGATTTCTCAAGAACTGAGTAATGTTGAAGATACAAAGGCCTATAACAGCAAAGATCCCTTGAACTCCTGGCGAGAGAGGAGGGAACTATTTATTCAAGGCTCCAAAAATTGAAACTATAAATATAAAAAACATAACTTTGCATGTCAAGGAGACCACTAGAAGCCCACATTGCTGCCATACCAATTGTGAGTGGACGTTTATCTGTAAAGAAGATGATGAAACCACCATTAAAGAGATTGAGGACATACTGTTACTTTAAAAAATGGAATTAGCATCTACACCTTAAGTAATCTTAAAGATTGTTTAGACCAGCATAATTCCATGCCGTACAGCTTTTACACGAGAGTCTGGATGAGTTGAAAGTTCAACTGCATGTTACACCACAACCAGACCCCACCTCATCTCAAGCAACTATCTGGTTAGAGATATCAATCTTTGCTAGTCAATTGACTGCAGCGCCAAAATGCATAATGAGCACTGAATCTATTGAAGAGGAACTAAACTAAAAGCTCTACTTCAAGACCATGTATACACTTGGAGAGGAAATATCACAGGTTTCCTATTGACTTATGAAAGAAGTTTAGATGGCATGAGTGATTGCCAAAAGTATCACCATGTACAAGGCTGCATGAGTCATAAGGCTAAAGAGAATTCTCAGTGCAAGTTTAAATCCTGGCTTAATTTGGACTTAAGTAAAAAACATTTACCTGTCAGAGTTCATAAGTGATCAAGATGTTCAGAACATGAAAAATGACTTCCTGCTCATGAAGATGAGAAATAGTGAGTCAGTCACTAACTACACCACACATTACTACTCTTAAGTCTCAGCAACTATAGACAACAGGAGCCTTGGATCCAACAACTGCAAAAACAACGTTACTGAGTTTCCTAGATATGCGTCCCACTTTTAAGTTGCGCATGACCTTAGCCATCAAGGCCGCAATGTCACTGAAGGCCATCAAAGTGGCCTTACTCAATGTCTAAGGGACTTAAAAAGATGGAATACAAGGCATTAGGACAACTCTTTTAAAGTAAAAGCAAGGCTGTTTATGTCACTCATGATAAGAATGAGAACCTAGAGATAATAGTGCAAAACCAGTAGAATGACACCCTCAGAAATTACTTGTAAAAGGTGCAATAAACCTGGACACTTTTGGCCTCTTGCCTGTGAACACCACTGTCAGGATAGGGTAGCTGAGGGCAATAGTTCCTCCAAATCATACCAAAATGGATGGGATAAAATGTCCCACAGCGAACAGACAGCGGGGAGAGCTGGGAATCCTAAATGTAGGGGCTGGTAACTTGCTATAAGCTTGAGGATAGGTGACAAGGGAACTATTGTATTAAACTGGTGAAGTTGATGGCCGGAGAGGAGCTTTCTGTACAGAGGCTTTAGAAATAAGTAAAACTAAAAATGAATTGGAGATAAAAACGTAACATTATTTAAGAAAAGCCGCGGATATTTATAGGCGAGGTTTTCCTCCTAATCCTTTCAGGATAGCGACATCCTCCACCGGCAAGATCTTTGACATCCTGATGTTGATTGGGTGGGGAGTCAACAGCAGGCTTTCTTTTTAACAAATTGATTAGGTGATGGAAGATTAGGCTCCATTAGAGGAAAATTCGGAGAGGTATTGGAAGTAGGGAAATTTGATTTAAAATGATTGGGAGCAGGTCAAATATCAACAACACCCCCTTCAAGATCTTGTTGAGGGGGATAGTACTTGCACAGAAAATGGCTGTGGATGCGATTAACTACTGTGCCAGTTCCAGTAGCAGCAATAGAGTATTAAGGGCCCCTACGGTGTATCACTTGATAAGGACCAGACCAAGTGGTGGCAAGCTTATGGGTCCTGCCCCCAGGGCGATGGTGATAGAACAAGACTAGATCTCCTAAAGAGTATTCAGGGAGCGCAGGACGGTGCTCATTGGCTCAAACTCCTTCTCTAAAATTGGTAGTTTTTATAGATTCATTGGCCATAGCTTGGAGACGTATGATCTCATCAGTTAGCCGTCGCAGGGTAAGTTATACATTACTTAGATTAGCTGATTTAAGGATAGGTTGAAGACTGGAAGGCAAAAGTGGCTCGCGCCCATATAGGGCTTGGAAAGGGGACATCTTAATCATCCTGTGATAGCTAACTCAGTAGGCTAATAAGGCACTAGGGAGAAAATCATTCCAATGCACAGGATCTGAAGCAGCTAATTTTCGTAGAATGGAAATTAAAGTACCATTAGCACGCTCTACCGCGCCATTGGTGGCGGGGTGATATGGTGTAGTGAAGAGGTGATTTATACCTAGCAAAGAAGTTAATTCCTGGACTATAGAGGAAATAAAATTTTTGCCATTGTCTGTTAAAAGTACCCACAGGCAACCGTGACAGAAAAATACGTGTTGGTACAGGAAGAGGGCAGTAGCTCTAGCAGTAGCGTGAGGGACTGAAGTGGCCTCAACCCACTTGGTTAAGTGGTCAATGGCAAGGATAATATAGCGATGGCCATAGACCCCCACAGGTAGTGTACCTACAACATCGATGCTAACAGTATCAAATGGGGCCCCAGGGGCTATGAGCTCAAATTTAAAGTGAGGATTAGACTTGTCCTGGGAACGACAGGTAAAGAAACTTTCTAAAACATCATGAATGGACTCAACCATATTCTCCCAGTAGCATTTGGTTTTTAGCCATTCAAGGGTTTTCTATATAGCCCCATGCCCAAGGATCTTATGGGCTTCCATGATAGTTTCAGCCCAAAGAGAAGGGCGGAGATAGGGCAGAAAAGCGGTGCCAACCTGTTTTACCAAGACACCATCAACGACTTTAGTGTTAGCAGCCATCTTCTTTGGTCAGGCTTGAATGTCTGGATATTCTTGAGACCACAATCTGGGGTTAGGGAGAAGCTTAAAAAGTTGATCTTCTTCAGGAATAGTTACATGTAAAATAGGGAGGGGAGATAGCCCATCCACATTTTGATGAATGGCGTCGGCTCTATAAACTATAGAAAAACTATAATTTTGGAGTCTGAGGGCCCAGAGAGCTGACCTCCCATCGGGATCTTTCATTTGACAAAGCCAATGGAGGGAGGAATGATTGGTAACTATTGTAAAATGTTTACCATACAAATAGGGGCGGAAGTGTTTGATAGCAAGTAAAACTTCCAGGCACTCACGTTCAGTTACTGAGTAACCACGCTCTGCCTTGGTTAACGTCTTTCTAAAATAGGCAACCATGTGGTCAACTTGGTCTTGGTCTAACTGGGAAAGGATGGCGCCTACAGCGGTGTCACTGGCATCAGTGAAGAGAACAAAAGGTTGCTCAAAGTTAGGATGTATTAAGACAGGGGCTGATGACAAGGCAGTGCGTAAGATATTGAAGGACTGTTGTTGTTCAGGGCCCCAAAAAAGGGCACAATTTTGTGTAGGAGCTCAACTAAGGGGTTTGTCAAGGTCAGCGAAGTGAGAGATAAACTGGCGGTAGTAGCCTACCATTCCCAGGAAGAAATGGATGTCTTGCAAATTCTTTGGAGCGGGCATGAATTCAATGGCAGAGACCTTATCTGGGATGGGGAGGATACCTTGCCGCATCACCTTGTGTCCTAAAAACCATTTCTCGTTCAAAGAATTTACATTTAGAGGGTTTTAGTTTTAAATAGGCCTCCCATAGTCACTGAAATACCTGACAAAGATGATGAAGGTGTGCAGTAAATGTTTGGGAGAAGACAGTGACATCATCAAGGTATACTAACACACACATGAGTTTAAGGTCCCCAAACAACTGGTCCATAGCCCGTTGGAAGGTAGCAGGGGCATTGCATAACCCCTGTGGCATATGGGTGGGCTCAAACAACCCTTCATGGGAAATGAGGGCACACTTGGCACGATCTTCAGTGGAAAGATCAATCTTCCAGTAGCCACTGGCCAGGTCCATCGCAGAAAAGTATTGGGAGCCAGATAAGGAGTGTAAGGAGTTGTCAATGCGGGGTAAAGGGTAGCTGTCCTTACACATAATGGAATTCAATTGTTGATAGTCCATAACAACATGATGGCTCCCGTCCTTCTTTTTAATCAACAGGAGAGGGGAGGACCAGGGACTACGTGATGGTTGAAGGAGGCCAGCATCAAGCAATTGCTTTAATTCGAGGGTAACCTGGGCTTCTTCAGTTTTTGATTTGCAATAAGGTTGAGAGCGAAAAGGAGAAGCATCTCCAGTATTGACCTGGTGTTGAACGCCTTGCATATGGCCATAATCATGAGGGCCCGAGGAGAAAATATCTGAATACTTGTCAATCAAAGCTTCGGCAGCCACTTTTTGCTCAGCTGACAAATCAGAACCAATTTGTACAGGCACTGCAGCAACAACAGGAGGCTCCTCTAACCCAAAGTCATGAAGGGTCCCAACGCCATGAACCCCCATCACCTGGTCATAAGGTAAGAGGCGGATGTAAGTAATAGGTTGGTTCAGCTCAATGACTTTAGGAGACTGGGAGAGGTTGGCTAAAAGAACAGTGACAGTGCCTTGATAATTGGGATCTAAAACCCCTGGACAGGGGAGAGCTTTAAATACAGAAGGGTTAGGTAAACTAGATATCTTGAGCAAATGATTAGGAGGGGGAACCAACTGGATCCCAGTGTCTACCAGGATTTGGGCCTGCAGAGGTATGGTAAGGACTTGGGGAGAATGTAAAGGCATCCCCTCCTCAGCCTCGACCATAGGAGGGGGCAACTTAACTTTGGACCCCAACACACAATATTCTAAATGCTCAACGGAATCAGGAGACTCAAGCAGGCATTGTCCTCAACTTCTGCTTCCCTTTTTCCTTGAGAGCAGAAGTTAAAAGTAAAGGGACACAGTATCCTAATATAGAAATGAAATTATCCTTAAAATTAATAATGGCAGCATGTTCCATAAGAAACCCAGTGCCCAATAGGAGGTCATAGATATTATTATCCAAGGCTACAGCAGGGATAGAGAGCTGTAGGCCGCCTAACTTTAGGGGCAAGTGGGAGTAAGCACCTATAGCTCGAGCATATGTGGTACCAGTGGTCCCATATTCTGACGAATGGTTAAGATCAGGCTGAATCTTAATTTTTCCAATTAGTTGAGAAGAAATGATGTTAATCAGAGAGCCAGAGTCAACAATAGCAAGAACCTTCACTTTGTGAACCACTGCTTCAATACGGGTTACCATTACTCCCCACTGAGCTGGGATAGAATATATAGCTGCAGGGGCTGACATAGAAAGAGATAAGAAGAAATATCGCTAGGTTTAATATTAATGGAAGGCTCAATAGGGGTTTCCTCTTCAGGAGCACTAGGGCCAACAAGGTCAGTGGAAACAGTATGGACTGATTGTTCTCAAGGCGCAGTAAAGTTGTCAGCATAAGGAGCCTCTCGCCCTATGCTGACTCCTCTTTTGCTTTCTCTTTGGCCATTTTTGTCCAACAATGCTGAACAGTGTGGTTGCGATGACCACAATAGGTGCAGTTGGGTCAATCTTGATTTTTTCCAGACTCATCATTGTTAACCAAATGAATTTGAGGATGTGAGACTGAGGCGAAAGCAGGAGCAGCAGTAACTACAGAAGTAGGATTAAAATAAGGGCCTCCTTAATATCTAAAATAGAAGTAAAATTTCGTTTAACTAAAGTCATGTGGAGATGGAGCTGCGGGTTGAACTTTAAAGCAGACAGAATGGCAACAACAGCATCACTGAGAGTGAGGCAGTTATTAGTTACCAATGTCTGAGCCTCAGCATCTAATTGAGCAGCAAACTCTGCAGGAGATTTGCCACGTCTTAACTTAATACCCATAAAGGCCTGTTTCTGATTCGCCAAGGTGAGATCACTACTAAATTCTTTAATAAGCGCAGCCTTCACCTCAGCCAAGTGCTGCATCTCATAAGGTGGGGTACCATAATTTCTTGGGTGTATCTATTAAGGCAAGAGGGTAAGTATTTAACCTTTTGTCAATCAGGAGCTTCCTCCATTGTGTTCTCATAGATATATAGAAATGAAGAAATACTTCCTTCCCCCGGGGTGAACTTGTCTTTGAAAGAAGGTTTAAATGTAGTTTCCATGGGAGCTGAAATAACATTAACGCCTACTGGGCTAATTTGATTGGCTTCAGATATCTAAGATTCAGTTGGAGGCACAGGATTCCGATTTAAATCAGCTTGTTGTCTAAAATGGTTCAGATTGTCTTGAAGAGCCCCAATTTGGGCAATTAGAGACTCAGTGGATGCTTTTTGTTGAAGTTCATTGCGTATTAATTCCATTTTGACACGTAGATTTTGAACTAGGGTTTGGAGCTCATAATTGTCTTGCTCCAACCTAACAATTTTTTCTTTTTGGTGAGTTAAATAGTCAGTGAGAGAATCGTAAAGATGGTAGGAGTTATCCAACCCTTCTCAATTGCATCAACAGTAAGGTTTGGATCAATAAGTTCTCCAGAGCGAGTTAGCCAACAGCTTTGAGCTTTATTTTCTAGGTTTCGCTCAAGAGTAAGAAGGCAGCTAGTAGGAAGGATCCTCTGGAGGGGAAGGTAAGTGCACAGTCAAACCTGGAGGACCAGGAGGACCAGGAGGGCCAGGAGGCCCATATCCAGGGGGGGCCAGTTGGCCCTGGTGGCCCTTCACTTCCATCCCAACCAGGGGGCCCCATCACTCCTGCGGGACCATCTGATCCTTGCTCCCCAGGGGGTCCTGGTGGACCCACAGGGCCAGGGGGCCCTGGAATCTCAGGCACGCTTGAGACATTAAACGCTGGTTGGATTTTTGATTCAATCTGGCTTATTTGTTCAAAAGTTTGTTTGGTAAAAGCATTAAATTAGCTGGCGAGGTTGGTAATGGCTTGTTACAACTGACTCTCGATAATTGTGGTGGTCTCAGTAAATTGGGTAGCTACTTCCTCGCGAAGCAGGATAGCCACTCCCACGTCCAGTTTGAAAAGTTGGTTTGAATAGAGATAAGTTGGGCGCGGTTTTCAAGAATAGCCTCACAGTTATCTCTTATGAATGAAAAAGCTGAGTTGTAGAAATCTAAGAGGTAGGAGTGTAACTCTTGTGACAAGATAAACTGTCATAAGATTTACTGATGGTGGATCCCCATCATTTGGACTAAATGGTGAAGGGCAGGGTGCGCAAATTATTTTAAATATTGCTCTGTGCGAGATACTCCTAACTCAGATTTGGGTAAGGTGGCAGATTCATATAGCACTTGCATATTATCAGGAATGGCAGAGGCTTGGTTATGATGGGAGCGATCTACGGGGAAAAGGGCACTTAGAAGTAATCAATTAATAGTATCAGTAACACCTGTAGGTTGAAAACGATAGTTTTGAGGTTCTAGGGCTGGAATAGAAATATTGAGCGTAGCATGAAATTGCATAAAATTGGGTTCATTGTTCTCATAATCACAATTTCCATTGGAAGTTACCCATTGAGTGATGCTAGATATTTTGGTAAGTGGCCAAGTAGAGTCTTGGCGAGAATCATCCATTGTGAATATATTTATTCACCAGGTAGCTCGTGAGAGTACCTGGCAGAAAGCACCAATTATTTTGTCAGGATAGGGTAGCTGAGGGCAATAGTTCCTCTGAAGGGTACCAAAATGGTTGGGATAAAATGTCCCACATGAGCAGACAGCGGGAAGAGCCAGGAATCCTAAATGTAGGGACTGATAACTTGCTATAAGCTTGAAAATAAGTGACAAGGGACCTATTGTATTAAACTGGTGAAGTTGATGGCCGGAGAGGAGCTTGCTGTACAGAGGCTCTAGAAATAAGTAAAACTAAAAACGAATTGGAGATAAAAACATAACTTTATTTAAGAAAAGGCGCGGATATTTATAGGAGAGGTTTTCCTTCTAATCCTTTCAGGATAGCGACGTCCCCCACCGGCAAGATCTTTGGCATCCTGATGTTGATCAGGTGGGGAGTTGATGGCAGGCTTCTATCTAACAAATTGATTAGGGGACGGAAAATTAGGCTCCATTAGAGGAAAATTCAGAGAGGTATTAGAAGTAGGGAAATTTGAAATAAATTGATTGGGAGCAGGTCAGATCCAAACAACCACCAAGAAGAAGGATGTATTTTCTAACAAAGATGCAAACATTGCAGTGAACTGGGTGAATCTGCATACTTAAGGAAAAAAGATGATGAAGATGAGGATGTAGTCAAAGCAGTATACCATGTTCCAGGAGCGCATAGTGCAGTGGCTGTACCTGCTCAACTATGATTAAATGGATTGATGGAATTGGATCAAACTATACTTTCCTGGAACAGGCCACTTAAACTACCAGAATCATCAGAACCTTTGAAGAAGGAGTGAAGCTTGTGTTAAATTACAAGAGCATAGAATCAGATAATGAGGACACCACTAAAGCCACACCAAAGAGTCTAATAAGCTATCTGAAGCTGGCTTAATCAGACCTTAAAATAGCCCAGAGGCTTTGTAAATGCTACTGGTATGCAAGAAGAGGTCGGAACACATCACATGGTTATGAATTACTACAGGTTAAACAAAGTTATCAATAAAGATTTGTACCCGCTTTCTAGAAAGTACAATTCTCTAAAGTGCTTAAGGATCAAAGTACTCCTCAGCGATGGAATTGACCAATAAGTATTGGCAGATGGAGATCTCCTCTGAGGATAAAGAGAAGTGTACCCTGATTAGAAGTCAGGGATTGTTTGAAGCTACGAGGATGCCAGAGGCTGTGCAATACCCCTGACACCTTCCAAAGAGCAATGGACTGAACCTTTGGAGATCTTAAGATATCCATTGTGCTCATCTATCTGGACGATATAGCAGTATTTAGTAACACTTTTCAAAAGCACCTCTAACAGTTGCAAGAAGTGTTTATCCAACTAAAGGAATCTAAAATGAATTTGATATGAAGCAAGTGTACCTTCCTGAAGAGAAATATAGGCTTCTAGGACATGAAATCATACCCAAAGGAATCAAGCCTCATGAAAGAAAGACTAAAACCATTGGGACCATCTAGTACTAAAAAAGACTAAAACCATAGTAGCCATAGAACATCCTCAAAGTATGAGTGTCATCCAAGTATTCCTCAAGTTTGTGGGATACTGTTGGTAGTTTATAACCCATTTTGTGAACTTGGCTGTGCTGCTCACCTACTTGATAACCAAGGAGACCAAGTTTAAACGAGGCCTGGAGCAAGAGCAGGTCTTTTTTTAGTACTAGATGGTCCCAACCCAAGGGGGGATTCATCGATGTATAAGAGCAGGTCTTTTAAGAATTGAAAACTAGATTGGTAGAGGCACTAATCTTATCATATCCAGATTTTAACAAGTCATTTTATCTGTATACTGGTGCTAGTTACATTGGTATCAGAAATATACTCACCCAATTGGATGAATAAGGGACAGACTAGCCCATCGAAAACTACTATAAAGTCTTTACCAGAGCTGAAAAATAACTTTCATGTAAAAAGAGTGCCTGGTGGTGATAAGAGCAGTAAAGCACTATCAACTCTATTTATACAGAGTAGACTTCAAAGTTGTGATGACTCACACATCACTCCAATGGCTGTCCAACATGAAGGATCCAGATGGACGCCTTTCCTGATGGGCAGTACAACTCCAAGTGTATTTTTTGAGATTATACACAAAGCAGGCAACAAGCATCTAACGCCAACAGACTTTCTCAATTGCCAGTTTTCCAGCTACAAGCACATTAAAGCTATCACCTGTAAAAGATGATCAAAATAACCTGAGGAGTAATGGCTTAATGATACCAAAGAAGTAAAAACTGCCCTAAGATATAATCCAAAAATACCAGACGTATTACTGGGAACCTTCAGAAGAAGATCAAGTATAAGTGGTACCCATACATCTGACCTAGTGATAGAAACTTGTGAGCTTTCATCACAAGCATGTTGGACATTGATGATTCCATAGGACATTGGCATATTTAAGAGGCTGGTTCTATTGGGAGTCGATTTAATATAAAGTACATCAAACCCTGGAACTCTATGTATCATGAGCGAGCTTAAGGCTCTTAAAGAAGTGCTTTGAGATCCATCCACTTATAACAGCAGCGTCGTTCCACAATGTATCTATTTGAGTGATAGGATCATTGTCTATCGCCTCAATTGGATCCAGGTTTATCATCGTGGCTGTTGACCATTTCACCAAATGGGTAAAAAGTCATCATTAAAAACATACACCACAGGATCAACTGCCAGATAACTGTATAACCAAGCGATAGCAAGGCATGTATGCCCTCAGATTATGCTATTAGATAATGGGAAGAACTTCATCTCAATTATATGAGAAAGCTTATGTATCTAGTTGGAGTGTGACATCAATTCACCACTATATGCACTACATCCTTCAAAATAAGTGTAAAACGCGTGACAGAACCCTAGGAAGAATATTGAAGAAGATGTCTATGAATTACAAGTAAAAATGGGACCAACTGTTGCCCTCAACACTGCTAGCATACTGAGTTAGCCATCACCAGATGATTGCCATTTCTCTGTTCAAGACCCTTTATGGGAGAGAAGCAGTGCTACCTATCTTTCTGGTTTTGGGATCTTAACCAGATAAATTCCTCCCATAATATCTAAATTAGGGATGTCGATTAGGCAGGGTTGATTGCCAATTAATTGCCTAGTTTAATATTATCATTAATGATATAGATACTAACTTAAGCTCCCCATTTGGTAGGGTTGAGCTATCTCGAAGTGTCAGAGATAATCCCCAATATATTTAGTATTAGTAATTTAACACCTTTGACTGAAGCCAAGGATGTTGATATAATTACTCATTCAAAATTATGACAGACTACTAATTTGTCTTCATGTTTTGTTATCACTGGTGACTGACGCCAATGTTGATCCAATCAATTAAACATGTGGGATTTACTGGCGACTTAAGAAGAGGATAATCATATTGCCAGCTTTGAATGTCAAGGGTTCCAATAAGGGCGAGCAACAATGATTCCACCACCTAGGATTATGAATACTGGCGACTGATGCTGAAAATATTTGATGATTATTTTATAATAACAATTTATATATAAGAAAAACTGGTGACTGATACTGAGGATAAATTGAAATAATATTTGGCGTTCAAATGAGATGAATTTTGAGGGAATGGCTGCCAACGGAACGCTGAGGATTGGGTTGGTTTGCTAGTGATAAACGGCAATAACTGTTAATAGGCGGGAATTAGATTGCCAATAGGTCGCCTAAGTATATATACCTTAAAATCCCCATAATAATTGTCTCTCTTTCACCCACATTTATTCTTTGTTAGTAATAAGAATAGCTAGGGTGGTAAAGGTAGGACGAAGATCCCCCAAGGTGAGGTGCTGGGTAAATGCACCTAGGGGTGGTCAGCGCTATCAACCCCAATACTTGGAGCTAAAGGAAGCCCCACGGGAACTTGGCCAACTGGCCATCAACAATGATTGAATTATTAGGATTAACTCTGAGGAGAATATGTCAGAGTCAAGAATTATTCAGAGAGGTGTAGGGCTTGCTGTGTGCCTCCCAAAGGGTTAATAGTGCCAAGGTGATATTGTTGGTCCTCTAGGTTGGTGGGTTACCTGTGGACCTGTAGTGAAAGGTGCCTATGAAGTCGAAACAGCAAGGGACAGCAGTCGTCATACTGTTTGGCTGGTACACTAGCAGAGTTCCTAATGTGATGGATAAATTTGCAACAGTTGGCACCAGTCATTTACATGGATTATAGGAACTTACCACCTGAAAATTACCAGCAAGAGTTGGCTGATGAATTGACTAAGATAGAGTTAGAAGCGCCTAAGAACATCAAATCCACTATCTTCAAGAGTTAATGTGAGAGTCAGAGATGGACTAGACTACCAAAATTCAGTTTAGGAGATAAGGTCCCAATCTACTATGTATAAGAAAACCAGCCTGAGAAGTTTCAAGCCATCTGAACTGGCCCTGAAAACATCTTGGCTAGAGAGGAGCCAATTATTCCATAAGAATAAAGAAACCAATATAGTACTTACTAGATTACATGCCTGGTACCTTAGGTTTTTCCCCTGGTCTCATCTTGGGAGGAGAAGTGTCATGGAAACTACCATAAGTATACTGTATAATATCTATCACCCTCTGGAAAGAACCCCGCCAGTATACCAACACTCAATCTTATAGATTATAGGTCAGATTTGTATAAGGGAGATGTACCCCTTTTATAGACAATGAAGGCATAAGAAATTTACCAGACAGATGAGGTGAAGTCACCTGCAATAATTTGATACCTGATAACTAAAGAGGCTTGCAAAATGAAGACAATGATGATAACGCCAACAATTATATAAATTGACCCCTTTTTATACCTTTGGGGTAAAGAATAGTTTACAAACAACTAACGGATTAATTCCATCAGATATGACCAATGACAAAGAAATGTCCAAATAACTATTTAAACTAATTTATTCCAATGGAAGTGATTGAATCTTCTGTCTGAATATTACCTGAAAAGGTAAACAACCAATGTAGAAAGATAAAAGACCTGAAGTGATGAGCATCAAAGTAGCGCCATCATACAAATTCTGATACAAGCAGAATATTACTAAATTAGGAGAAGAAGAAATAAATACAAAAGATATTGCAGCCTCAGACCTAAAAAGTGGGCATTGAGCAAGGGGCTGCCAAATATTCTGGTTCAGGGATGTCTAATGCAAGACAGAGCTCATGGATTAAAGCATTGACAAATAAATGCCACCACTAAGGCAGAAATTAAGAAGAGACTAACGAGGGATTCATGAAGCCCTTTAATACTGCCATACCCCACTCTTATTTATGATCAATTTGCATTCATTTAATATCTTTATTTTATGCCTTAAGTATAAAGATACCTCGATCTTATCTATATAAAAAAGCTTTAGCAACAGAACCCTAAAGTTTTTCTTTGCTTTTTAATTAACTTAGGTTTAAATGAAGAGATCACCAGTAACCAGTCTTGGATCTAAAGGAGAAGACACTTGTGAGAATGATAAATTATTTGTTGATAATGCCAAGGGAGAGGTTGGTCAAGTTTTCTGTTGAGTCTTATGTTAGGCCAATTTATTTAAGGTATGTCTAAGAGTGTCAGTGTTAATGCCACCAGCAGAGTGATGAACAGTTTCAATAAGCCATTAATGTTATATCAGGTAGCTTCAGAAGAATATTTGCGCAGTGAGAATCATCATACATTTTTAGAATGTCAGCTTTTGTCTAATCTGTGTGCAACAGAACCCCTCCACAGCAAGTCGGACAGACAAGTTAAATGAGTAAGGGCTGACAGAATTAACTGAGGGGTCATTCATTTCAGTGGGAGCATGTTAGCCACAAAGTGCATTATGATTTTCAAATTATTTTTCAGATGACGCCAAAATTAAAAAAAAAATGAACAAAAATTCTATCAATTAGAAACTATAATGTGATAAAACATAATAGGTCAGTACCCTCACAAGTAAGGGCACTGGCTTATAAGGGTAAGAGGATTTTAGGGGTTATTAGCGGTTCTTGGGCTCTGCATCCTCTTATAAAATTGCAGGTACATTGTGGTTTGCATTTGAGGTAAATGTCCAAATTACAAAATATTTGTGATAATTGGGGGTTAAGGGTGGTGATGAGGCATTCCATGATTATCTGCTCCATAATCAAAATTGAAGTGATTCTCTAAAATTTCCCAATCAAAACGTTCTCTACCTGAAGCAGCCCAGAATTTTACTAAACAGGAAAAAATTGAAAAGGGAATCATCAGTGAAATTATAAAATGAAGGGCCAAAATTTGTGGACAGAGAATTAAAATTTATAGTAGAGTTAAATGATTTTACTGTAAAAACTAAAATAAAGAGATTTTGGGAATAAAATTTTTTGGAAAAAGAATTGGTGTGGGAGACTTACCTAGAGTAAAATGGGCTATTTTGATACCGTAGATGGGGGTTTCTTTGCATAAAAGCCTAAAATTTCTCACTGTACAAACCGCCAGGCAAGGCGGGATCAGGATAAGTAATATAAGAAAGAGGTTAAAAGACCCTGGACAGTCTTACACTACCCTTACCTTTATTACAACCTTTCAATATGATTGGACTGTTGGGACTCCACTATTAAAGGGAAAATTTGTCCTAATTGGGGTACAGCAATGTCATGATGGTGTGAAAATTAGGAGTGTGATATAAGAATAAGTTACTTTTCCATGTAACCAGGTGTTAAACTGGTGGATCTGCGCAGTATATGGATCAGGAGGGATTTGAAGGGAGGGAAAGAAATAAAAATAGGATGCTGAGTGAGGTCTGGAATGGCTATGCAAGGAAATTTTCTCTGAGAAGAAGGTTATCTGATTTATCATCAAGCAAAATTACCCAAAGCAACTAACTTATTACAAGGAAGCTTCATGTAGAGGCATGAGTGGCAGAAGTAAATTCAACTGTAGGACATTCCAGGACCCTGTAAATTGACTTAAGAAGAAACAATTGGAGGAAACTGAAGTCCTTAGACTGGAAACAGAAAATGCACATCCTTGCATTTGGAACTAGTGTATGGTGAGTAATGACTTTCAAAAGGTGGCCAGAGGAGCCACACAAGGAGACAAGCAATTCAACAAACAGACCAAAAGGCACGGGAAAGGGACAAGAAGATGGGAAGGGCGACACAGAGAGGTCAAAGATGCACTGCAGCAGAAAATGAAAGATATGACTAGTCTATTACGTGAGGCTCAGGAGAACCTGAGTTTGCATTGGTTTGCGCTTCACAGTTTCTGTAAAACCACCTGAGGCACAAAGCGACTAGAATTGTGATAGCTTCTAAGCCTTCTATCTAATGAGGGGTAAGACATTTCAATGAAAGCATGTTGCCATTATGCAAGAAATGATGCTTAAAATTCTTTTCAGAAACAAAAATTAATAAATTAATACTGGGAAAGTTTTGAATTTAAAGAAACATCCTAGGAATGTGACAAACCAAAATAGGCCAGTGACCTCATTTATGAAGGTTTTGGTATTATAAGAGATTAAGATTTTAGAGGTTACCACGTTGTTTTTTGGCGCTGCATCATTTTCTTTTATTTTGGTTCTTATTAGATTGCATTTGGGAGGATGTATAATAATTGAAAATTGTCACATTAACTGGTATTGAAAATGTTGATGGGCACGCCAAGATCATCTTCTCCCTAATTAAGCCAAGGAACTTTCTGCAAGAATTTACCAATCAAGATGCACTCCACCTGTGGCAGCTTAGCTTTTAATTGCACATAAAAAAAGTTAAAAAGGAAAACATTGGAGATATTATAAGAGGGTTAGCCAAAATAAGCACACAGGAAATTAAAATTCTCAGTAAAATAAAATTATCATAACATAAACATCAAAAATAGGGTTGTTTTGGGATTTTATAATGCTAGAAAAAGTTTTATATAAAGTGTTGCGGTATAGGAGACTTATTTGGAGTAAAATGTGTCATTTTTGTGGCATATGTCATGATCTGGTCTTACTAAATCATGGTATTTTGCAATTTTTGTATACTTATAAGGACATTTACTTTTTAAGAGCTCAATGAAGCCTCAAATTCAATTTTAAAAATATCTGACTCCTTGATTACAAAAATAGCGCTATAGATAGGATAATCCTACCATTGACCACAAGTGTGCCTCAGCGCCCTTTTGGAGTGTTTCTCTCTATATGCACATGATATCTCATTGAAACGTCTACCTTATAGCTCCATTAATAACCAAAAGAACCCCATCTTAGTTATCTAAATAGTTTTTGAGCCGCATTTTGTGACAGGTTCTTACTTTAATTCACTTTATCTTCATACAAACCTTGTCATTGATTTTTACGTTTGTCAAACCTTTTCAGTCTATTGATAATGTAGCAGGCTTTGGTCCATTAAAGTGTAGCTTAAAGTGTTCTATGTATAAGAGCCTAGTCTACTCAATGACAAAGCACTAGACAAGGGGGGAACAGGAGCAGTCATATAAGAAAGAGGGTAGAACACCCTAGAAAGCATATAGTATTCTTGAACAATAACTGTTTTTTACAGAACTTTTGGTGAGCATTTGCAACACTTGGTGGATTTTTCCATCACCTCAATAAGCTGATGTAGAATTAAGCCATATAAATGCTACCTCTTTTAAAATTCAGAATAGTTAGGTTTGTTATTAAAAACATGGCCTATGACTCAGCAGTGAATATTGAGGCCATCAAAAAGATAAAGCAGCCAAGTAGCAATAGAGACGTTCAGGTGTTTCTTGGAACAATAAGCAATCACCATCAGTTTGTCATATATTTCAGTGAAATTTTGCCTTTTTTATTTGTTAAAGAATGACATACAATTTGAGTAGATGGCGAAATATCAAATGGCCTTTAAAAAGCTGAGAATTTGCATTATTAAAGCGCCAATACTAACATATCCTAATTTTGAAAAACATTTATCCTTTAAAAAGACGCATCTTCAAAAACTTTGGGGCAGTGTTATCACAACTTGACGTTGAGGGATTTGAAAACCCAGTGGCTTACTGTAGCCAAACTTTGTATGCACTTGAACAAAATTACACAGCAAATGAGAAGGAATGATTGGATGTAAACTTTAAGTTTAAGAAATCCTTGGTATATGTCCATGGGGCGAAATTTACAGTAGCAACCAACTAAGCCTAAATTAACAGGTTACAAATCTTAAGCAGCTGGAAGGATTACCGACCTGATGGGCTTTGAAGTTATAAGCCTACACTTCTCAAAATTTAACACATCCCAGGCATAAAACATCAAAAGGCCAATTGTCTGTCTTGGCTGCCCGTTATGGCCTTATCACTAATTAACATTGTTTTATTTGATAAATTGTCATCCTAACACTATGACAATGAACTAGAGGAGAGCTAACGCTCCTTGGAGTAATTAAGAAAGAACACTATTGTTAGTAATTGAAACTTTATAAGTTAATCAAAATGCAGCCATATATAGTATATGACTGATTGAATAAACTGATTTGATTGTTAAGCCCATAAGGCGATGGAAAATGGGATGTAAAAGAAGACACTGAACAGTTAAAGCTACTTTATTACCGTATTAATGGATTTGATATTCATGAGATCTTGACTGTTGCATAACATGTCAGGTTGAATCCCCTACTAGAAGGCTACTTCATATCTGGTAGTTCAACCCGTTTTTCCTGACACACTGTATCATTTGATGTTGTGGGCTTAATGCCTAACAGCTATGGGCATTTCAAGTATATAATCATGGCCATTGACACTTCACCAAGTGGGTAGAGGCTAAGAAATTAATGACTTAGGCGCTATGACAAACGCTAATTCATTTTAGAAAACATCATATATTGGCATGGATGCCTGATTTAGCAATAAATAATGGGACTAATTTTACATTTGAATAATCTATAAGCTCAAAGAGCTAATGGATATCTGAAGGTAGTGTTTATGCCCTATCACCCTGTACTAAGGGCACTTTGGAGCAGGTAAACGGTACACTTGTTGCCAGCTGCAGAAGTCAGTCATTGGTAAACCATCCATCTGATACTTTTCTTTCTCTCCGCCACTTTTATGTATATTATCGCCTACCACATGATGACATGGAAATTCACCATTTCAGTTAATATATGGGAAGCACCCCGCGCTGCTAATGAACTTATATCCATATGTCAATGAGGAAAACATGAGTTTAACAAAGTAATTTGAAGTCCTCACGCTAACCTTTATCCAGCTACAAAGTAAAGCATATTCTAACACTCTGGATCATAAAATAAGGACTTGGAAGTGTGAAAAAGAGAATAAATGTCCTGGACTACCCCCTGCCATAAGGAAATTGGTCCTATACTATGATAACCATGATTTTGGATGGACTAGTAGACTAGAGAACATGAGAAAAAGAATTTTTGAGATCTCAAAAAAAATCTACATATTTTATATTCTGAAAGACCCAATAAGGTTTATCTCATTAATTGAGCATTCTAAGTTTCTTAAGAGTTATAGAAATTCTCTAGCCTAAAAGCCACTGCTTCTCAATGAACCAATTTACTGCACTAATTTTGTTTCTGATATTTGAAAAGTGGTTTTTTTTGAGATTTGGTCTGACCAATAATATAAACAGAATAATTTTTTAAATCAAAGATTTATCTACTATTTAGCCAAAGGCTTTAATTTGTCTTAACCTTATGCTAATGTTGATCTATCATTTTTTAGTATGCCATATTAACTTATGGTAAATTTTCTGGGCTGCATTGCCAAAGCAAAGCATAATCACCATCCTTATCAACTTCAACTCCTCGCCACCCTAGCAGTGCTAAACCCCATTTCACTATTTAAATTGATTACCTCACTCTTGAAGCTGTAGACAGTAAAATCAATTATTTTAAAACTTTTCAACCCTGCCTCAGCGCAGCTATAGTTACTTTGCTGTAGTTTTTTATTAATTTCCTTGCAATTTTCCAGCGTCTCAGTCAATAAGCCAATCGCCATTATGGTGCCAATATTCAAGCTAAGGCTTGGGTTTTACTTTCCCAAAATATTACGCATATAATCCAAAATATAGAAATTTTAGTAATTTAGCAGTTGTGTTACACAAAGGGAGAAATGAAATTTCATGATTATAATAAAAGGACTGCCATTTTGTGAAGGGATCTGTGTTTTTGATAGCTTATCTAAATCCTGCAGGAGAAAAATCAAATGACTTACCCATGAGTCCCAAGCTCTTGTTAGTACTCAGGAACTAAATTGTGCTTTATTTCTTTACAACAAAAGTATTTAATACAAAAAGCTTTAGTTTACATTTTCTACAGTATATTTTATCATACAAATTGATGATTTATTGATGCAAATGACCTGTGATTTTTATAAAAGGTGGGTCGACCTTGGGACAAATATACCACACTGAGAATTTTTCTAGCCAGTACAGGTTTTTTACTCAAAACCTGCACATGGGTGGAAGCAGTTTTACCTGCTCGGCTAACCACCCTTGACCTGTGATTTTTAGAATATGCCAAATTAGTGCCAGTTTCATCAATTTATATCTAAATAACTCTTTGATGTGATATTTTTATAAAAGTATACCCATTGTATATAATGCTCACCTATTTATAATTGTTTAGGTTGACTAATAACAAAAAAGAGATCAATAAATATCTAGCTTTCAGAAGTTGCTTATATCTTATTATTAAATCTTGCATATATAATTGTTTACTGCATATGGTCATATAAGTTGAGATTTTTATTGGACAAAAGTTAAAACACCCAAAAATTATATATAACTAATATTTTACTATAGAAGCTGACATTTGATACCTCACTTTTAATCTGGAATCAACTCATAGTATGAATTTGCATTTGATTACGCCACCCCATGTCCTTAATGTTCTAGTATCATTAATTAATTATCAATTGACTTGCTCCTAAACTTACATAAACTTATATTACTAATATTACTATCTATTAACTCACCCTTGTTTCAGTAAACCTTCTCAGCAAATAGACTTTTTCATTAATACTTTAGAAAAGATGCCATTGTCTCAATTGTGATTGGCCAATCAAACGTAATTTGTAATCCACTGAGGTCAAACTACAATATAACTTCATGACTTTTAACTAATACTATGCTGGTTGATTCCAGAGTCTATTGTGCTGATAAACTACCCTTACTTTTGTATAATGAGAGTCTTAATTAACCAGAGAGTATCTTTGTGTTACTGGGTCTATGATATCCAATGAATATATAAAAGAGACTGACATGTTATATGTGTAACATCTGATTTTATTTCTATCAATACTTAGAAAAATTACTGATTCCAAAAAGAGTCTCCTCTTCAATCATCAAAATAGTTGTGTTTTATAAAATGTTTTAAAACCTACTTGAGATGTGGGTTCACTTACTAGATCAATGTGTGGGGAAGCAATTCAGTTATACCCAGCTTTAGACATCTGGTGGAAAATTTCCAAAATTTGTTTCGCAAAGCTTCATTTATAAACTAAACTTAGGCCAAAGTGTGGTGTGGAAGAAGGCTCTACCCAGCCTTCATCATCTGCGTGGACCCAAGGAGTTTGCTCTTACTGACAATACGCTCTTATAAGCATCTAAGTCGTTGTATAACAACATAAGGTCAAGGTATGAGGTCACTGTGAGCCTCAATTAGTCTCTATCCCCTTATGCCAGTAATATTAAGGTAATTTTTACCGTGGTTAATGTGATAGTGCTGAGTAGTTTATGTGCTGAAAACGACCCTTTATAACTATAAACCTAAAACTGAAAACCAATAATTACAAATGAAAACAGTTGCAAATCACAAAATTACAGAGTTCAAGAGCGCATAAATGAAAATATATTAACTGGTCTTGATGGAATCACAGTCCAACATTGTAATTCTTCATGAAGAATTTAGATAATGATTTGATAAAATAAACGTATGAGCCTAATTGATTTGCCACTAACTCAGAGGCTCGCCAGGAGCCAATGATCAAAAAAATCAAATCTATAAACAAATTTATCTGGAATATCTAAATAAAAAGTTTGAATTGCAACCCCCTTTATAAACTTTTCCTATTAACCCAACTTATAGGAAAATTATCAATTTATTGTTTTATCACATCTTTAATCACTAAAAGAAAGCCCTGGAAATTTTTTTGAGCTAGTATGATGCTTTACAACAACTTTCTGGTGTATGAACTTTTTTGCATTTGTGAGATAGAGAAAATACCATATGGAAGTTTAAAGGTCCCAGAAAGCGTTGATACATCCCCTGGAGGTTTACTGATAGATGAAAGAGATCTCAAACACCATAAGCCTTGATTATTACCTACCAAACTACCCATCCTCTCTGTTAATAAGGCCAAAAAATGGTAATGAATATTTAAGAGTTCATGATGATGATTGGGACATTTCCATGGGACTGTCATGTGAGCTGGTTAGTGCCACAACCCGCCAGGAAAAAGGTGACATGGAATAATGTTTGGACGAGGTTTCAAAGAAACTAATAGTCATTTGACATCTAAAAAGCTACAATAAAATGGTGTTGTTTTAAATTCTTGACAAAATAGGTAACCATAAAATCCCAAATCATGGTACAAACTGTACCAAAAAGATATGTTCATATTATTCTTAGTTTGGGCATCTCAGAATATCATATGTGATTTTTTAAACACATAAAAAGACCCTAACAGGTCAAGGCGTGGCGGGCATTCATGCCATGTCATCCTCTGTTTCCTGACGGGCAAATGCAAATTATTGCAAGTTGGTGATTCCAAATTTCAAATTAATAAAAAAGATGGAGTCTTAAAAAGCAAACTGAATAGATGTCTAAGATGTCCTCTGGCCATCCACACAGCTACATTGTTGAACTTAAATCCATGTAACATTATAGGAATCTCTATTTGGAGGCCTTAACTAATTCTTAGTGTCATAGAAGCTGATGATTAGAAGAAGCCTGGGCTTCAGTATGGGTGTGCAGAACCCGTGGAGCCCAAAATTCTAGGGACACACCTGTCCTAACAACTATTGGGAGGGTTGTTCTAATGATTATCTGAGGTAAATAATAGTTTAGAACATATCAAAAGCCCTAATAATAAGCTAAATGGTTGCAATGATGGAAATCAGTGGCATTGTTGGGGCAACCCACAGGGGTGGGAGAGGCAGGGAGGATGACAGCTCCTCCAAGTTTCATAATATGCTGCCTTTTAAACGTAATATCAGATAATAGGGATCAAACTTTGGATGAAAATAAACGTTGGGCTCATTTGAATAAAAAAACTGGAATATGAGCACACAAATTCCCAATTTTAGTATTAAATTGGCTCAATTTGTGTTTTTTAGATTCTTATTATGAATCATATCAGCTCAATTTGAGTTTGTATTGTTCTCTGGGGTCAGTTTGAGGTGTCAGCTCATTTTGAACTACCACATTAAGTAAGTGGTAGAGATGTGATATTGGGTCACATTGTAATGTGGACAGGGGTAAAGATGCCTGAGGATGGTGCTCCAATGGACCTAATAGTTGAGGGGCAGGCATATTGGGCGTTTTTAATCTACTTGCTCAAATAATGTTAGTAAGACAGAACTGGGAGGGCACACGTAAGTTAGATTGTGCTGTGTTGATGGTGAAGTGGCGGGGAAATACAGGTTGAGGGGGTGGATGGCGTGTACAATGTATCAAAGATAGTGGTTGTAAGATAAGCTCTTGTAAACTCAGCTGCATCATGACAAGTCGCTGAATTTTATGGATTGAAGCGCCAACTCAAGGACCATTGGTAGTACTATGTAGATGAAGGTGTGATTCAATGCATTATTGGGAGCATCTGAGATATGTTCAAATAGGCGGAGTCTGAGGAAAAAATAAGATAAAAGCATAATAGGTCATAAAAAGGAGTTTTAGATTTAAGAATGAACTGGCAACAGACCCCTAAAAGGTCTTTTGCTTTATAGGAAGGGGATTAAGGAGAGACACAGAGCACTGTCCTGGGCCTGAGGCCCATAAAGAATACTCTGATTGGTTGGTCTGAGAGGAGTACCACAGATTAGGAAAATTCTAGAAAATTTTTTAGGAATTTTTAACCAAGGGTTGGCGGTTTAATGAAGAGCTCAGATTATTAGGACCAGATTTTCACAGATTCATTTCAGTTAGAAGATTTGTTGGAACAAAATTGGAGATATTGGATGATCTGGAGATGCAATCCATGATCTTTTTGACTAACAAGTACAATACAACTCATTAGATCAACTATGTTTTGGTATATATTTTAGGATAATTTGACATTTTTGTCATAATTTGATTAACTTTGCTAAGGGTGGGATGATCCTAGGGCACCGCTAGTGGCCTCTGGACTGGATCACCTCCCTAAAAACCCCTTATTATTTTCAGCAAGGAAGAAAAGGAAAAAGGGGCATAGAGGGAGATTATTGAGGGGCAAGGCAGTAACTTATTTTCATCTACCACATGAGCCAAGTCAATTATCTGAGATAGGGGTAACTGAAAGCCTGAGGACCTCTTGCACCTGAAGGCGTGTTGATTATGGTCCAGGTGAAGAGGCTGTTCCTAAGGTTAACACTTAATTTCTGGAGGCCATGGGTTTTCAAACCATCTGTACTCAATCATGAAGATGTGTAACGTCTTTATGTCTTTCTGTTACTTAGTTTCTTCCTTGTGTGCCAAACACATAAATTAGTAAAGTAAATAAACTTCAAAATATGACTTTAAAGTGGTAACTCTGACATATGTAAATGAGCTTTAATTTATGGATAAATAAACAAGAATAACAGATGATGAAAGGGGTAACACATCCCACTGCCTCCTGAGTTTGATCCCAGTAATGGACTTTGGGTAGGGGATGATTTTGACTGTGTTGGTTTTGCATGCCAATGCCCCAAACCAAGATAGCGAATAGCAAAGGCGGTCCATGGAGTTCCTGGCCTATCATACGTCGCGCATGGAGGGTTTCCAGGTTTTGTCCTCCTTTCCCATTTTTCTTCACTTCCCTAATTGGTGCAGTATTATCCCCAGGTCGGCCCACCTCAAATAAAAATTTATGAAAGGGGTAACACATCCTCAACCTGTTATAAAGTAGTCCAGCTAGAGCTACATGAATTAATACTAATTAAGGGAGATGAGCCTACTAAATATCTAGTGTTCCAGAAAACTCACTGGCTGATTGAAAATAAGAGCCTATAAACTGAATCAAACCTCAAATAAAATTTGTAAAAGTTTACTTTTTTCTAAATCAACATGACATTTAAGTCATTTTGGAGCTCTTGAGATAGAAATGTGACAATTGGTTTAACCAGCCATCTGTTTATATTATATTTACTTAAATATAGGTTTTAACTAATGTTTAAATACAGGGCTGAATTGGTTTTTATAGATTATCTCTCCTTGTGGGCCTCTGCTATATAGGTAGTTGCCCAAGTTATATTAATTTACTATTGGTAGTTCTTCTGTGGCGCCTTCATTTACAAATTAATTAAATGTCATACTGAATCCCAATCCCCGCCAGTGCAACTTTTGCTTCCTTCATTTACTGTTTACTGTGGCCCGTGGCCTAATAATCAAACCACCTATCATAATATTTTATTCTTAATATCCTAATTTGCCCTGGCACTGGCATAAGAAATTTGGTTATAAGGTCTACTATTTTATTTAACTGAGGTAAGCCGACCAGGGGGCGTACATTACTGAACTAAAACTAAAATCATAATAAATTTAACAATTCAACTGAAACTCCCAAAATGGACAGATCAATTGAATCGTACCTAACAAATATCCAGCCAGGTGGACAGCAAATACTGCTATCCCTCCATATTGGATGGGGAGGGGGATTGGGGGGCTCATCTTCAGCTGCATCCATCTAATTTCAGAGTAGGGTGCGTGTTAAGGCAGATAGTAAGGGTGTGGGGGCATCAGTGGCATGAGGTTTGATATCCTTTATGACTGGAACTTCCAAATAGTTACCAGCCATCATTATACTAACAATGTATTTGCCCAAAGCATCTTCAGCTTTGAGGCAGGCGTCTGGGAATTTAATAAACGTGGAAATGTTGGTTTGGGTGATTTTTGCTTTTTGGATCCCGTGCTACTGTTACCACGTTCTGGATGGCTCAGTGACATTTTTGTGTAAAGTTTTCATGTTGATCTTACTTTGTGCAGTAAGATTTATGGGGATGACAAGAGGTGAGATTCCTCCTGCGAGCGCAGCCACAGATTTGGTGGCAGCTTTGTGAAGTGGATGGCAATCTGGTGTGGCAGCTGCTTCTACTGCAAGCTGGTGGTTGCTGTAGAACGGTTTGGTATTAGGTTGTGGAACATATTTCTAAAGGTGGGAATTTTGCATCCCATCCTGCATTACAGAGCTCTCAAGTTGCAGCGTTGGTTCTTCAATAACGTTACCTGATTTTTCAACTTCATTCAATAATCCACATGGATTTTGGTTGAATTGTATTGGGGAATCAGCGTATGGTTGAGGTTTATTTGATTCATTTGCAGATAATTGGGATCAAACTGGGATCCACTCTGATGTTTGGTTGGATGAATTATTTGTGGCATTGGGGCAAGGTGGGTGCTGATTGGTGCCTGTAGGTGCAGCTTTAGCATCCGGCATTGGAGGAGGGGAAGGTAGGATCATACCCCATGTCAGAGTTGGCGCGGGGTGGGCGACAGATTGGTGGGCGTCAGGCAAACTTTTGGCATGGGCGGAAGTTTCTGAGTATGGGTATTTATGTTTTGGGTGGTCTAACTCAAAAATGGATGGACAAATCGTCCATCCGCCCTCAACGCGGGCCCAGAATGGATGGTTGGGGACAGATGGGATGGTGGCATGAGGGGAAATTGCTAAAGAAATTTTCATAAATTCAGGGCTGATTGTGGCATACGCCTGAGGCCCAGTGAGGCGCGTGGCCCCATTTGGAACCACAAATTGTAAGATGGGGTTGGCGCCATAGGCTGCCAAACCTTCCATCAGCTCCTGGTGGAGCAATTCAGGGGGAGGTGGGTGGGCAAATCAGCAAACTGGACCACCAAGGTGGTGTTCATTGGGAGCTGGGTCCAAGTTGTTGGGAGGGGAATATTGTTAAAAATTAATGACACCATTGCTGCAGTGGCTGCATTGGCTTCACAGGGGAAGCTGAGATCAAAGTACCCCTTATAGGGGCAGAAGTCTATAAAACAGGCTGGTGTCATCACCACCTGAGCCATTTTGATAATGGCTTGGATATTGCAGGGGAAGAATTTCTCATATTTGACCCTAAGGCCAAAATGCATGTTGCTCTGGGGGAGCACCAGGGGGCAGCGGGGCACCACTTTGGTTCAGGCGAGATGGGCATCAAGATCCTTAGGAGGAACGAATTGTCCCAAGGGTTTGGAATGACTGGGCAAGCCAGTCCAAGCACATTTTCCTGTCAGACAGAAAATGGAGGGGGGAGTTTCACCGCTGCCCCACGCTGGGACAGTTGGCAGGGGATCCAACGACATTGGAGTAAGACTTTGGTGTGCGATTAAGTGTTTGCTTTTAATTTACCAAAATTAAATTTGCTCAGAAAGTTACACTGAGCAGAGAGAGGCTTATAAGGTCTACTATTACTACAGCCATCCTTTAGTGTCCCATTTTTAATTAACATATTGCTACTATTATGGAAAGCCCCCAAGCTCTAGGAATTTGCTTTACTGGCCTAATTTTAAATATCCCTACTTCACTTTACCATTATTAGTGTTGCTTAGTAGCCATAGTTTTGCACCAATGAGAATTATTGAAATGAGAAGAGCATATCTAAGTGTTATTGTCATCTGTAGGTGATCTTTTTTTTATATAGCTGAACACAGCAATTATCAAAAATTACTTTAGTGAGCCACTTAGCCACTGGAAGGATTTTATAATATGGTGTGCTTCTTTGTTTTTTTTTAATAAAACCCAATTTTTGATGATAAGGCTTTTGTAAAGTTTTGACCAAGGTTACTTGCATTCAAAAGTACCTTGTATTTTTGTGTGCTAATAACCTGTACACCTGAGATCTGAAGCCCCTGCGCCAATTTAAACATTTTGTGCTAACTACAGGATCCCACACCTTTTTTCCCTAGCATCGTTTTTGATTAATTATGCATTTCAGTAATCCCACCAAAAACTACTTAAAGGTAGAAGTGCAACACTCTGAAGCTGAAGTGGATGGCCTCAAGCCCCAGCAAGCCAATTCTTATGAAATTTGTTAAATACATTTTAATTTAAATGCCCACATTAGCCAACTTTCTTAATTTATAATTGGTCATGATTGCCAAGTGAGAAATTTATTTTATATATAGAAGCTTATTGACGTCACTTTGATGGTCTAGATGATAATATGGATGGAGATGTTCACTCTTATACTTATTTGTACCAATCAATTAATTCCTTGCGTCAGGAACTAAAAACTAAGAAAAATTATGGTCACTAGTGAGTTATAACATCATCACAAAATCAGGATTGTCTGCTACCCATAAAATTGTTATTTAACCCATGTTAAAGGTGGGCACTATAATTTTTCAAATATGTTATAACAATTTAAAAGAGATTTAAAAAGATCTTTGTAAGTGCTGACAGGGTCAGTCTGGTGAACAACCCTCAGATATATTTATTTATGAGCAGAAAACCCTTCTGACGTAACCTAATATTGAGGTTGATTTGTCACTGGTTACATGTAACTTGCTTTTTTGTTTTTGCACTCATTTTTGGGCATTGAAGCTTCTGCTTATCCAGACACTCTAGGCCTCCTCCTAAGCATTCAGCCTCAAATTTTTATGAGACTTCAGTACACCCATGTGCATTATTGCTGCTAATCCTACTCATGTTACCTCAGCCTCTTCACCTGGGTTACACTGGCGGCTTAAAGCTGTTCTACTACCACTCCTCATCTTTCTAACATGTGAAATAATATAGGAAAAACGCAGGCCCTTTGGTCCTAAATACATGAAATCAATCTTAAGTTAACCCTATATACCTACTTAAGTGTGATAAGAATGTGAATATGCAAAATTTTAGTGATCTCTTTAAAACTAGTGAGGAAAAACATACAAGAATGCTAAGTGTTAGGGTAACAGCAGATAAAGTTTAGACCAGCATGCCAGTCAGGATGCAGAAGCACACAAAAGGTGAGCCAGAATTCTTGAGGCATTGCTGCACGAGAAACGTTTAAGTGGCTTAGGATATAAGTAACAATGAGGTGCCATTGGGACACAAATATAAAGGACAACCTGGAAAAAAACCAGGCTGTCGTCTTAGGGCCAAAGGGCCTAGCCATTGTATGTTGTGAAATAAGGAAAACTTCCATAAAGGTTTTGGCAAAATAGCTCTAAGTAACTATAGTGGGGATCACAATTAAAAATATGACTGAGACAGCCCAGTCAATATGCGGGTTGCAGGGCCACATTTTAAATGTCATGTGGGTTTTTCAAGAAATATTCAAACTTATTAAACATTTAAGCATAGGAAGATTTTTACTGAGGTAATAAATAAGAGAATTTTCTGTCATTTTCTCAGTATGTTAAGCCTGCTTAAATTGACAATAAATTTTAGGGAATAGCTTAAGAAAGCATGGAATTGGGCCCTCAAGATTCAGCCTGACCACCATCTAGTACTAAAAAAAAAGATTCAGCCTGACCCAGAAAACTTTGAGTGAAGGTAAAAACAAACTTACTTTAAACTGACTTTTAAAGTATTGGTGGCAGGCCAGGTTGCTGTCAGTTCATCCATGGACTTCTGAATTTGCAATTTTTTCATTCTTTGATGGCTAGAGCAATGGCGTCTCACCAGCAGGCAGCAGGATCCTCCCAGGGCACCCCACATAGGGGTGGTTACATGAGGTCAGGAACAGGTTTAGGGCGCCCAAGTGGCCTAAACCCAGTTGCCCCAGCGTCTTTTTGACCAATCAAGAAATGTTATATGGGGGTTTTGATACTTATGGATTGATTTTGGACTGGTGGCAGCATTTTACAATGAACTGATACCATCAGTGAGCTTTGACAAAGATTTGACACTAGCCCCTTTGTTTACCAACAGTACACACCCTTGGGCTTTATCACCAAGGTTTTGGGGAGCTTGGGATATGATGCCAAAGGCTTATTGTCATTGACTTCATTTGCATCTTTTCCTCATGTGGATGACAACTTCCTGATATATCAGCAAAAATCCTGGATTAGCCATAATAATTCAGCCAAAGTCAATACTGGGACAGGTGGTGGGGTCCTTAAAGAGTAAGCTGTTGCCCAAAGCTTGTCCACAATATGGGAGAGGTTGCCCTAGGAGTTGAGAGGGACAGCTTGACTTCTTGGCCACTTTTTGACGGGAATGGGAATGCCACATGGTCCTAGTGGAGGGGACGCTCCCCAGACTTAAAGCTAAGTTAGAAATGGTAAAGAACTCTCTAGACTCTGAAAGTTAAGGATTAATTATGCTTAGATTAAAGAAAGTCAGAATTCCCTACTTTTTAATGCCAGAGGGTTTTTTAATCAAGGAGCTGGCAGTTTATAAAAGATGACCACTTGAAAAAGATGAAATTCCTTAGTTACTCCTTTAACAAAGATAAACATATAAAAATTACTGTTTTCTTCTATTTGGAGGTGCAGAACCTATCTGGGGATAGCTTAATACATGATTTTGATGCTCAGATTGCCCTTCGTCATGCCTACAAGGATCTGTATCATGTTCTGAACCAGATTCTTTATGAGGAACATGACTTTACCCATATGGTGAATGATCTTTACTAAGCGCCACTACTTTTAAAGCGCCCAACCAAAAGTCATTGGGAGCCTCATGACCCCCACACTAGGGTAACCTCCCCAAATAAAGAAATAACTCATCCTTACAGCCCTCATTACAATAGGCCTTATATTATTCAGATTAACCTTTACCTTTGTAAAAAATGAGCATTATTAGAGTCATTGCCCTAATCTTTTTTTTATACCCAAGGTTCATTTAGTGAACCCAGTGATTAAAGAAGATTTGGGAAAAACAGGGGGGTTTGAACCAAGTTTTTTTACCTCCACTCCTCTAAAGAATCCCAAGTAAGAAAAATTTACATGTCCACTTTTGTTAAACAAGTGTACAATGATAAGCCCAGCTTTTGGAGGTTCAACAATTTATAGTGGATGACATGGTAGCTGTTACCAACCGCTCATAGAAATAACACGAGGCTGAGTTTCACATAAAGTAGTATAAAAGCCTTAAGTTCAACAGTAGAACAACAAGAGCTTACAGTCCTCTCTTTTGAGATTCCAAGTTGGATGGGGTCTAAGTGGCATATCCATAGAAAATCGAAGTAATTCAGCCTTAACTAGGTGAAAATTTTTAGAATTTATATAAGTCAGGTGGAAACTATGGATGTCTACACAATGAATTATTCTGATGCTTATTTTTCTGAGAGTACCTATATTGATATAACAGTAAGTAAACTCAAAGTCAGAGCTATTGTAAACAATAGAGCATCAAACATTAATGTCTACTAAACTTGTAAAAACTTGGTCTCACTCTGGACATTGATCATCAGAAGTTCTATGGTGCTGCAGGGCCTTAGACAACCACCTCAGAAGGAGCTTAAAGTTCATGGCCGCTACATTTCAGCTCACTGGTTATATACGCTCCTGCCATTAACTTTCCAACCTAAATTTTGACTTCCTTATTGGTACTTTTCTGTGGAAACTTATGGAGTCAAAGCCTATTATGAAGTGATTATTTTGGAAATACTTGGACATACTATTATGCTATTTTACAATCAGAAGGGTGAGGCCATAATGCTTTACAATCAGGGATTTGTTGGTCTCACGTTCAAGGATGGCACTGTAAGGAAAATAATAAAGATGTTTTTCTCCCACTATGCTGCATACTAGTATTTAATTAGTTTTAATATTATTAGTCAACATATTATAGAGGAATCCGCTGGTTATGGATGCCATGGGAAGCAATTCTGTTACAGTAGGTGTAAATTGATTACTGGTGACTAGAAGCTGACGATAATCAAGAATAGGTTACATTGATTAAGTTCCTGATGGTTGCCAGCGGATCAAATGACAAAGATTAATAATGAGAAATGTGGAGATTGGTTATGATTCCACCAAAAGTTGTATTGAGAAAATAGTGAGTGAGATTACCTTCTTGGTCGAGTTGTAGAAATGACCACAGCAAGAGAGATAACAGTAATGACAGAGAGTGGAAATGGGATTGCTTTAAGTTGGCAAGCTACAGTGGACTCTGTAGCACAATTTTAATATCTGGTATTGACCCCTTTGGTTTCAGCAGTGAAAGGCTGCTTTTATAATAAAGATTGTGTTCTCAGAAGCGCTCTGCTTCTATATATTTATTTTTACCATCTTTTCTTGAGTAACGGCGATCTTCATATCATTCTTCTATTGTATCAGTAGGCTTAACCTAAGTGCACCGATTTATTAGATCTTATCTAATCCTCTGGAAGATTGACAGTGGCGCTCACTAAAGGTGGCCTACTGATTCAACTCTACAGATTAATACCTGTAACCATGGAAAATTTTAATTATCTTTGCCAAAGCCCCAACAGGTTTTTGCGACAAAAATAGTGGTAACCTTATGAAATCTTCTGAAGAGAATCAGCCCTTGTTACTGTGACCAAGCCAGATGACCTCGGTGACTCTCTGATGTAATTGCAGTTATCCTCTTGTCTGGCCCTTGAGTCAGCACTGCATGGACGCTTCACAGATGTCAACGCATCTCAACTTTGTAGCATTATGGAGTGGCTCCTTTGGAGGTACCATTTTTATGTTAAGACCCCGTAAAGAATTTTATGAGCATATTCTTTAAACAGTGCATTCAGTATCAGTGCTACAAATCGTATATGTCATATCTGATGTGACCACCACTGGCCTGATGCGCCATCTAGACTATCATGAGCAGTAGAATATCTTGTTGCTTACGTATAACTGTCTTTCTGGCAGATCCTGTGAGTCCTGTCTCAACACAATATTAAAATTGGGGACATAATGCAGTTCGCTCAATTGCAACAAAACAACAATTGTCTGTTGTTGGAATGCCTTGAACAGAAATTTTGGATATGAGGGGGGCAATTGTTCAAGTACACACCCATGTTGCCGACGCCCAAGGTCAGATGGAAAGCTCAAACCCCATTTATATCAGGAGATACTCCAAGTTATGGGAGATTCTTAACCAAAAAGGACTCACTCTTGACTGGATTAGGGACATGACTACATTAGGAAGGAACACCAAACGATTCATGCAAGAAATTACCAAATGGTGTCAGGCATTAACTCCACTGTGGGTTGTATCAGGGACCGCGTTACTCTGTCGGAGCAGCGCATAACGACCAAGCCAACTCAATTGCATTTTATCTTAGGCAACTGAGAAGTTAATAGATTAACCACCGTGCCACTGAAAATTTTAGTGCTTCATTCCTAGTTTCTGCCAAATATGGGCAGTTGTTGATTTGTATAGCTCACCTTGAGGGCTTTAACATTGCCAATTGAGGATGGGATGTGACTCATTTGTCAAGTTGGTGAAATACCAATCTCTGGGTTAGTTTAGATAATCTAAGATGATCAAATGAGGACTCCTTTGAGAACAAGCTACACTAGTAAGATAACTAGATAATACTCTCATCAAGCTTGTGACAGAGGTCATCAGAGTTTTAGATTGCAAGGAACTCTTGAAGATGTGATTGGGCATTTCAAAATCTTGAGCGAAAACTGGCCACAGAGAAAGAAATATGCTGTGATTTACAAAGAGAGGTCAACGAGCTTAGAAAGGACGCTAAGGAAGGGCACTGTCAGTGTGGATCAGTTAAAGCAGAGCGCATCATGGAGAAGTTGTTTGCTGACCAGGTGGGTGAAGGAGTCAGGTCGCGGATAGCCTTGATCTAAGAGACAAATATTATGGGTCCACAAGTGAGCTACCTCTGTTCATTGCCATTATTATGGCTGAAGTTGCCACACTAATCAAAGGACCACAGTGGGCACAAATTCTATCACATGCCCCACCTATGCCCACATGTGGGGGTCCGTTTTCTAGACCAGAGACTGCCCAAACTGCTTACAATAACTGAAGCTCAGATTGCGAAGAGAATTTGTGTGTTGAAAAATTGCAACCATTTAAATGGGGAGGCAATATGCACAGGTTCTTCAAGCAGTTTGAGTGCCATCAAAGGAGTTTTATATCGCTATAAGGCTAAGCTGCTAATCTCCATTCTAGATTTTGAAAGCGCTGACCAGGCCACATGTTACCTGAGGATAGCTCCGTGACCTACAAGGAGGTAAAAAATATTGTGCTACGCTTGTTCAGCAAGGAAGAAAAAATGGTGCAACAAAAAGCAGACTTCCTGACTATTGCGTTTCAATGAAATGAAGCCCTTTTGGCATTCGCTGACCACTTCACCTTGGAAGCTCATGTGCTGGTAAGGGTAGGGACACTGCTGAAGGCGGATGTCAGTATCACTACGACCGCCGCTGTAAAACCCCATTGGGAGCTTTACAACGTGATGACTCCAGTTCTCCAGGGTGTATTCCCCTAATGCTGATTGTAAACTACATGGAGCAATTGGACGACACATTAAACCCACACAATGAGAATTAGAAACTGCCTGAGACTGCCAATGGAGCTCCGTCTGTGGGTGGCCAGCAGCAGAAGACTTATACCCCACCAGTGAATCTTTGCTAAGCTACAGTCTGCAGCCCAACCTATAACTGACTTATGATCATCTGGATCACCACAGCTACTTTTGACGCTTTGACCCACCCCATCCAGCTTATAACCCTTGAGATGAGGTTAACAACATTCATAGATGTGATCCTTCTGGAATAAATTGCTTCAAGTGCGGTTAGCAAGGGCATTACGTGACAAGTTGCCTTACAAAGCGGAACGTCCATGCAGTTCTGCAAAATTTGGACAAGAAGGGAAAAGAACAAGAGAAGTAGAGATGGGACTCTTTAAACCTTCTGCGTCAATTATACGTCCCGCCTGATTGTAAAGAGTCAGTCTATGTTGGTGCTCATGGCTACAATCATATATATCTTTACTGACAAACAACCCATAATGTAAATGTGGTACCCAATCTCAAACCAAGGAGGCAATGTGAGAGGGATTTGCCAAGAGATTCAGAAACAACGTATCTGTCAAGTCCTGGAACATAACTTGGCAGACAAACCCCTAACCCTCCTTGGATGTGAACTCGTTGGAGGGTGTGAACGTCACATCCTAGTGGAGTGAATTATAAATTTTTACCCATAGGTAGGGCCCAGTATTATGCACTTTTTCACCGAGAAGAATACTATGGACGTTCATGTATTCAACAGTCGTGGTCTTATTATTCTGAGTGTACTTCTTGTGACATTTTTGTGGAAAAAATGAAAATAAATGCCATCATTTACTCCGGTGCCCTGATTAACATAGTATTGACAAGGCTGGTAGCTAAGCTTCCATTGAAACCCAACATGGAGAACTGGGTGATATATAAACTATGGGGCGGAAAGTATCATATTGGAGGTAGCGTACAGTGCATTTCCTCTTAATTTTGGGTTAATTACTGTCTCCGCGTTAGCAACTGTTTTTGCCAAACCACAAACATGACATGTTGATTGGCGCTGCTTTCATGCGTCGTTTTGGGTGACATGGTTGACATGACAGAAGAAACCTTCAAGATCCTAAATCAGTGGATCCCTGTCTACTTTATGTCAAGGGGGCAACAAAGATCTGCCTAAGATGAGCAAATCAACCTTGTATATTGTGACGGCATAGTTTCTGTCTGCTACTGGCGGTTGAAGCGGCAGACTAGGGTTCTTCCTTATAAAATATACGAGTACCAAGGAATACCACTATGATCAGAAAGAACTTTAATGATACCATCCGGACACCAAACTATCATAGGAATGGAGATCAAAGTGGAGATACTGGAAGGGTTGTTTGGGGAGCTCCTTAGCCCTACCAACAATCACGTCTCAAACCTCATATGGCTCCAGAAACAATGATATCTGGCCCTTGGGAAATCAAAGTGCTTCTAGCCAACCTGCTAAAGGAGCCTCTTATGGTCCAATGGCATCAGTTGGTGGATTATCTACACCTGACTCCCATTGATGAGGTCCTTCAGCTTCACAAATTTGACTCATTGGACGAGATTGGCCTCCAAACTTGGATCCAACTGGCGTAATGGCGGTGGTCCTGCGTAAAGCTTTTACAGGACTATCTGAGGAGTAACAAGGCTGGCCATTGGCATTCCACAAAAAATATCAAGATATTTTTTGCATCCCATGGCCATGATCTGGGGTGCGCTCATAGCGTTTATCATCAAGTAGACATGGGCACCATCCTCTTATTCAGTCTTGGCCAATTCGTCACTCATGGGCTGCAGAAGAGGTAGTGTCTGACGAAATAGGGAAGTTGTTGGAGAAGGGCATGTTCAAGTTGTCAAAAAGTCCTTGGCCACGCCAATGCTAATTTTTAAAAAGAAGGATGGCATTAGCTGGGTAGTGATTGACTATCAGAAACTTTATAGCATATAAAAAAGGATTCATATCCGCTACCCCAAATTGATGACGCCTTAGATCGTCTGGGCGGTGCTCGCTATTTTTCAGCTATGGGACTAACCTTGAGGTACTAGAAGATTGAGTTGCCCATGGCGGAACAAAGAAAGTGTGCTATGATAACCACTCAAAGGATTATTCCAGCTCACTTGGATGCCACAAAATCTCTGTAACGCTTTAGCTAAATTTCAAAGGGCGTTGGACACTATCCTGGGTGTTCTCAAACTGTCATGTGTCCTTTTCTACCTTGACAATATTAGTATATTCACAAACATTTTTGGAGCACCTAGAGCACCCAGCGGGGTTATTTCACTGGTTCATGGAGGATAACATTAAAATCAAGCCTCTCAAATGTCCTTTTGTACAAAAAGCAATTTGAATATATCAGGTTTGCGGTAGATGCCAGTGGTCTTCAACCACAACCAGCAAAAGTAGAAGCCATCAGGAAGATGACCCAACACCATATCAGAAAGAAATATATTTAAATCTTTTTGGGCATGGTTGAGTACTTTCACCAGTTTATTCCCAATTTTAGCTGTATTGGGGCCCCGCTCTTTGAGCTTTTGAAAAAGGGCACCACTTTCAAGTGGACAGAATGATGTCATAGCACTTTTGACGCTCTTCAAATGGCGCTTATAGCTCAGTGCTACAGTAAAAACTTCAAGAAAGAGTTTGTTGTGCAGCTGAACGCTTCTCTTTTCGCTGTAGAGCGGTCTTGTCACATCAGGTGATGATGGAGTAAGGAATCCTGTCACTTATTGCAGACAATATTTGAACTGCTATGAGTGGAAACTATATGGTAACTGAATGGGAGTGCATAGTGGTAATTTACACATACAAACGATTTTGGGTGTATCTCCATGGAGTAAAGTTCAAAGTTGTAACTGATCACGCTTTGTTACGCTGGTTAAAAAACCTTTAGTAGATAGAGGGCCACCTCGCACAGTGGGCGCTCAATCTGCAAGCGCATGATTTTAAGATAAACCAATGGCTGGGCGCTAAACATCAGAATGCTGACTGTCTATTGTGATTGCCAACCATCACTATTACGGTAGATCTAGCTGACATAATTCACAAGAAAATGATTAGTGGTAAATATGCCAACGAGTCACCTCAAATCATTTGGGCACTGGATGTGATGATGGCGGATACCTTCTTGAGGGACGATGAGGTGTATAAAAAGGGTAGTGGGGTACAGTGAGAAATTCTAAAGCCCTCGCTTGACCAGGTATTATTTTGGACTCTCAAACAGTTGTGGGGCATGGAGGACTACAGAAAACGGTGGAATTGCTGACGCTGTGATAAACTGGGGAAGTATGCACTTTGACGTGCTGGAAACTATCATCTGTTGTCATCAGTTCCAAGTATAGAAGTTTTTTCATAAAAGAACCACTTATCATCAGGTTAAACAATGCTTTGATTGGTATACAGTATCCATCAACTTTGTAAAGCCCTTTTCAACAGGCGCAAATCACTCCAAGTACATCCTGGTAGCAATAGATCAGTCATTATGGTGGGTAGAAGCGCAAGTCATCCACAATCTGGGGGCCATAACCAATGCTAAGTTCATAATGTAGTGTGTCATTCAATGGCATGGCTGCCTGAAGTTCATACTCACAGACATTAGACTGAATTCTACTCTCATGTACTTCCTAAGCTGAATAAATCGATGGCGATATGAAGGGTGCTAACTACTCCTTACCATCCATAATCCAACGGGACCATTGAACGAATTAATAGAACTTTTAGTGATATTCTTTAAAAGCTTCTTAGTATTAACCCTCTGACTGAGTACCTTTATCTCCACTGCAGTTTCTGCATATAACATAAGCTATTAATCAATGACAGGAAAGAGTCTGTTTCAGTTACTCTATGGCAGACACCCAGCTCTGCCTCCACTAATTTAATCTTGTGTAGAGGATACATGAAGAAAGGAGCTTAACGCTATCTGACAAATCTGACGTCTACGCTTATAAAACTTCAGACTGAAGCGTACTTGACCAGCTTGGCCATAAAAAATTAAGGAGTATGATTCCGATCAAACTAAAGGAGCAGACTGCCGCAGTTCACAATAGGAGAATGTGTCTTGTTTCATCACTAGCATTGATTTGGGCAGCGGAATAAGTTAGCTAGCATGGGGGTGGAAGGCGAGTCGGTAAGGGCATATGGCTACCAACCTGAAGGTTGCAGGTTCAATTCCTGCCCTTCGCACATCAATCGGGGTGCCAGCCAAAGGAAGCTATCGGCAGTTAGTAAGTCTAATAACACGAAAACCTTACCCATGACATAACCAGAAAAATTTGAGTCCCAATCTGGAGGTGGAAAAACTTTCTTTGACGTAATTGACCCTGTTCAGGTTTCATGTCATTTCTTCCTTTTGGTAATGCCTGTCCCCTGGTCAGCTTGCCTCAGTTAAATAAAATAAAATAAGTTAGCTAGCATCTGGATTAGTCTCTTCAGGATAATAGAAAAAACGGGCACTGACGCTTACACAATCATGGACCCAGCGAGTAGTCAGATAAAAAGCTGAGTGCACGCTAAATTCTTCCTAGCATACAAATAGTAAGAAAAACACCTAAAAAGCTATATAACATCGGTAGAATAAAGAAGGTTCTGCTATCAAATATAGACAAGGTTCTTCCAGATTGGTTAGCAGAGGATGATACATAGGCGACATATCAGAGGAATACTATCTGGCTAAGAGAGTGAAATTTCAAGAAATTAACCTGGTAGTTTCTTTCCACTATGCCAAATACTAGAGTTTAATTAGTTTTAATATTGATAGTTGATCGTTTGCAGTAGAATCTGTTAGTTCTGGTTGCCCCTAGGAAGCAGTTTGGTTAAATTCAGTGTAATTCAATTAATGGTGACTAGAAGCTGAGGATAATCGAGAATAGATTATATTGTTAAGTTCCTGATAGTTGTTGATGAATAAAAAGCCAAAGATTAATAATGGGAAATGCAGAGATATGGATATGATTGACGAGAGTTGCGTTGATCAAATAGTGAGGGAGATTACCTTCATGGTTGGGTTGTAGGAATGACCGCAGTATGAGAGTAACATTAATAATAGAGAGTGGAAAGGGGATTGTTTTTAATTGGCAAGCTACAGTGGACTCTGTAGCACAAGGTTGATAGCCGTTATTGACCCCTTTGGTTTTGGCAGAGCAAAACTGCTTTTATAATAAAGATTATATTCCTAGAAGCGCTACGCTTTATTATTTTTATATTTTCACATCTTTGCTTGAGGAACGGCGATCTTCATATCATCCTTCCGTTGTATTAGTAGGCTTGACCTCTGTGCAACAATCTGTCAGATCTTATCTAATCTGCCAGAAGTTTGACAGGAATAATGTCAATTGTTTATTAGTTGTTTTGTAGCCATACACGGTTACCTAACCAGATTGTGTAATCTAAGAATATTCCATTTTGCACTAATCAAAGATTAACATTTTTTGTGGGCTCTCAAATTATAGTGAGGACAGAAATTAAATTGAAAAACGACAGGATTTATATAACGAAATATTTGCCCCATTTTTAATTGAATTTAAAACTGGTCACCACGCCTGGGTTTATCCTCTTTAACCATGGCAAGATCCAGGTGCTTTAAGCCAACCTGTATCTTTATATTATTCAAATTAAGCGGTATCAAATTGGTTCTTTTGTTCATATCTTACTTTGAGGAAGTGTAAAGTCTCCATAATATAATCAAACTGCATTAACTTGGGCTTTGAGGCAATGAGTACCAAACAATATGTTCCTTGGTACCTTGAGAACGCCTCTCTTCATTAACTAAGGATGTAAAGATCAAGAGCTGGCATTTTTGAAAAGTAACATATGAATTTGTGAAAGGTGACTCTGATCTAAATGTGCACATAATGTGTTAACCATATAAATTCCAGAAATAATCTACCAACTCGCCTCAATCCCATTAGAGGCTCAAAAGTGGCGGGTGAATTCATTAATAAAGAAATTACTCATCTGGTGTAACACAGGATGTTAATGCCCTTCAAGAGACATTGGGCCTCCCTGGTGTTTATCAAAAACAAGGATAGTTCAAAGTTTGTGACAATTGATTATAGAAAGCTTAACAACATTATTAAAAGAGACTCTGTCCTTTACCATCTATTAATGATGCAATAGATCACTTGGCCGGCGCATAATAGTTTTCATCCATGGATTTATTTTCAGGCTGTTGGCAGATCAAGTCGCCCAAAGAGGAGCAGGATCATGCGTTATGATTGCAGCCCAGGGCCTCTTCCAATCTACCAGAATGCCGCAGGGGTTGCGCAAAACCCCCAAGACTTAAAGAAGGATAAGGGTAGTATACTAGGCAATTTAAAATATCCTGTTTTACTTATTTAAATGCTATTAATGTTTTTCTAGAACGTTTACCAAAAAATTTATACCACTTAAGGGAAGTTTTACGCTCTCTTGCCGAATTGATCCTAAATTAAGTCATGTAAGTAATACTTTTTTGAGAGCTGCTGATATATCTGGGGTTCGTTATTGATATGCATGGCTTACAGTACCAGCTTTCAAAGGGTAAATCCATTGAACTTATTGTTAATTCTCAGCGTAGAGCTTGATTCCGCCAAGTCATTTTGCACAGGGTATTAGCTACTGAGCAACCAAATCAGACGATATGAAGATCACCAATTCCAATAATACTTAATAAACTTTATACGGAGCTATTGCCCCTTATTTCGACCTTTATTATTTTAATAAATTTGCAGACCTCTCTGCAACAACCTAATTACCAAAAGAAGATAACCTTCTAAATCCTCCATGTGACTCTTTATATCTTGATTTCCCAAGACAGATGCATCCTCAGCTTGGTAGTATCTATTTGTTTTCCCTTTTACTAGAAACTCTCATTTATATCAAATCTCGGCGTAATTCCCCTTTTTGCCAAATTGGTTGACATTTCAATCAACTATTGTTTGTATACCTCTTTACATCAATCTCAAGACTCATCTCAATTCCCCCTCCAATCCACCAATATGGTTAGCATATTGTCCAGTCATATCAACTTCCTGACATTAACCCCTCTTTGACTGGATGATAAGCTCTTACTGTTTGTATGTTCAAAGGAGCTTCGCATGAACTCAGTTGATGATCTGACCCCCCGCAGGTTCCTTGATGGTGTAGACATCCATGCTGGTCTTATAAATTATCTCAAACAGGATGACCCAGATGCTGAAGAGCTTGATTTCCTCCCAAAACTGTGTTGGTCATGGAATAAAACATGGTCCCCTACAGTGAACAGTGGAAGTCCGCTTCATCTCTTCTGATCAGCTGCATGATCGCAAATCTTCTTGGCCAAACTGGTAGAGTAGGCTTCCATTTGCAGCTTGATCAATGTATCCATAAGAGTCTTCAAATATCGCTGTGGGTCCACCACCCAGTATCCTCTACACACGAGTAAAGCAAGGCAGGCAGAGCCAGATGTCGACCATACAGCAGTTGGAATTAGCTCTTACCAGTGGATGAATGATAGCTGATATTATACACAAAACAGCTGTAGGTAGAAGGGCACTCCATTCTAAGGGTCAATCCTTTACCAATTTACAGAGTATGTTCATAAGGGTTCCATTAACCTTCTCCACCATTTTCATTTGATTACATATGATATGGGGGTGTTCAAACCACCGCGGATCACCATCAACTCATTCAACTTTGGCAGAATATGTGAAGTGAAATTGATTCCATTATCTGTTAAAATGAATTGCAGGCAGCCGTGTTGCTGTATAACATACTCCATAATAAACTTTGCAGTAGTGACTGCGCCCAAGTCATTAATGGCCCTGGCCTCCATCCATCGAGTCAAATGATTGATGACAATGGTTATATACTTGGATCGATTGGTGCTAGTTGGCAGAGGTCCCACTACATCAATGGAAACGGTGTGCCAGGCGAACTGGGGTTTAACCAGCTGGTATGTGGTCTCCTTGTGGAATGGTTTTTCCACTTAACACTGATGGCAACAACTAATTGTTTCCAATATGTCATAATGCATGCTCTCCCAGTAGTATTGGGGTCACAAAAACTCCAGCGTTTTGACAATCCTCCATGACCTACAGCCCAGTGAGCATCCATAATAATCGTGGGTCTAGCCAAAGGTTTAGGGAAACTCAGCATCAAGCCTCTGATCTGCTTATATAGTTCTCCCCCACATAGGAAAGTATCCACCCTGAGTCCATCTAATACCTTGATCACCTGTGGCAGCTCATCCTGGTATTTGTTCACCACTATCTTCTCATATATTATGTCAGCTAAATCCGCTGTGATAGCGACCATTGGCAGCTGGGAAATAAAATCCGCATTTTGATGTTTTTCTCCCAGATGGTGTATAATCTCAAAATTGTACGCCTGGAGCTTCAGTGCCCAATGTGCAAGCTGCCCTTCCAGTTCACACAGATTCTGTAACCAACGCAAGAAAGCGTGGTACATCACTCCTTGGACTCTTACCCCATGTAGATATACCCAAAACTCTTTTTAAGCATAGATCACCGCTAAACACTTCTGCTCGGTAATGGTGTAGTTCCATTTGTGACAGTTCAAGCTTTGACTACAAAATGTGACAGGATGCTCTACACCATCATCGTCCTTCTGAGGTAATACTGCCACTATAGCGGAGAGGGATGCATCCATTTGTACTATGAACTGTTTGTCAAAATTGGGATAATGCAAAATGGGTGTGCTTGCTAATGTGGTTCACAACATATCAAAAGCGTTCTGGCATCATTCCATCCAATCAAAAGAAGCATTTTTCTTTAACAACCTAAAAAGTGGGGCCCGATGCAACTGAAATTGGGAATGAACCATCAGTAGTACCTGACCATCCCTAGAAACACTTAGATATCCCGCTTATTACCTGGTCTAGTCATCTTGCCCATTGCTTCTACCTTTGCCAGCTGCAGTTTAAGCCTGTTTGAATCCACAACGAACCCAAGGTATTCCAATTGTCCTTAAAGAAATGGCACTTTCAAGGCTTAATTTTGATATTAGCTGCAGCGAGGCACCAAAAACTTGTTCCAAATGGGCAAGGTGCTCAGTAAACATCTGTGAGAACACATTGATATCATCAAGGTAAACTAAGATGCAGGAAATCTTTAAATCACCTAGAATCGTATCCATGGCATGCTGGAACGTAGACAGGGCGTTGCACAACCCTTGTGGCATGTGAGTCAGCTGGAATAGCCCTCTCAAAGTGATGATAGCGCATTTCTCCCAATTTGCTGATGGCAATTCGATCTACCAGTACCCCAAGATCAGATCCATGGCGGAAAAATAATTCGCCCCTCCCAATTGGTCCAACGCGTCATCAATATGTGGAAGAGGGTATGAATCCTTCTTTGTTAAGTTATTGATTTTACCATAGTCAATAACTACTCAATTTGTGCCATCTTTTTTCTTTACAATGATCACCGGTGATGCCCATGGACTGTTTAACAGCTCCAGCATCCCCTGCACAATAAGTTTATCCACCTTGTCGGAGACAACCTCTTCTGCTTCTTTGGAACGTCTAGTAGGTCGAAATTGAATAGGAGGGTGATTCCCTATATCTATCCAATGTACCACCCCTTGAGTGCACCCCAAATCACGATTGTCATGTGCAAAAATATCTCAATACTTTTCGAATAACTAAATAGCCTTTTTTTCTGTTCTGCCAATAATCCAATAATTGCTTCCCACAAAACCACAGTTAATATGCCAAACGGAGAGCTTGTTAATAGTCCGAGATCCTCCCAGGAGCCAAAATCATGAATATGGCAAACTTCCTCTATAGGAACTAAGTGTAAGTAAGCCACCACTTGGTGCCACTGTATAGTTATTGTCTCCTTCTGTAAATTTGCTAGTAGCACTTTCACCTCTCCATTCCCAGGTAGCAGTATCCCTGGAGCCACATGTGGTTTGAGCCATAATTGCTGGTGAGAAGCCATGATTTCTCCATAAAGACCTTTATGGACATCAATTTTAAGCTCAGTCCCTACTATGCTCTGATGTCCAGATGGTAGTCTCAAAGCGCTTGCTGCCCAAAGCGGAATCCCTTTGTACTCATTAATCTGGTTGGGAAGTGTCCTGGTCTGCCACATCAGTTGTTGATAATGAACAGAAATCTCTCCATAACTGTATGCTAGATTGATTTTGACTAGAGTGGAACAGATCCGTTGGGATTCCACATGAGGTAAAATAAACAGAGATCTGTTGTCCTAACTTAAGAGTTATCTCCGCCATATATATCACAACATTAAATTTTCTTATAAATGCCGCACCAATTATAAGTCATAGTTGTTATTTGTAGAACCACTTCTGGAGCAGAAGCCCAGACTGACCTGAATCTTAAAGGCAACGCGCTATATGCTTCTTCAAACACAGTGCTATGCGTCCCTGCGGTTCTGTATAATACTTAATGGTCCTTATCCGGTTTTAGCAGAAGCTTAGCCACCAACTGGGTGAGACTATGTTCATAGGGGCTCCCATGTCAATGATAGCACGGATTTTTGTGTTTTAAATAAAAATGTCGCAATAAGTACATTCTGAGTAAGAGGAACCATCAGTGTTTATTACGTGTACATCCAAAGGCTTTGTGTTGCTCAAAAAGGAGGAAATGCCCTTGCCAACTTGAGGATACTCATTGGCAATTTTCTCCACCAAAAATACTACATTTCCCCTACTAAAGAGGCAGCGGCCTTCAAGGGATCTGCATTACTTGTGCTGGTCTGTTCCAAGATCTGCCACGCATATGGTTTCTGTACATCCTGGAGGAACTTGGGGCTTGGGGGTGAATTTTTACTTTTGGAAACGGAAGCAGGGGTATCTGAAAGCAGCTGTTGATATAAAAAATCATCCGATTGAGTTCCAAATCCTACCCAAATAGATGCTTGGGAATTGTTAGGGACAAGTGAATTAAACTTATCGGAGGTAGATTGTCTCATCTTTACTCTGCTCGAGCTTTTCCCTGCTTGATTTCCTCAGTGGGCATCACATATACTTATGGTTTGATAGGGCAGTTGGCCACATAATGCCCTCTTCGTCTGCACTTGAAGCAAGTATTCATAAAGGTTCACATATATAGCTTGCATTGGAAGGATCTATGCGAAAATTGATGGTATGTTTCCAGGGTTGTGAATGAACTGGAAGATTGAACCTAAGATGAAAAGGATTTGCAGATCTGTATGATGGCCAAATACGTTCCAGTGGTTGATAGCTTGGTCGCTGCGGCCCATACTCTGAAGAGTTTGGTGTGGGTCATCAGAGGGTTTTTGGACTATATTAAGGGCGCTGATTGTGGCGGAGAGTCGAGATAAGGTATTCATTATTTAAATAAGTCCTGCATCTCCATCCAAAACATGATACATAATGATATATAGTTCCTAATATGGTTTGACGGCTGCTTTCATTGCTATACCAACATCCTTGGTGGATAAAACAATAGCTCCAAGTAGCACATGTGCTTCCACTGAGAACCATTCAGAGAAATCTAACAGGGTCTCATTTCGGTGAAACTGTATAGTCAGGAAGTCAGCTTTCCATTGGGCCATCTTTGTTGCACCCAGAACAGCTGGAGAATAATTGCTTTAACTTCTTCATAGGATGCCGAGTTGTTTGGAAGGTAGCAGGTAACTTGATTGGCGCTTTCAACATCAAGAGCAGGCAGCAACAGTTTCACTTTCTGCCAATCAGAAGCCCCTTCCACAGCAAATTTGAATTTCTTGAAGTAACCATGTAGATTACCATCACAACTGAAAGGAGGTAATTTTTTGATTTGCACAGCTTTGCCTTGCTCCGGGCTCCTGCCACAAAGATCAGGTAAATTGGTTCCAGAGTGAATAAGTGAACCACCCCTTTGTGAACTATCATACAGCTGTCCAGTTGGGCTTGAATCCATCAAAAATGAACTTGAAGACGGTAGAGTCACAAGGGGAATACGTTTCAGCACCTGAGTGATATTTGTTAGTGTATCCATAGCATTATTCCCCTGAATTTCCACTAACTGTACCATTCCCCCTGGCTCCAGCATGCTCCTCAAAATGCTCATTGATCAGTTGATCCACTTTAACTGAATGGCATCTACACTGTCCATCCTGAAATTCCCGTTACAGTGTCACATACTGATATTGCAACTCCTGACAATATTCCTGCTCCAGATGTAACTTCTGCTCCACTGCTTGTAGTCGTGAGAGGACACAATCAATTATGTTCTGAATGTGGGCATGCTGTCAGCTAGCGTTACCAGCTTGTTGATTAACGTCGTTTATTTGGTTAAGGAGGGTGGCTTGTTCCCGTACCAATTCCTTGTTGGCCCATCAAAGGGTATCAAGTCATTCTTGCATGTCAGCATACTCTCATGTCTCATCAATTGGAAGAGGGAAAACTCAACGGCACTCAGCCTGACTAACGGCTTCCAGTTGTGTAACCTGACGGATTAGCTGGAGATTATTGGAGGATGTTGACCAAAGGATAAGCTCATTATCAGCTGTTTGCTGGCTACTCCATTTGATATAAAGTTGATTTAATTTATCTGATATAATACCAACTTGATCCGCCACTTGCCATTCCATCAGTGTTATTTTTTCCTTAAGCTGAGCAATCACAGCTTTGAGCGCTTCCACCCATTTGGTTAAATCCGTCATAAAGCGCTCAGTATTATTTCCTAACATTATGATGTCCCAAAATTATTCTGTCAATAGGCCATTCTGATCCAGCAGTTCATCTATTACCTGAGATAACTCAATATTTAACTGTTGTACCAACATGTCCAATTGATGGCGGATGTTCCCAACACGATGGTCCATTTGCCCAAGCGCCCCTGTATCTCCAAAAAAGAGCAATCGAGGCAGTTGAGCATGAGGCAAGTATCATTATGCTTTGCTCGAGAAAACTGCATCATATCCTCAATCTCTATATTGTGGCGAGCCAGAACATGCAGTAGCTGGCAAATAGATGGTTGCACATAAGTGACTAGATACTCCTCAATTCCGCGGGTACCAAGGTGGTGAGCCAACCCTGTTGTAGTTGTGTCCAGATAGGACATGTACATGGCGTAACAATTTTCTTGGTCTTGTTGGTTATAAAAAATCAAGGCATACTCCCCTGCCTCATCTTCATATAATCAATATCTGCATAACAGCCACTCCATAATATTCCGCAGCTGCTGAGGGGTCACATTTGTGGAGCGTCCTAGTTGATCAGCAATCAGCTCAGGGCAGTTTTCTAGTTGCAGATTTATCACAACTTCATCATTACCCAGTTTGGTTACAGTGAATAATATTGGTTCATTATTAGGTGCCTCCTGTGCTTCTTCCACATAATGAGTGCGGAATCCAATTAAATTATGATATAACAAATGAGGGCTTGATATCATAACTTGGCGTCAAAGAACTACAGTTGACCAGTGTCTTCCTGTAGTGAGCACCACTGTTAATTCTTGGCGTAGAATCTTGATTCCACCGAGTTGGTTTACAAGGGTACTAGCCACTGAGCAACCAAATCAGATGATATGAAGATCACCAATTCCAATAATATTTAATAAACTTTATATGGAGCTATCGCCCCTTATTTCACCTTTATTTTCCTAATTTGCAGACCTCTCTGCAACAACCTAAACACCAAAAGAAGACCTTCTTCTCAAACCTCCGTGTGACTCTTTATATCTTGATTCCCCAAGCTGGACTCATCCTCAGCTTGGTAGTCTTCTATTCGTTTTCCCTTTTACTAGAAACTCTCATTTATATCAAATCTCGGCGTAATACCCCCCTTTTTGCCAATTGGTTGACATTTCAATCAACTATTATTTGCATACCTCTTTTCATCATTCTTGAGACTCATCTCAATTCCCCTCTGATCCCGGTATGCTTAGTATATCATCCAGTCATATCAACTTCCCAACACTTATGGTGAAGCTGAGTAGCAAGTGTGGCGTTCAAATGCTCCTTGGATTAGCTTATACTGCCAATTTGTAGAAATATTAGTAAAATATGTGAAATAATATTTCACTTCCTCAAAATGGTGTAATATTTGAATGAACAGGGAATGGTCATATGGCCTTTGACAAACTAAGGCTTTGCCTCACCCAAGCGCCATTGCTAGTGTACCAAAATTTTGAGAAACTTTTTTTAATCAGATTGACGCTTCACTCATTGCCGTTGGGGTAGTGTTATCAATTTTAATTTTAATAGATTAAGCATAACCTGGATTAAAGTAGCCAGACGTTAGATGTTCATAACAAACCTACCCAGTAACAGAGACTGAGTTCCTGGTGGTCATTTATGCTTGTAAACAATTCTGGCTATATGTCTAAGGAGTCCATTTAAAAGTTATAAAGAATCATGCCTCACTTCACTGATTACAGAATCTGAAGGAGCCGGAAGGGCGGTTGGCCTAATGAGCTTTATAATTCAAGCCTAAAAATTTGAAATTTAGCACTGGGTCAGTGTAAAATCAAAATGCAAGGTTTATTTTGACTTTTCACCATGGTCATTAGTGGCTGATGTTGCTAATGATTTATTTGATAAGATGTTGACCTGAAAATATGATAATAACTGGCAGAAGTTCTTCTCCCCTTAGATAATTTAAGTAATAGCACTTGTTTTTTAAATGGGAAGCTTTATAAAGTTATCAATGATCAGCAATGTTGGATACCTTGACCAATGTAACAAACCAATATTATTATTGAGGCCCAAAAATTGACGGGCGTGGGCATTTTTAGTAGACGCTTAAGCTGTTGAAACAACCCTACTATTGGGAATCATTGTACTTTGATACTCATAAGATCCTAGCTGACAAAGCTTCCTCACCATCTGATATGGCTTCCTAGGCTGACAACTTAGAGGCTATATTGGGAATTGTTTTATTATTATGATAATCCCTTTTTTCGCTCATTTACAAATAAAGATGCGTGGCGGCTTCCCCTTTTGGGTTGGGCACTACTAGTGCTAAAAAAGATCCTAGATGACGCAAGAAATGACAATCTGAAGCCCTTTATCATAAAGTCCTTCTTATCAATTGATTAAACTTTAATTTCGCCTGTCACATGGTATCTATCGAAGTTGTTGTCCCTTTGTCTAATAGTTATGGCCAGTACAAATATTTATTATGGCCATTAATTACCTTAACAAGTAGGTAACGGACAAGCTGTCAAAGAGTTAGGGGCTATAACCACAACTAATTATAGCTTGTAGAATTAATTTATCTTCACTGATGCCCGCAGTCTTTAGTGAGATAATGGAACTAACTTTATATCTCAAGTTAGTTCTAAGCTTAGAGATTTGATGGGTATATGAGGGGTATTGTTTACACCCTGTCACCTTGAGACCAACGTCACTGCATAAAGAGTAAATAGTACTCTTTTCAGTATCATACAGAATTAAATATAGCAAAATGTCCAATTGGAACCTCTTTATGCCCTCCGCCATTTTTATGATATACTTTAAATCTTCAATAATGTGATCACCAATACAAAAACTTTATGGGAAGCGCCCTGTGCTTCCCCAATTTTATACTCTTGTGTCAATCAAAAAAAAATTAACCCACTAAGTTTTTGAGGAAGCTGATGCAGAAATTTGACTTAGCTGCATAGTGGAGCGTATTCTAGTTCTCTGGATCAGAAAGTAAGGTCCTAAGAGCATAATAACAAAGACTGGCGGCCCTTACCCAACTTTTACATAGGTTAGTTGGTTTTATATTATGATAATAATGGGTTAAGATGGACTGGCAAACTGGAGCACATATGTATTAGGGCCTTTTGGATCATCAAGAAGGCATTAACCTGTCATTGATATGAAGAGGAGACCTTCGAAATTTTAGGACACAGGATCCCAATTTACTTTACCTCTAGCAGAGTGCTGAAGGATCCAGCGCACATAGGCCATATCAATCTTGCATATAGTGATGTAGTGATTCCAGTCTGCTATCATTGACTAAAAGGCAAGATTTGGCCCCCTCCCCAGCAGATATATAAATATTAAGGGATACCTCTCTGATCTGCAGGGCCTATATCTATTCCTTCTGGACACCAAGTCCTAGTGAACACTGAATTAGAGGAGGAAGTGCCAGCCAAGCTTTTTGGGGAGGTCATTGGGCCCTATCAGCAAACACGGCTTGAGCCTTATGTGGCTCAAGGAGTTATACTCCCAGGGCATGGATAGATCAAGGCTTTGTTAGAGAATCACCAGAGTGAAACAATGCAAATCCACAACACTAAATAGTGGCATATTTACACTTGACCCCAATTGAAGAGGTCTTTCAGGTTCACAAGTTTGGTTCATTGGATGAATTTGGTCTAACTGTAAAGTCGCCACCCAGCGTAGAGACAATGGTACCACGGGAGAAATTAATAGGGCTATTGGAAGAACAAAAAGGCCAAGAGATAGCCTTATTTCAGAAGTATAAGGAGATTCTCACTGTTGATGACCACAATTTAGGGTGTGCTTGGGGGGTGGTCCATTGATTGGACACAGGAGATTATGCCCTATAAGGTCTCAACCAATCCGCCAACTGAGGGCAGTGGAAGACGTTGTCACCAAGGAAATTAATAAGTTCTGGAGCAAGGAATGCTCAAACCATCCAAAAGTTTATGGGCTTTGCCCTTTTTGATTATAAAAATAAGTATGGCACCAACCGCATAGTAATAGACTACCAGAAGCTCAATAGTATTACAAAAAAAGGACTCATACCCCTTGTTGCAGATTGACAATGCTTTGGATCAGTTAGTTAGATCTCATTACTTCTCAGCGATGGACTTGATATTGGGTTACTGGCAAATAGAGTTTCCCATGTAGTAACAGGAGAAATGCACCATAATCACATCCAAAGGCCTTTTCCAACTGACCCGTATGCCTAAGGGCTGTGTTTAACTCCCTGGCTACGCTCAAACAAGTCATGGACACTTTCCTCGGTGACATGAAGCTGTCATGTGTCCTCATATACCTTGACAATATCAATGTTTTCTCTCAAAACTTTTCTGAGCACCTTATCCATCTAGAATCAGTATTTCACTGGCTTGCTGAGGTGAACATCAAAATAAAGCCTCAAAAATGATACTTTTTCATAGACCAGTTAGAATAGCTGGGATTTAGGTAGACTACAAGGTGCTGAAGCCACAACTGGCCAAGATGGAAGCCATCCAGAAAATGACTACACCTAATAGTAAGCATGACATCCAGGTATTGTTGGGAATGGTCAGTTACAACCGGCGCTTTATCCCTAAGTTTAGCTGTATTGGGGGCCCACTATTTGAGTTGCTAAAAAAAGATGACGTGTTCTAATAGACAGACCACCATCAATACTCATTAGATACACTTTAGATGGCGCTGATCAGTGCGCAGGTGTTGTGCTATCCATACTTCAATAAAGAGTTTATTGTTCAGATGGATGCATCCCTTTCTGCTGTGGAATCAGTCCTTTCTCAGAGGGACAATGAGGGGGAGGAACACTCTGTTTTAAACTGCAGTCAAAGCCTGAACTGCATGAGAGTAATTATACTGTGACTGAGTGGGAGCGCTTATTGGTAACCTACGCATATAAGCAATTTAGGGTCTACTTGTATGGGGTGAAGTTTAAAGTTGTAACAGATCACGCCTCATTATGCTGGCTACAGAACCTCAAGGATCTTGAAGGGCGTCTAGCCCAATGGGATTTTAAGCTGCAGGCTTACAACTTTGAGATACTCAAACAACTGGGAGCCAAACACCAGAACGCCAACTGCTTATCTAAATTACCGACCATTGCTGTGACAGAGAATCTCAGTAATGGGATGTTCAATAAGATGATTAGCGGGAAATACGCCAACAAATCTCCCCAAGTGATCAAAGCATTAAATAAGATGCGAGAAAATTTTCTATAATGGAATGGGGAACTGTACAATCGGATTGGTGACTCTACAGTGAACTTCCCACGACCCTCTGCATGGCCTGGTTTTATTATGAGTGCACATAAGGCAGTCAGGCATGGTGGCATGCACAGGATGATGGAATTGTTGCGGCCTCAGTATTACTGGTATAATGAGCTTTGATGTGCTTAAACTATCTCCTGACTAGTACTAAAAAAAACTATCTCCTGATGTCACCAGTGCCAAGTGGAAAGTCTATTCCACCAAAGACCACGTACCAGTTAGTAAAACCACAAACTTCTTGGCAAACAGTTTCCCTTGATGTCGTTGGTCATCTGCTAATGGAAGGTACCTGTGTAAGTACATTATGGTGGCTATTGACCACTTGACCAGGTATGTTGAAGCATGGACAATAATGGGAATTTGGGGGCGTTCACAGTGGACAAGTTTGTAATGGAGTGTTTTAATCAGCAATATGACTGCCCTCAGTTCATTCTTAATGATAACGGAACCAACTTCACCTTGAACATTTAACTAAGTTGAATGAGCTAATGGGCATCCGCAGGGTTCTGATGACCCCATATCACCCTAAGTACTACAGAATGGTCGAACAGGTTAATGGGACCCTGTTGAACATCCTTAAGAAGCTGTTAACTGAAAACCATCTGATTGGACTTTCCTCCTGTCTACTGCCATCTTTGCTTACAATATCAGCTATCATTCCATCACGGGGAAGAGCCCCTTTCAACTATTATATGGATGACATTCTGCCCTTCCAGCATTGCTTTATCCATGCATAGAAGATACTGGCGGAATGGATCCCTAATACTACTTGACGAATTTAGCTGATAAGTTGATTAAGTTACAAATGAAAAGTGTACTCTTTCATCTTGGCTAAAAATATCAAGAATCAGGCTGCCAATCAGGTATGGAGAAGTGGGTTATCTCAGATCTGAGAAGGAGAGATGCTATTGTTCCATGACCAGCATGGTTTAGACAAAAACACAAGTTGGCAAACATCTGTTTTGGTCCGTTAAAAATAATTAAGAACATGGAAATCCATGCCTACACTATCAAAGACCCTGTGAGTGGTCAAATCATTAATTGTGTGCATGAAAAGTTCCTCCAAGTATAAAAGCAATAGGAGAATTATCCTCCAGTAAAAGGGGAAAAATATTGAGATTCTGATATGACTGGATGATAAGCCCTGAAGAGCTAAAGCGGAATGGCGAGAAACTGCAAGCTAAAATGTATTTATGAGTAATCAAGCGCCTTGAGATGAGGCAATATTGGGTTATAATGGATTATTATTAAATCGCCTAAAATTGAGGCAGTAAGGCGATGTTAACATTTGATAAATATTATTTAGATCGCCTTGAACTAAGGCAATAGAGAACTGAAGGATAACATTTCCAAAACCAATGAGATTTGGTGGAATAGAATAGTCCAAGCTAATGAATGGTATTGTCTGAAGTTGCTGATATATAAGTGAGATTGGGCGATTGAAAGAGTGGTGGTTATTAGTTGAGAGAGAGCAGAACAGCGAGGGCTGCTGTATTTAATAAAAAAATTATTGTCAGGGCAATTGCTCCTATTTTATTATATTCTCCAGTGCATTTGGAGGGCCGATGATTCCCATATCATCTGTCTTTTGTTCAGCGGGTTTGGATTGTGTGACCCTTACGGTGGATCCCAATAATACCACCCAAAATTTTAACACCTTTAATGAAGAAAGCATTCAAGATCAAATCAGTGGGACTCATAATGGCATTGGGCCTTTGTCAAAAGTTACCATTAGTCCGAAACATTTCCCAAAAATATCAGTATACCCATCTGATGAATCCCGCTCAATCAGATAGATGCCAAAGCAACCAGGTGCAGGCAGATTGGGCACCCCAAACCTGTTACTGACCTCTTGGAATCGCCCCTACATGGGGTGGCCTTGGGAGGTTCTACAGCCTATCAGGCAAGATGCCATCGCATTAATCATTGGAACTGTGGAAAATCCTCAATTTGGGCATCTGTAGATGAACTGACAGCAACTTGGCACACGCTGAATATTAAAAGTTGGTTCAAACTAGTTCATCTATTTCTCCTTACTTAAAGTTCACTGGGTAAGGCGAATGTTGAGGGCCTCAATCCCAAGATTTCCTAAGCTATTCCCCAAATTAGTTGTCTATTTAAGAAATTGTAACACATTGAGAAATTTGACATCTGATTTTTTAAATATAAATAAATAAAGTTTCTTCACCCAAATTCAATTTTTTTCTTATGAAAAAACATAAACATTTTTTATTGAATCTCACTTCTCCCAGCACCTAAACCCACAGGCCCTGGGGCCATGACAGCCTGGTTTGTTGCCAGGTTGTTATTTGCAACTATGGCCCAGTAGCGCTTGCTGTTATATTCTCTCTCAGTACAATTTATTGTCTTTCAAGCAGCACCGCCTATGGCATTTGGGCTTACCTTTTGGTTGTTTGTGCATCCAGACTGGCAGTTTGGTCTAAACTTAATCTTTCGCTATCATGACAGTGTCAAGGATTGTGGCAACTACACAAGCTGATAAAATGTTTTCCACAAATCCCGCCTTGCATAACCTATCCCCCATAGGGTCTCAGACATTATTAAAACTGGTCTGACCAAAATTCTTTTTTTAATCTATTATAAAAGTTTTCTATTTTTTACTGATATAAAAAAGGTTAGTTCAATCAGACCTTGACGCTAATGTCAAGCTATAGAACTAATTTACTATGAGTTTGCCACCCCTGCGCCCACATTTTAAGTGTAGTTGCTAGTCAATAGTATCTGATGGAAATTGGTATCACTTGCTAATAAAATGTATTTTTTGGCGGTTTTAATTTAATTGCTGAGGGGGCTATAAACTTGGATAGTTAACTATGTCAATTTAAAGTGAGTCAATAGAGGTGATATTATTTGGCAAATAGAGTGAATTATGCTGGAGCCTCAATGATGAGGAGGATCTAGGCAAGTTCTGGCAAATGATTGATAGCTAAGTCAAAGGGTAGGAACTGACCAAAATGATGAAGATATGATTGGGATGAGAAGACAAGAAGAGGGGTCTGTCTTTAGAGAGAAGAGAAAGAGATTAGATAGTAAGAAGAGTTAAGTGCAAACAGGTGGGGTCTGCTAGTTATATAAATTTAATAAAGTAGTGTGGTTGAGGCAATTACCTCATATTTTATAAGTTTATAAGTCTAATCTTTAGATCAACGATCTCCATATAGCTCATCCATTGCTCAGTGGGCTCAACCCTGTGCAAAACTTCCAGAAAATATTAACCATATCACCAATTTTATAACAGTGGTGCTCACTACAGGGGCCCATAGATTAACACGCTAATATGTATTATGTTCGTTAAGCAATGGCGCAACAGGCTCACCTTGAGGGAATACTACCTCAGTTTACTGAGTTATCCCAATATGCAGAACTAAAACTTGTTCTGAATACAGTACTTTAGAAGAAAAAATGCTTTTTTAGGTAAATAAGGGGTATAACGGACCAACTTGACAAGGCCTTCCACCAACTGCACTTGGTGAGTTACCAAGCCTGCCATTTTGCTGATCACTTGGATGGCACTACAGAGTGGCTACACTGTGCTGAGCATTAACTAAATAGTGTTACTAGAGATGGAGAGGTCTGTATTGACAAGCTTCCCTCATTTAACTGCTATGGAAACATACATGAATTTTGTAAGTGGTTCAAATTTGCAGTAAAGGAGGCTTCAGATTGGCGTTAGTCTAAACTGTTGTTGTCTGCTCTGGATGTATAGAGTGAGTACCAAGTTATATATTACCTTAAGAATAGCATGCAACATATCCAGAGGTGAAGAAAATTTGTGCTCCGTTTGTTTTGGGGTGTGGCAAAGATGGCATAATGCAAGGCTGACTTTTTATCAATACAATTTTAACGGAATGAGACTTTGGTAGATATTGTGAAGCGATTTACAACTGAGGCTCACGTGTTAGTGGGAGCAGTTATTTGACCAATGAGGATGTGGGCATTGCAATGACAGCGGCTGTTAACTCATACAAGGAGCTATATAATGCTATGGTCCCCATTCTGCATGAAGGTGTGATGATTTTGCAAATTTTCAACTATTCACGCCATTTATCTTTCACATTTAGTGCTCCCAACATGGAACAAAAAGACCCTGTGACCATAACTTAATCCTCTTCAGAATAAGACAACAGCAATTTAGCTATAATCCATTGGTTAATATGCGGGCATCAACCCTTTGGAAGTCTCTTTCCGCCCTCTCTATGGGCACCTAGCTCATCCTTGGTCAAGCTGCAATCCCTCAGTTGCTTTCTGACCTGGGTTTTTGGGGTGTCGCAGGTATGTGAGCCATATATTAACGCCTGCTTCTCTTGCATCTGTTGAGGTAAATATGCGGCTAAATGCCCTAGCAAACTGCATGCCTATGCATTACCACCAGCCTTGACTGAACAGGGAAGTATCTGTATGGAGTAGAGATGGGACGCTCTAACTCCATTGATTTAATTTTTTTTGTCCCTGATAGTTAAAACAAGTCCCTTTGTGTCAGTCCCAGTAATCAATATAATGATTTATTATACCAACAACCTCTAAGCGATGCGCCAGACTTCCCCCTGTAGGTAGACAGGATGCATAAAGACTCAGATTTTCAACAAGATGTAAAAAAGCCATACGCCTGGCAAATCTTTGAGAGAAACATAACAGGTGAAGTCAGACCCTCAACGGATGTTACCACCCTAGTGGTGGTAAATGTTGAAATTCTGATAGAGATATTGCCCAGGAGTATACTCATGTCAGCGCCGGTATTATCAATTTTCTTTATAAAAAAACCCTTGGATGTGCATGTGATAAACACCAACAGTTCTTTCTATTCAAAGTGTGCATACTATGATTTTTTGTAAAAATTACAAAAAACTGAGAAATTATAGATACTGGCCTCCAGTTTATATAATATCCACCAAACTTGTGGCTAAGCTTCCGTTGAATCCTGACGTGGAGCATTGAGTAGTGTATTGGATTGCGGGGGTGCAGAGCACTGTGTAAGAAGGTGCTTACAGTACATTGCCTTTGAGGTTCAGTTTGGTTGGTGCATCCTCTCCAGTGGTGGTTCTGTCTAATTTAGTTACAACATGTTAATTGGGGCTGCGTTCATACGGCAATTTAAGGGCAGTGAGCAACATGGCAGAAGAAACATTTAGTATTCTGGGGCAACAGGACCCATCTATTTTACCTCAGATTACAAAGACCCTATCTGCTCCATCCAAATTAATCTTGTGTATAGCGATTGTGTAATTCCTGTTCAATTTGGCAAATGAAACGGAAGACCAGAGCTCTTCCTGACCAGATTTATGAGTATAATGGTCTTCTGCTATGGGCTGTGACCACCTTAAGTATACCTTACGGGCACCAGGTCATAGTTGGGATGGATCTTGAAATAGATAATCCAGAAGGTATATACTGTGAGATTGTGGAAACCTACCAGAAATTGCGGCTCAAACCACATGTGGCTCCTGGACTACTGTTACCAGGGCATGGAGAACTTAAAGTATTATTAGCAAACCTACAGGAGGAGCCTATGATGATTCAAAGACACCAGCGATGGCTTCTCTGCACTTGACTCCTATTGATGAGGTTCACCATATAAATGACTTTGGTTCTTAAGAGGACTTCAGCTATCAGTAAAATCCTCACTGGCGTAATGACTGTGGTTCTGCGAAAGGCTCTAACTGGGCTGTCAGAAGGACAGAAATATTGGGCAATTGCCCTGTTTGCAAATACCAAGGCGTTTTTGCTTCTGACAATCAAAATTTTGGTTGCGCACATGGAGTTGTGCATTGGGTGAATAAGGGAGATCACCCTCCTATTTGGTCATGGCCTATCCAATGCTCCAAAGTTGTGGAGAAGTTGTATCTGAGGAGGTAGACAAATTGCTTGAACAAGGGATGTTATAGATATTAAAGAGTCCTTGGGCGTCGCCAGTACTAATTGTTAAGAAGGTGGACGGCACCAACCAAGTAGTAATTGACTACCAGAAGCGTAACAACGTTACAAAAAAGATTCATATCTGCTTCCATGAATTGATGGTGCTTTAGATTGTCTGAAAAGTGCCAACTATTTTTCTGCCATGGACTTGATATCAGTATAGTGGAAAATCGAGTTGCCTGTGGCAGAACAGGAGAGGTGCGCCATAAAACTTCTAAAGAGTTTTTCCAACCTACGCATATGTCCCAAGGTTTAGGTAACGCCCCTTTACATTTACAGCGGACTATGGACACCATCTTGGTTGAACTGAAGCTGCCATGTACTCTAGTCTACCTTGTAAAAAATGTATTCTCGCAGAAGTTCACAGAGCATCTCAACCATTTAGTACAAGTGTTCTAATGACTTGCTGACGCTAACTTAAAAGTCAAGCCTCAAAAGTGCCATATTTAAGGAGCAATTGAAAAACCTTGGGTTTGTGGTAGACTCCAAAGGGCTTAAACCTCAACCGGAAGAGTTGAAGTTATTTGCAAGATGACTCAGCCAGGTAATGAGAGGGTTATCCAGTTTTTTTGGGGATTGTCATTTACTACTGGCAGTTCATTCCTAACTTCAGCTATATTGGGGCGCCGCTCTATGAGACATTGAAAAAACGCTACCTTTGACTGGACTGAACGTTGTCAAAACGCTTTTGATGTCTTGTGAACCAAGTTGGCTAATGCGTCAGTTTTGCAATACCCTAATTTCAAAAAGAAATTTATTGTGCAAACGGACACTTCATTTTTGCCATAGGGGTAGTATTATCCCAGAAGAATGATGATTAGTGGAGCACCCCGTTGCTTTTTGCAGTCAAAGCTTAAATTGCCATGAACAAAATTACACCATGACGGAGCAAGAGTGCTTAGCAGTGGTATATGAATACAAAAAAAATCTGGGTATACCCCCACAGAGTAAGATTTAAAGTGGTAACTGATCATGCATCTTTGAGTTGGTTGCTATATCTTTTGGGAACCTGAAGGGCAGCTTGCACAATGGTCACTGAAGCTCCAAACTTATGACTTTGAGATAGTACACCAGCTGGGGGCTAAACACCAGAACGCAAATTGTCATTACGATTACCTATAGTCACCATTACAGCAGATTTGGAGGACATTATGTACAAGAAGATGATTGTTGGCATATACCACAGCGAGTCACCACAGGTAATCAAAGCGCTGGATGGGCTTAGATGGGAAACCTTTTTGTGCCAGGGGGACTATATAAGAATGTTGAGGAATTGACGCTGAGTTTCTAAAAACCTTCCGCTAGGCCAGCAATTATTTGGGATGCACACAAGGCGTTAGGTCATGGAAAATTGAGGAAAACATTGGAGTTTTTATGACCACGTTACTATTGGGAGAGCATGAACAATGACGTGCTCAAGATGATTGCTTGTTGTCACCAGTTTCAAGTGGAGAACCTTTCCACAAGAAAACTACCTACCAGCTGGTTAAGCCCCATTTCACTTGGCACAATGTTTCCCTTGATGTGGTGGGGCCTCTGCCAACTGGGGTGAACTATTTTAAGTATATACTGATAGCGATATTGTCATGGCTACATGATATGATTGGGAAAACCAACTGCAAAGCTAAGGATGGACGTCAGGAGCCCACGAAGTTCAAGCTGCAAGACCTCCCGACTTAAGACATACCTTGAACCAACACTGGGTGCAGGCTAGATATTCCCAGGTTGGTCCAGGAGATGTGCGTGATGCTCAGCCCTGCGTTACAGTAAGGGCGTTAAAACACACTAGCTATCTTCTTAATGACAACTGTTATATTCAGTTGCTTGTAGAATGGGGGTTTGAAACTATTTAATTTTAAGTATTACCAAATTGGGATGGTCATAACTGCAATTATAACTTAAGTTTAGTCAATTTCAAGCTACAGTACCTTGGCCAATGATAGGGTGCACCTATTGGTTAATTTAAACTTATCACCATTTTTGATGATTGACAACTCGCCTCTCATTGTTTAAAATATGTTTCACAAGACCAACTTTCTTTGTTGGTCGACCTCCTATTAAAATTCCCATTAGTTCACGTTTTTTAATATGGTTCCTTGGATGAACCCGTGCGTGGACCTACTTGAGGAGGTCTCTAACAACGGTGGACATTTTTAATAAAAATATCTATTATATCTGGTTTACCTCTGGGCTGCCCTGGTCAACTCCAGATCGAGGCACTCAAGCACTCCAGCAAAGATCTCCTCTTAGTTATGGACTCCCCTTTGAGGTACAACCAAGTTTGTTGTATAATTGCTATATTCTATAGTATACCGCGTTGTACACCCTTGCTCTGGGTCCCTTTAGATCCAGCACCCTCTGCGGTGCTCTGTTTACAATCTTACCAATAACTAGTTCCCTGACGGTGTGGATGTGCATACCACACCACCTCTCAGGGAACAGGAGAATTACAGGAACTCCCTTGACATTACTCAACCAACCAACTTATTTTACGTGCAATAGATTTTCCATGTGGAACTTTTGCTAAGTGTAAATTGGGTGCGCCAGCCGGTGGTCATGGCCACTAATGGGCTCACCACGATTTCTCATTTAGCCAATGTTTGATGCATCTCAGCATTATTCTTGCTACTTCCAACTGGGAAATGATCACCCTTCTTGCTCGTAGTTGTATTTGAAAGTTTTGCAATCCAAGTGTTGTGATTTCCCAAATTTCCCCCAAAATAGATGAAAACGCTTCAATTAGAATGATCTTTTCTTGGCGCCGCGTTTGGATGGAGAAGGCAGGATCATCAACAAAAGGTCTGATGGTGATGGCCTTGGATAACAATGCTCAACCCTCCACTGAATTGAGTATAGGGTCATTCACAGTCCAAAACACTTTTTATAACGCTAGTTTCTTATATAAAAACGAGCCAAATATTATCTCTTGTGGCTCTAGTTTGGAGCTCATTTCTATATACCAGATCACCTCAGAGAACCCCACTTGCCCCCTAACAAGATCCAAAGAACACAGGCGGTGGAAAAGAAGTTTCTTTTGCAATATAAAAATGTTTATGAAACTGCTGAAGATATGATGGGATATGTGACCTCAGTAGTAAGAGTGATCAACTATCCCTCTCCATTATATGACGTGTAAACTTACCCTGGAGGCATGCTTATTCCTGATGAAGAGTTTTCTGGTGAGATGTTGGCATTTTTTGCTTTTATATGAAGGCCATTTGGGATCTTTTTTGTTTAATGCTACCCTTTCATCCCCTTCAAAAAAATCAGCACAACTATTTGGTGAACACAGGAGCATATGAGAATTTTATTGACCAAGATCTGGCCGACTACCTTGGGTTGAATTACTTGCCAGGTGGTATGGTTAGGGGAGGGGCTTCCCAAGGTATTCCCACGCTGAAAGTTCTGGGGCCAGTGGATTATCAAGTTGGCAAAAATTCTATTTTGCTGACCGCTTCCAAGCTATCAAAAACCTCTTGTATCCCATTATTTTAGGAGTAGAGTGTTGGCGAAAGTTTGACGTCAGAACCAACTTGAAACACAATACCTTGTCCTTAAATTTAGAGAATGATCATAAATTAGTTGTCTCTTTGTCTAGAGCAAACTCTCAGGGCGATCTGCCCCAATGGCTCAACATCCACACTCTCAGTTTTGCTCGATTGCTGCCCTCTTTAAAAGTATCTTTACCTTCCTGTTTGGAGAGGTTGGAATCTTCGTTTGATAAAGTATTAGTCAATGTACTACCAGCACATTCAGAGCTTTATTGCAAGTTCAAACTCACCTTTGATCTGGTGCGTATACTTCTCCCATTTAACCTTTGACTGTATGGGGTGAAGTTTTTTTGGATGTGTGGGTTAAAGAGCAGTTAGATAAAGCGATATTTCAGCATAGCTCCCCGGTATGCTCCCCACTTAACTTTGTGGAAAAAGCAGATGGCACCCTATGCTCATGTGTATACTGTGGGTAACTCAACAAAATGTCAAGGTACCAGACTTACATACCATCCCATAGGATAATCAGATTGCTCGCTATGTGGAGAAGAAGAAATTCTTCTCCAAACTGGATTGCTTTAATGCGTTCAATCAGATCCAGATTAAGAAGGGCCAGGAGTGTCTAACTGCATTTCCGTACTTAAAAAGGAATTTTCCAATTTCAGTTATGCCCTTTGGGCTTAAAAACGCCATAGTATCTTTCAACGCCATATGGATGCAGCCTTGAGGACCTTCTTGGTGTGTGCGCGGTTGCCTACATGGATGATATACTGGTGTTTTCCCCAATAAAAAGTCCCATGCTATACACCTGCGGCAAGTGGTGGAGAGTTTAAGAGCAACCAACTTTACACTGAAAATCAGTAAGTGTGAGTTCTTTAATTCCCAGGTTAGCTTCCTGGGCAACGTCATGTTTACCCAAGGCCACATGATAACTCCAGACAAGGATATAACAATTTGTGAGTGGCCAACCCTAAATTCAGTCAAGGAATTGATAAGTTTTTTTTGGATGTGTACATCACTTAAGAAATTTACACCAAATCTTTCTGAAGTGGCGACGCCCTTGTATAAGACAAGTGGGGGAAATTGCTCCAGTGGACCCTAATTTTGCAGGATTTCTTCCAAGTGGTGAAGTGCACCCTTTTGTCCACGTTCATTTTTCTCCATGTAGTACCCAAAAAAGTTTTTGTATCTTCTAATGCCTCTAACTTCACCATTGCGGCTGCTCTAACACAAGTAGGCGAAGATGGAATAGAGCATCCACTGGGATATTTTTCAGAAAGATTTCTCTTCCTGAGTTATACTACGCCATTTACGACAAAGATTTGTTAGAAATGGTTGAGGCGCTGGCTTATTAACGTCATCAGTTGCATAGCATATCCCAACCCTTCTGCATACATACAGATCACCGTGCCTTGTTTTACTACCGCGCACCTCATGTCCTGACCCCACAGCAAACCCACTGGCATGCACTCTGGCCTAATTTGTGTTTTCTTATAAGTACAAAGGGCCAAAAGAAATTGTTTGGCAGATGCTTTGAGCCAAAACCCTGTATTGGCTCCCAATCCAAAGGAGATAGATGTACACAACACCCACATGATGATTCCGCCAAGTAATGTTGTGTCCCAACATCCCTCCCCCATGACCCACAAATCAGCGCTTGCTCCTCTGGAAAATGAGAAGGAATATGGTATGTTCAGAAAGTTAATCCTTTCACAGCCTTTTATAAGCCTAATATACTAAGGTCTTCATCAAGAGAAAGATAAATCAAGAGGACACTACCAGGGTTTACCACGTAGAGGATGAGATTGTGTGGTTTCAGGGGCGCTTATGGGTTCCTGCCGGATTATTTCTCCTGTAAATTATCTGAGACTATCATGACGGAATCACCATTGGCCATCCTGGGAAGGCAAAGACTCTAGAGTCAATAGGCGCACTTATACCTAATAGGGATTAGCCGCGCAGGTTACCAGGTATTGTAAAGAGTGCCTGGTCTGTAACCAAATGAAACTTGATTATCAGCCCCTCACGGGGTTATTGGTACAGTAAAAAGGCTGAAGGGCCTTGGACTTTCTTATTGGTGGATTTTATTGTGGTGTTACCTTCTTCTTATGGTTACAATGCCTTCATGGTAGTGGTGGATAGCTTCATGAAGTCTTCCCACTTTATCCCCTGAAGAACCACGGTAACTGCGATATAGATGGCTAGGCTTTTTGTATCATATGTATTTGCTCTTCATAGGGTCCCCCAAGAGATAATTAATCAGGGCCCCAGTTTACCTCTGTCTTTTGGGAAGAGTTGTGTAAGATTCTTCAGATTTGCCCCTGCCATTCAACTGCCTACCACCCCCAATCAGATGGGCAGACTGACCGAGTGAACTAGTGCCTGGAACAGTTCCTGCTGTACTACACTGCCGCAAATCATTAATATTGAGTTTTCCATCTCCTCATGGCATATTTTAGCTATAACCACGCCCATCATGCATCATCTAGTTGTTCCCCCTTTTTCGCCAACTATGGCTTCAACTCTGTCTTCAACATGGAGCCCAGATGTGAATCCAAAGTGGAAGCAGTGGTGGACTTTGCAAAGACTCTCAAGAAAAGTACACCAGAGGGTGAACACAAATTTGGATGTGACAATGCAAGCTTATAAAGAGCACGGATGTAAAAGGACAGGTAGGTCCGGCATACAAGTAAGGGGATTTAGTGATGCTGAATGCTAGAAACATCCATATCAAGCATCCGTGCAAAAAGCTGGGACCAAAGAGGATTGGCCTTTACCGCATTTCCAGAAAAGTGGGCCACGCCACTTACCAGATGGATTTTCCCTCGTTGTTCCAGATCTTTTCTGTCTTCCATGAAAGTAAGCTTATGTTGTTTTAGGGCCCCCCACCAGAGACTCCTAAGGCTTATCTTGTGGATGGGGCGCCAGAGTGGGAATTGAAGGTCATAGTAGCCTTTCGTCATGTAAGAAGAAGACTTGAGTATCTTGTATCCTGGAAGGGATTTGGTGCAGAGAAGAACAGTTGGGTACCAGCACATGACTGCTCCAATGCCCAATATCTTATTGAATTATTCCACAAGCGTTTTCCTGAGGCTGCAGGATCCAAGAAAAGCAAGCCATCTACGCCATGAAGTTGGTCCTGCCCACAAGAACTTTTTCTTGGCAAAAGCCTCTGAAGGGGGTGGATCCCCAGATGAACAAGATGGTAATGACATGGCTACATGACATGATTAATGGAACCAACTGCAAAGATATAGCGGACGTCAGAAGTCCAAAAAGAATAAGGTTCAAGACCTCCCTGACTTAAGTCATACCTCAAGCCAACACTGGGTGCAGGCTAGATATGCCCTGGTTGGTCTGGGGGATGTGCGTGATGCTCAGCCCTGAGTTACAGTAAGGGCGTTAGATCACTAGCTATCTTCTTAATGACAACTGTTCATTTCAGTTGCTTGGAGAAGGGGGTTTGAAACCGTTCAATTTTCAGTATTACCAAATTGGGATGGTCATACCTGGAATTATAACTTAAGTTTAGTCAATTTTAAGCTACATTACCCTGGCCAATGATAGGGTGCACCTATTCGTTCACTTAAGCTTATCACCATTTTTTCCAATTGACAACTCGCCTCCCATTGTTTAAAATATGTTTCACAAGACCAACTTTCCTTGTTGGTCGACCTCCTAATAAAATTCCCATTATTCACGTTTTTTAATATGGTTCCTTGGATGAAACAGTGCGTGTACCTCCTTGAGGAAGTCTCTAACAACGGTGGCCAATTATAAAAAAAATATCTATTATATCTGGTTTACCTCTGGGCTGCCCTGGTCACCTTTAGATCGAGGCACCTAAGCACTCCAGCAAAGATCTCCACTTAGTTATGGTCTCCTTTTTTGAGTTCAACCAAGTTTTGTTGTATAATTGCTATATTCTATAGTATACCGCGTTGTACACCCTTGCTCTGGGTCCCTTTAGCTCCAGCACCCTCTGTGGTGCTCTGTTTACAATCTTATTAATAACTAGCTCCCTGATGGTGTGGCGTGCATACCGCACCACCTCTCAGGGAACAAGAGAGTTACAGGAACTCTCTTGACACTATTCAACCAACCAACTTAATTTACGTTCACTAGTTTTTTCATGTGGAACTTTTGCTAAGTTCATTATGATTTGTGTCATACAGCTACATGGCTGTTTACAGTCTATTCTCACAGACACCATGACAGTTTAAGTTTCATATCCTCCCCAAGTTGAATGAATAATAGCAATCCGTGGGGTCTTAACTACACCATACCACCCTGAATTTAATGGGATGGTTGAGCGGGTTAACAGAACATTGGTGAAAATTCTCTGTAAGCTTGGAAAACTATCGCCCCTAAGAATGGAGTACCCTCTTATCCACCGCCAGATTTACATATAATATTAGCTCTCATTCATTGACGAGGATAAGTCTCTTCCAATTGCTTTATATAAGACATATGGCTTTGCCGGTATTGCTTTATTCCTGTGTAAAGGAAACTGGTGGAGTAGAGCCACAGCAATATCCAACTAACTTAACAGACACGCTGATAAATTTTCAAGCTAAACCTTATTCCACCAGTTTAGCTAAGATTTGTGATCAGGCGTCTGACCAATGTCAACGTGGCAAAATCCCACAGGTTGTCATAGGAGATTATGTCTTTTTCCATGACCAACTGGTTTTTGAAGGAAAAAAAGACTTGCCAACATATGGACTGGATCATTTTGAGATAATTGAGAAGACTTATAATCTATGCCTACACCATTAAGGAACCTGATGATGGTCAGATTATTAACCAAGTACATGCTGAATTTCTACGGCCATATAAACAATAAGGGACTTTTCATCCATGTTAAGGGGGTAATGTCAATAAATTAGTATGGCTGGCCAATAAGTCATATTTAGTTTGGCGTATTATATTTTAATTGCTGAATGGGGCTTCAAACTTGGATAGTCAATTATGTCAACTTGAAGTGAGTCAAACGAGGTGATATTGGTTTGGAAAATAGAGTGAATTCCGCTGGGGCCTCAATGATGAGTTGGATCCAGACAAGTTCAGGTGAATGATTAATAGCTAAGTTGAAGGTTCAGAGCTGACAAAAGGAATGAAGATATGAGTGGGATGGGAAGACAAGAAGAGAATTTGTTTGAGAGAGAAGAGAAGTAGAATGGATAGTAGGAAGGAAGAAGTGGAAGCAGGTGGGGTCAGCTAGTTACATTAATTTAACTATGGTAGTGTGGTTGAGGCAATGGCCTCATATTTTGTAAGTTTATAAGTATAATTTTCAGATCAACGATCTGCATATTGTTCATCCGTTGCTCAGTGGGCTCACCCTGTGCAACCCTTCTGGTGAATATTAACATATTGCTAATTTTATACCAGTATCAAACTCACTATCAATTAACTCGACCTTATAACTTTTTAGAAAAGTGTCAAATAAAGTTTAGACTGGCCTTCCATTTGGGATGCAAAAGCACCCAAAAGGCAATCCAGAATGCCGGAGGCACTGCTGCTTGAACGACTTTTAGATGATCCAGGAAAATAGTGAACAACAAGTGCTGACGGAATGCAAAAGTGAAAAGCAACATGGCAATAAGCCAGGCTGTTGAAGCTCCAGAACCTAGGGCCTGGGCGTGGAAAATTGTTGGATTAGTTTAATGGGTTTAGATTTCCCATAAGGAAGCCTGGAATAGAACCATTGTTGAGAGTGCATATTCTCGCCTGGAGCGGGGATAATTTGCTCATAAAATGCCAAGATCCTGGTGTCAGATTGCTTTGGCGATTGGTGAAAAGTTCAGGAAGTTTTTAAACAGTATGCCTGTTTGATTATGGAAGAAACAAGGTCACCAGCATGACAATGATGCCCAGTCATTTCATGCCTCATAAATCCATATTGGTGGATATTGTGAGATACTGGAAACAATGGTTTTAAGCTAAAAATGGTTTTGAAGAAAATGAAATTTTATGTGAAATTTTAATAAAGAAAATCGACATCAATCATCCCGGTGTGTGACAATTGATTAAATTCTCAGTTAGTTTGGGAATAAATCTGGGATGCAGGGGAATAGGCCCTCAAGTGTCCGTCCTAAAGTGGTATATCTTTGCGTGGTGATATCATACCAATTAAAACTGACTCTGAAAGTGTCAGCGGCAGGCTGAGTCAACATTGGTTTGTCCTCAGTAATCTAAAGAGCAGTTTTTCCACAAATATGCCAAATTGAGCAGTGACATCTTGCTTGACAGGTAATGGGAGCCTCCTAAGGCCATTTTTCATAGGGACATTCCAATTGGTTGGTAAAAGGTTTGGGATGCCTAACCCACCTGCACCTGATTGCTCTGGCACCTGTTACCATGTAGGGTTTGGAAAATTAAGATTTTGATGCCAACATGGAGTGTTTGATGCTGTCAGCTATTTTTGTTGAAGGCTCAATGCTGATGGCTATTTTGGACATAGGTTTGATGCTGTTGGTTATATGCACCGAAGGTTCAATACTGTTGGCTGATTTTGCTGAAGGTTTGATGATGTCAGCCATTGTTTCCAATGGTTTAATGTTGCCATTATTGCTGATGGTTCAATGCTATCAGCCATTGTTGCCAAAGGTTAGATGCTGCCGGCTGCATTTGCCCCATCTGTCCCACACTGGTCCTTATTTGCTGAAATTTTGATGCAGATTACTTCAATTTTCTGTAGCAATTCCCTGGTTGTTAGTACAAAAAATGGGCGGCGGGATTTTTAGAGGGTAATCCATGACCCACTGCTCATCCACCATGTGGGAGAGGTCTCCCTGGGAGACAAGGGGGGCAGATGGCCTCTTTGGATTTTTTTTTGATGGAAAAGGGAAAACCAACCGGTCTAAGTTTAGGGGACGCTCCCCTTAAATTACATTATTCTTTCCTTTTCCTAAAGAGACTCCACCACCTCAAACCTTGGCAAGAGCCACGTTCTTGTGTACCTTGGGTAATTTCATCACCATCAGCATCACAACCTTTGGGGGAGGGCAGGGAGCATTGGGGTGGGCGGCGTGAAAGGCCCCAACAAGCTCTGAACAGTTAGCACAGTCCTGAGCGCCAACCCAACTATTTTCATAAGCCGGATAGCCCTTTCAAGCAACTAAATATTGAACCAATCTGCATTAGCGTCAGGAAGCAAAAATGGCGTCAACTTCAGCTTCATCTATTCCCTCAATCACAATGAGCTTCAGTTCCAGTGAGATTGCCACTTGGATGAGAACAACTGTGAAACATGTAAGATGGGATATTGATTCCAGTGATCTGCAATTTCAAGTGGAAGGCGACAATTTCCAGCTCCTCACACCAAATAGGTCCTGAGCATTTGCGTATGAACTTTTACAAGGGCACATGCATGCGCAAGTGCCTCATGTTAACATGATGTGCAAATCTACTCTATCTTTTGTGTTAGGAGACACTTACAATCTGCAAAACATTTATAATTGCTAAGTCCTTGGTCAAGTGCTCCCAAACCAAGGACTGTGTCAGTAATACTACATGAACAGCTGATTTGGATGCATCAGATGTCGGAAATCAATCCCAAACTGACAAAAGGATAAACTTCTGTTGGGGACAATCCCCAATAGAAAGTTGACAATTATTGAAGTCAGAGATCAATACTAATTCAATCAAAAAACACAAACTTCTGTTAGGGGATAATCCCTGATGAAAGTTGACCATTATTAAACTTGGAGCTCAACCCCTACCAACATGGTCAAATCATGCTCTCTTGGTGCTACCCAACCTCAGGGCTCAAACCTGAGCCATGAGATGAGCACAAATATTCAATTTGAGATATTTGGGCTTTTACCAAATCCACAATTTGTTCATTTTATTAAACCTAGTCTTGGTCTGCTTAGATTTTCCCAAAGCACATCCCCAATAAACCGTATATAGCTGGTATTAAGTTTATAAACTTTATGCTTTTTCCCCTTTCACATTTTTAAATTAAAATTGATTTGGTTTTTTTAAGAATTTCCTATCCAGACGCAGTATCTAAAAAAGACTTCTCGACCAAGATAAGAAAAATAAGCAATCTAGAACCCTGAAACTTTGGGTCCCATGGCTTCAAAATATTGAGGTATACAAGGTTTTACACCTGTGGTCCTGACAAAACTTGGTGCTCCCTGCCAGGATTACTCTGAGTTCATGGTGAAATATAATTAAAACCCAGCTATGAATAATAACAATCCAGCGTCTGATCTCATGTTAGATCAGGAACACCTTAAACTCTTGGTTAATTTACCCGCTATGATGCATGGGATAAAGCAACAAATCCTCACCCTTTAGTAACACCAACTTGAACTATAAATTGTGACTACTGGTCTCAAAAGCGAAATTCAGCAGTTATCACCTCTTGTTGCCACCAAATTAGCCCTTCATGCCACCCATGATTGGGTAGACTCAATAATTGAGGATATCAACACCTTACAAAATAAAGTGGATGCCCTCCATTCATACAAACGTCCAGTAATAAAATTTTCCCTATAGGTGAAAATGGTCCCCCTATGCCAATAAACGTTGTTTGACCATTAACCCCCCCAGTTGCATGTTCAAACCATCATTCAAAGAGAAGTACGTCCCAGGAGAAGGAAGTACTTCTCCTTCTTATTTTGTTATGAAAATGCTATGGAATAATCCACTGGCATCCAGCGTCTTAAACACTAGACTAACTGTATTTTTCAGGAAAACAGAAAGTTATTTTAGACTGGCCTGCTAATTTAAGTGCCAAAGCACCCAAATGGCAAAACCAAATGCCAGGTGCACTGCTGCTGGTATGAAGATTATGGAACTAGGAAGGAGTTACGCCATTAAATACTTATGAGCCATAATCTTGTATATACACCTAGCAAAAAACCATGTGAACAAGGCCATAAACCCCGAGGGTTGTTGGAATACTAGTGAAAAAAGTCGTTTTAGTTTTAAGCATAAGAACTTAAATTGGGTAAAGGGTTTTTTATTGAAAAGATAGATAAAGAAAATTGACCAGCAATTTTCTCAGTGCAATGCAACTGATTAAATAGTGCTTGATTAATAGTGGGTCAAAACTGGGATTGGGTACTTTAATTTGACCTAACCTGGTGACTTTTGGGGGAGGAGGCAGATAATTTCAATTTGAACCAACATTGAAAGATTTGGCAGCAGGCTGAGTCGCTATCAGTTCATCTGAAAATGCCTGGACTGATGCTCAACTGCATTTATGTCAGTTGGCGTAATGGCATTTGGCCCAATGAGCAACGGAAATTCCCCAGGGCCACCCCACACAGGAGCGGTCAAAATTGGTTGGAAATGGGTTTGGGATAGCCAGCCCGCCCATGCCTGGTCGCTGGGGCGTTTGTTTGACCTGATGAGTGGTGTTGGGCGCAAGTCCTGATTTTTGAACTAGGGGTGACAAATTATTGGTAACAATCCCCAGCGATTTTGAAAGGGATTTAGCAATGGCAATCATCTCACTTGAAGGCTCGATGTCATCCATGATTCTGCTTGATAATTCTCTTATAGTCTTTTCCAGATATTGGGTTTCCAATTTTCAGGCTTTATTATTGTTGGTTTTGGACCTTTTGACTTTGATTCTGTAATCTCGGTGCAGATTTCCTCAATTCAGAGGACAAGTTCAGCTGAGGTAAGTGTGGGTACTGGGGGAGGAATTTTTATGAGGGAGAGCTGTTACCCAGCGCTCATCTACCACATGGGCGAGATCACCCTGGGTGACAAGGAGTACAGTCACCCTCTTTAGACCCTTCTTGTTCAGGAATGGAAAACTCGCCTGATCTATGCAAAGGGGACGTTCCCCTGGACTTACAGTCTTAGCCATATGGCTCAAGACATTATAGTCCCCCATCTGATGCATTGCCATACTTGGAATGATGCCAAGACTGCATTGCTTTAGGAATTTGGGAGTGACTTAATCTTAACCAACCAAAAACAGACCTTTATGGGTATCAGCCTTAATTGGGGAAACTATCAGCAAAATTTGCCCACCATTTTTACCTCAAAGCACAAACTCTGGTTGTAGGGAATCATCTTACGTTATATGATGCCATCACCGCTGCGTTGTCAGCGTTAAATATATGCCTAATATTGTACTTTATCTTAAAACGGTGAAGTCTATATTAACGTCCCTCCTCCATATTAAAGGGGCTATACTGGATATTCCAGCCAAAATATAGAAACCCATTGGGCCACCTCATTTTAACACCAATAATCCCCAGTCCCAAGTATTGGCTGTTAAAACCCCCAATTTGCCTACACCTGAATTATACTGAACTCATTGCAGAAGAAACAACCACAATGTAGCTAATTGCTGCATCCTTCAACATAAGTCAGCAAAAGATAAGTCAGTATAGGGAAAGAGGCTCCCTATGCTGACGGAAATCAAATGCCTCAATACCCTTGTTCTAGCTCTATCCCCAGCACTTCAGGTTGTTTTGTGCTAGCTGCCCCTGCAGAAGTTGACGTACCCTTTTCTATCCAATGAAATAAACACTTCCCGCTCCCTTACTTTTATGTTGGGCAGTTACCCCAACAAATTTTGACAGTCAACTCTTCTTTGGAAAGTCAAGCGCTGGAAGACAAAACGTTCAAACTCATTGAACAGCCCCTATCTTGGCCACAGCAGAATCCTCTGCTTACTTCATTGCAAATCCCTACCAAAGTCTACTATTTGTTAATGCCCATTTCAGATCTTTGGTGGTTTGAGTCAAGGTAGTCTTACATAAAGTTAAAGTTCTTGCAAGAATTGATACCAGCTCACCAGTTAATGTTATTTCCTCCCCACTTATCCAAAAAATAAAAACGGCTCTGAACTTGATCCATGAAGCTTATTATGGAACAGCAGGTAATCAGTCTACTAAGGTGATTGGAGCATATTATGCCTTACCCCTTTGCCTCAAAAAACTCTTTATTACTGCCCCACCATCGCGTTAGAAAATGATACTTATGAGTTGCTTATTGGGGTACAACTGATGTGGGAGTTTAACTGAATCATCAACCACAAGGAAAAATACCTGTCCCTACTTAGTGTATAGGATTCTATTAATATTTGAACTCCCCATTAAAAATAAAGGAGCCCCTAAAAAGGACATGCTTCCTTGAATACCCATCCTCCATTTGCAAAATCAAACACTAAGTCTTAGGGGAAAACCAAGATACACCAGAGGCTGTGGATGCCAAAGAGGGGATCCCTCTGTATACCCCTTATTATATTACAATACCCTCAGGCTCACAAGTTATTGTAGATATGTGTGTTAAAATCTGAGGATCACTCAATTGATGAATTTAACCCTTCATGCTTAATTAGAATGAATTTTAGCCAACTAATACTCAACTTTGCCAGTGGCTTACAGTATTTTGACCTTTAAAAACTTACCAGGCATATTCAAATGGCCCCAACTCTTCTGGCCAATTTTAGGCTTGATATTCCATCTGTGGTTAGCAACTTCAACTGAGGAAGACAAAGTTACAAGCTGTGGATCTCAAGATCTCAGCTTTCCAACACTCTCCAAAAGCGACTTAAGATAATAACTGGAAAGAAGATTAAATAAAGTAAATCTTTTCATTAGACTATATTATCTGATAAATATTCATTAGGTCAGGTGCTAGTATTTATACCTCTAGGGCATCTTCTGGCCATATTTGAGCACGCAATTGCACAGATTATTTTTCACCTCAGTTTGGACCTTGAATTGATACAACTGAGACCTATTGCTAGGTTTAATGGTGGCAAAGTACTATCATTTTCAGGAGAATTTCAGGGACGAAAATTGCAACAATGAGTGTGCAATATTGACTTATGATCATCTCAAAATGAGTTTCATCATACTGCTGACAATTTAAAAATTTTGGGAAATTTTGGCATCAATTTGAGAAAATTATGTCCCCTTAATTGTGACATTGGCAGGCCTATCAATAGCACTAGGTACTCCCATTTGGGGTGGTCCATGTTCAGGTGCTATTGTGCCAATTATAAGGATTGACATACGAAATTTGCCTAAGGCAGGAAAAGGATTACTTTTTTCATATATTCATTCATGTGATTTGTAGACGTTATCTTCAGGTCAATCAACCAAAGTATCATGTTGAATATTTGATATTGGTCCTGATTAGTCAGGAATAATTGTTGCGTTTTAATGCAGCAATAATCATCCCAACTGTGCGAGCATATTCAGCCTGAGCTTCCGATAGAATAATTGGATTGTATTGACATTGAGTTAATTGGCCCAAGCCGTGTAGTTGCAGAGAAAATTGTCCTGAATTGCAAGTGTATTTAGCCCAAGCTTTTTAAAATCTAGTTAAATCAATATTGCGACAATTGGCCTGAACCATGTTATTGCAATAGGTTTTAATTAGAGTATTAGCTTGAACATTAGGAGGGTAATTGGCCCAATCTGTTGGTTGTCAAAGGGTTTAATTTTGAATGAACCACCTGAATCTAACAACAGGATTCAGATTCTTACCCCTCCTGATCAAAATTTGGAGCTTAGTGGACACCCAAACCCTTCCATCAAGGAAGCATTGAACTGCCTGGGGATTTTGGATCCTGCCTATGGGAAATCTATCTCTAATCTATTAGGGAATTTAACCACTAGAACTCTCCAGATCCCACAGTATGCCCCTATTTTTTATGTAAAACTATGTGTCATTAAAAGTATTACCAATGTAAATTGTTTTGGCTCGTTACAGGATTTAGAATTCAATCCCCCACCCACCATAGCTTTGGTTGACAGTAGAATTGTGGATAATCTTACCCCAAACAAACTCCAAGATGTCAAAACCTCCTTGAGTAATATGGTGATACTTTTTCCTTGAGACCAAGTGACTATAGGAAAATGTCTGGGGTAATACAACAGATCAAAACTTAAGATCAACCTCCATTTAAATATCTATACCAAAAATCCAAAGTGGAGGAAGCTCAAGTGGCCTTAGAGTTACAGCAATTGTTGGAGGCCAGGTTACTTGTGCCTTCCAAAAGCCCATGGGCTTCCCCACTATTATTAATTTGGAAAAAGGATGGTGGTCACCAGGTTGTTAAGGTTTATTGCCATCTCAACTCTATCACTCACAAATAGTTACCCCCTGCCACATATAGATGACTCTTTATGCCTAATGTTGGGGTCCCACTATTTCTCAGCTATAGATCTCGCCTGTGGATACTGGAAAGTAGATTTGCCACTAGAGAATTGGACAAAATGTGCTCTCATCTCAAGTGAAGGACTATTAGAGTATACTCAAATGCCTCAGGGGTTATGTAACGCCCCTGCTATCTTCCAACGCGCTATGGGAGGACTAATAGGTGATTTGAAACGCTCCTGCTTACTAGTTTATCTTGATAATATTACCGTTTTAAGAACCTTTACTGAACATCTAGATAACCTTAGGCAAGTCTTTCAGCAGTTACGGCGATTTTCATTAAAACTAAAGCCATTAAAATGCTCTTTCTTCCAGGGTTAAATGTATTTTTTGGGTCATAAGGTTAGTAAAGCTGGAATATCCTGATAGATGATAAGGTTTTGGCTATTGCTAAGATGACCCCCCTAAATCCCTACAAGATGTATAAGTTTTTCTAGGAATAATGGGCTATTATCGCCAATTTATCCCCCATTTTGCAGACACCTCCGAGCCTCTGGTGTATCTAATGAAGAAAGAAATACCCTTTTAGTGGAAAGAAGTGCAACAGCAGGCCTTCGACCTGCTACACGTCTTTCTCTCCCACTCTCAGTTCTTATTCATCTGAATTTTGATAAACCCTTCCTCCTCTTTACTGATGCTATCAATATTGCCATCAGAGCCATACTATCTAAGCATGATGAGAACTTAGTGGACCATCCCATCGCCTACTACATCAAGACCTTATCTAAAGCTGAACGTAATTATAGCCTTGCAGAATGCAAATGCGTGGCAGTATTATTGGGTATTAAGCATTTCTGACCTTATTTATATGGGAAACATTTCACTATAATTACTGACCATGCTTTCTTGCGATGGCTACAGCAAATGAAGGACCCTGATGGGAGGTTAACCCAATGGGCGTTAAAACTTCAAAACTATGACTTTTCCATAATCAATTGACCAGGGCCCATACATCAAAATGCATATTGTTTACTTCAGCTTCCCATTTTAACTATCACCGACCCTGAAGAGGATCTACTCTACAACCTCCTAACCCAACCACAGTGATGGAAGGACGAATCCCTGACCTATAAAAGGAATTAACGAAAATATTGGAAAATCTCCAAATCAAGAACAGTCATTTGTGCAAGCTTGTGTCTAAACAATGGGTGCCTTATGTAAGTCTTTGTCTTGAATTGATATCATATTATAGGGGCATTGGCAAGTTGACCATGAGGGAATTTTGAAAACCTACTAGTGGCTTAAAACTTAATGTTATTGGGGGGAATGCTTATTTTTATCAAGTATGTATTGGAGCCCTGTCTGGTATGTAAGAGCCAAGTTGGACCTAATCCCCGCTCTCAACGCCCAGTGGTCCCACCCTGTGAACCATTCCATACTAATAGCATTAATGTTGTGAGACTTTTTCCTAGAGCCTCCAATGGACATCAGTTCCTTCTACTAGCCGTGGACCATCTAACTAAGTGGATCAAAGCTGTATCTCTCCCCACCGCTTTGGCAAAGGCCACCGCCACATTTTTTTATAATATAATTATCACCCAGCATGGGTGCCCAATTGTCATTCTTTCCAATAATGGACAAAATTTCCGCTTAACACTGGTGAAAGATTTAGCCGACCTGATGGGAACCACTCAGATATTCTCCACCCCTACCATCCTGCAACCAATGGAATGGTAGAGCGGGTAAATGGCGCTCTAACTGCAACCCTTTTGGAAAATGGCTATGACTGACCCCCTTCATTGGCCCCAATATTTGCCTAGTATAACTCTGATCTAATGGATTAGCTAATATTGAATTACTAATATGTTGACATTCCAAGCGTTGTATTGCAGAGATTCCCATCTGCCTTTTAAAGTCCGGGCAATGCTTGAACAAGCTTTTCTGGAAGCACCTGAAGTCTCTATGCAAAGTATTGCAAATGAAACCGTAAGACTTCAGGCCCTGGCTGCTGAAAAGCTGTCCACCACAACCAGTAGAGAAACTGCTCAATTAAGTGATAAGCATGTTCCTTTACACACCTTCCAACCAAGTGACCTCGTCCTATTCTACCATCACCGGCCTGGAGGTTGTATCCAAAACTGGGCACTAACTGGTCAGGGCCTTATTGGTCATATATAGATGGAGCAATGAACACTCAATTGTAGAGGTCATTCAAGGTACAGTAGTAATATACGTCTATATACTTTCTCCGCCCATTTTCACCCTGGGCCAAGATCTAGAGGGGGGTATTGGAAGAATCCTACCTTAACAGCTGATTCAGATGTGTCAGATGTTGGGAATCAATTCTGAACTGACTAAAAAGCTAAACTTCTGTTGAAGATAATCCCTGATAAAGTTGGCAATTTATAGAAGTCAGATCAATCCCAATTAGATTAAAAGCCCAAACTTCTTTCAGGGACAATTCCTGACAAAAGTCAATCATTATTGAAGTTGGAGCTCAACCCTGACCAACGTGGTCGAATCATGCTCTCTTGGTGCTACACAACCTTGGGGTTCAAACCCAAGCCATGAGACAAGCATGCCAAATTAAACCAAGATAATTGGGCTTTTATCAAATCCCTGATTCATTCATTTTATTATATCTAGGCTTATGCTTAGTTTCCCTGAAACACTCCCCAATTACTCATATATAGCTGGTATTAATCTAATAAACTTTACGCTTTTTCCCTTTTCACAATTTTAAGTTAAAATTGATTTAATTTTATTAAGAATTGCTTATCCAAATGCAGTATCTTGAAAAGACTTTACTTAAAAAGGAGCAAAAATAAGCAATACATCACCCTGAAACTTTAGGTCCCCTGGCCTCAAGGTATTGAGGGATACAAGGTATTACACCCCTGGTCCCAACAGATTGGGTGGCACAAATGTGCTGAGCATGGTCGGCTGCAGCTTGTACCTCTGGGCAAAGGCACAGATCAACTGAAAATGATGGGTTATATCTAAGGTAGCTTCATACATGGAGAAGCTTGTGGATGCATGAGTTCCAATATTGTATGCAAACTTGGAAAGCGGGAGGTCATCTGCCCAGGTATCCTGAGTGGCTGCAGCGTAGCACTGCAGAAATTGTTCCAAGATTTGATTGACCCATTAGGTTTGATTATTGACTGAGGATAGAATGTGGTGAAGTGACATGGCTTAATTTTCAAAATCACCAAGAGTTTATTCCAAAACTGCACTAGAAATTTGGTCCTGCGGTCACTGATGATTTTCTGCAGGAGTCTAAACTTAAAGAACACGTGCCTTAAGAACAGGCGGGAAGTCTCCTCATAGGTAATGGTCTAGGAGCAAGGGATAAAAAGGCAAATTTAGTGAAGTGATCTATGACTACCAAGACCACTGTAAACCCATTGGGGCTTGGTAGCTTGCGATAAAGTCCACGGACACTGACATACATGGCCCCTCTGCCTTCTGCAAAGGGTGGAGGAGACCATTCTTACAAGACTGGTCTAATTTGGCCTGCGCACATGTTACGCAGTTGGAAATCCATTACAGAACATCCTTTGACAAGCCTGGTCAGTTGAAGGTATGCTTAACTAAATTTATGCAATTCAGTTTCCCCAGATGACCAACTGCAAGGGAATCATGATGAGCTAAAGGGACTTCATCCTGGAGAAGGGAGGTACCCACAAACGTGACCTAAACTGGATAAGCCCCTCAACCATGGTACATAGGGAATGCTTGAAAGTTGGAAGAGATAATTGCTCCAGAAGTTTTAAACCCTTTATGCATGCTGTCTGAGCTGCTAAGACCTGTGAGACCAATGGCTCGTCTGGAACTAAATCTGCTACTGAAACCACAAGAGGAGTAATGGTCAGGATTTTAGCTGGCGGAACAACTGTGACAAGGATGCCTCATCTGATTCAGCCGGGTAAAGTGCGGGATTTTGACTTAATAAGTCAGGAAGTACGTTCAACACCCCCTTCACTAACTCTATTTGAAATTATAGCTGCACAAGTCTCAGTAGGTTTGTGCCTGCCTGTGCTCCAACTTCTATGGCTTACAGAAATATAAGAGAGCTTGGTGTTCTGTACATACAGTAACTCATGTTGAGCACCCTGCAAGAGATACCAACAGTGGTCCAAGGCCACGCCACAGCTGCCAATTCCTTGTCATAGATGGCCCTGGTTTGCTCAGTGGAGGAAAACTTGTGGTAAAAGTATGCAACCGGGTGTTACAACCCATCATGCTCTTAGAGCAGAACAGCCCCACAATGGCAGAAGATGCATCGCATGCTACAAGGTAGGGTTTGGAGGGTTCATGTGCTTGAGGACAGGAGGCGACAAGTTCACCTCCTTGATTTGAATTGAATGCCAGCTGAAAATAAGGCATCCAAAAGATGGGAATGTTTTTGTCCGTGAGCAGATGCAGTGCATGGCCAACTGCAAGAGTGTAGGAGGATTTTTTCAGAAAAATTATGATACCCAAGAAGCTTCTCAGACGCTTCTGATTCGTTGGAGTCAGCTACTTGCGGATGGCATCCAATTTACTGAGTGGAATGGTGTACCCATCTTTTAAGACAAGATCACAGAAGAAGGTAATTTTCACCCAGTAAAATTCACACTTTGACAGCTTGACGAAAAAACTAGCCTTATGCAGGATAGCCATCACTGCCTCCAAATCTTTTGCATTTTGTTCAGGGGAGGGGAAGTGTACCAAGATGTCATTTATGTATACTACCATGTAGGAGAACTGTAGATCCCCTAGTACACTATTAATCATCCATTGGAATGTTGTGGCGCATTTTTTAAACTGAAATTAATTACACAGAAATTAAAATATGCCTTGTCTTGTCTGAATAGTGACAAGCCATTCCTGGTCTTATGCTACCTGAATTTGATTAATGGTACTTACCAGATCAAGTTTTGAAAACAACATGACTTTGCAATTGCTTATCCAATTGTCTGTTCCAGAGGAAGTGGGTAGGGATTGTGAACTGGTATATTGTTGAGGTGACTGTAAAAACGCAGGGTCAAAGTGAACCACATGCCTTTTTTGGCAAAGAAAATGGGTGAGGTGACTGGGGATGTCTCCTTTAACGATAAACCTTCTGGAGCATGTCATCTAACCATGCATCAAGGGCGGCATCCTCTTCTGCCATATGTGGGTACAGTGGGAAGTTTATTTCACCATGGAGCCATTGTCTGGAACTTCAAATCAAATTCAGTATGTTTGGGAAGGCGGTTGGCCTTTTCAGAATCAAAAATGATCTGGTAAGCCATCAACGTGGCAGGAAAATCTGGCAGAAGGCCCATGGTAGAAACAAAGGTTGTATAAACCCTCAGCTTTGGCTTTAATGAGGGTGTTAAGAAATGGAAACTCACCCTCCACCTGAGCGTTGGAAAATGACAACGTGTTTGAATCAAGGTATATAAAACATGCTGATGACGCCACCCTCCCACACCCAAAATTACTGGGAACACGAGGTCAGGCATTGCAGAAAAGCGATTGCAGAACCCAAACTGGTGAACTTAGAAAGGCACTGGGCGCCGCGATTTAGAAAGTTGGCTGGGAGGCCGTTGACGTAACCAGCACCTCTGTCTCAAGGTCCAAGTCTAATTAGAGCTGCTGGGCCAACCTCAGACTCATAAAGTTACCCGCTGCTTCCATGTCAACCAGGGCCTTAAAGGACCCATGGTGTGCCCCAATTCTAATTTCCATTGGTAGTAAAAAGTAGGCGTAATTTTAGTTATTGGCGGTTGCACACTGATTCTGCTGATAAAGTAGAAATTGTAACCAAATCAAGGTTAAGAACAGGTTTTGAGAGAATTTAATCATCTTAGGAATGGGGTTGGATCACATTCTCCCCAGGCTGGTCCTCTGTCAATTGATGAGCAGGTGAGATGGAGATAAACAGCTCTTTCACAAGGGCAGAGTCAGCCCCTGGAGCCAAGGCGGATACTGAATCAAGGTCAAGATCAGAACCTGAGAGCAGGTCTGCAAATCCAATTATGAAGTTACCACTTTTTGCTTAGGTATTTTGGCAGAGGGTCACATTTATTAAGTCGCTGCCATGCAGATCTATTCCACTGTCTCCATAGGGGCAGACCAAATAGTGTGCTTGACAGAGTCTGAATCCAAAGCAGTTTGGAAATTCTCTTGGATGATATACAAAGGAAAATCAAGCACTGGGGCTTGCTCATGGAAGGTTGCAACAAAGAAAGACAAAATAGAGGTTTGACGATCATAGAGAATAAATGGAACAGAAGTTCAGAACGCGGCACAGGAGTTTTCAAAGCTGCTAAAACTAGTGTAATAAGTGAGGTGAGGTCACCTGCCCAAATGGCAGAGTGCAAAAGGCCCTGCACCCATCAGTGGATGTCACCTTCAACTGCGTCCAGAAGGGCCACTCTCTGCTGAGCATTTTTCAGTAAAGTGGAACTGTCCAGGGCGCTTGTAGACCTCATCTGCAACTCAGCAAGGGCTCCAAGGACCTGATTTGTAACTTTTATGGAGGAAAAACCAAAACCACTATGTGATGGTGAACCAAAGTGGAAGTGGAGGTTAATGGGGTAGTTCAGGTGTGAAAAGAATCTTCCAGCGCCACCCAGGAGATGCTCACAAAATTGGCGATCAATCAGACAAACAACAGGAGGCAAGCCACTGACTGCACGTTCATATAATAAATGGTGATCACAGCTGCATCCATCTCATTAAAAAGTGGAAATGGCTGGAATTTATGGAAAATCAATTATGTCAGGGAAGCGGCAGATAAAGTTTAGACTGGCCTGCCAGTCAGGATGTGAAAGCACCCAAAAAGTGAGCCAGAATGCCAGAGGCACTGCTGCCTAAAGGACGTTTAAATGGGCTGTAATAGGTGAACAACAAGTGCTGATGGGCTGCAAAAGTGAAAAGCAACCTGGTGGAAAGCCTGGCTGTCGCAGCTTCAGGACCTATGGGCCTGGGCGTGGGAAATTATTGCATTGAATTATCAGGTTTAGATTCCCCATGGGGGAGCTTGTAATGAAACCATTGGCAAGAGTGCGGGACTCGCCTGAAGAGGGGATAATTTTGCCCAAAAAATGCCAAGATCCTGGTGGCGGATAGCTTTGGCAATTGTAGAAAAGTTGGGGAGATTTTAACACGGTAGTCCTAGTTAATCATGGAAGGTAACAAGGTCATCAATTGACCATGATGGCCCAGTCATTGCATGCCCCAAAATTCCACATATGGTGGATGTCGCAGGATACTGGAAAGAATGGTTTTTTAGCAAGGAAATTTTTTAAAATTTTAATGAAAAAAACTGATTATCAATACTCCTATTGTGGTACAATTGCTTAAATGCTCAATAAATTTGGGAATAAATCTGGGATGCAGGGGATCAGGCTCCCAAGTGTTTAACCTAAACAGATGGAACTTTTAGGGGGAAATCATTCTAATGTAAAACTGAATCTGAAAGTGTCAGTGGCAGGTTGAGTCATTAATATGTCCTTGGGTGCCCAAATTGCAGTTTTGCCATGATTACGCCGATTTGAGTGGTAAATCTCACTAGATGATTAATGGGAGCCTCCAGGGCCATCTTACTCAGGGATAGTCCTAAGTGGTTGGGAACAGGTTTTGGATTCCCAAACCGCCCATGCCTGATTGCTCTGGCGCCTGTCTGGCCACATGGGGTCTGGTGGATTGAGATTCTGATGCCAACTGGGCGGGTTTTATGCTGTCAGCTATTTTTTCTGAAGGCTCAATGCTGTCAGCTATTTTGGCTGAAGGTTTAATGCTGTTGGCTATATTCACTGAAGGTTTGATACTGTCAGCTATCTTTGCTGAAGGTTCAATTCTGTCAACCATTGTTGCCAAAGGTTTGATGCTGTTGGCTATATTTGCCCCATCTATCCCGTTCTGGTCCTGATTTTCCAAAACCTTGATGCAGACTTCTTCAATCCGCCATAACATTTCCATAGTTGTTAGTACAGGGATGGGTGGCGGAATTGTTAGAGTGTGCGCTGTGACCCACTGCTTGTTCACATGTGGTTGAGGTCACCCTGGGAGACAAGGAGGGCGGCTGACCTCTTTTTACCTTTTTTGACGAGAAAGGGAAAACCAACTGGTCCAAGTGTAGTGGACACTCTCCCAGAATTACACACCTTTAACCATCATTATTATTGAACAAGGATTTATCCTTAATACCCCTGGTGCAACTCTCAATTCACTGATACTTTGATTAACTTAGCCTAAGACCCCAGTTTATGTATCACCTTTTAAATTAATTTATTTTTTATTATAAATATTTTCCCCGCTTTGGTGTAAAAATAATTTGCCAATAGGGTAAACTTAAATTATTTTCCCATTTGCTAGTTTAATTCTTTGAGTGCTTTTATTATGTAAAAGCCTCAAGCTTTAGGCATTCATTCCCTCATACTATTTGATATTATGCAACTGTCCTATCATTTTAAAGATCTGCCTAGTTGCACCATGAGAACCCTGGAAGTGAGCGAGCATTTCTATGAGGGATTGCCATTGGGAGAGAGATTTTGCTTTTACTTGTGCTTCATATATGTAATTTATGGAGACAATACCCCGCTGTTCCAAAGTCACTATGAGTATCTATTAAGGCAGTGTGCTTATAATTTATCCATATAAAACCTTTTTGTGAATACTTCAGGATTTTTCCTCTTTTCAAAGGTATTTGTATTATAAAGAATCCCTTTTTAGTGAATCATTACCTTTGCTAATTGTAGTTGACTTTAGCACCAATTGCAACAGTCATCCTCACTATTAAGTTACCCAAAGCTCACAAAATTATGCGCTTTCACAGGTTTATGGTGGTGAAGCACCTCTTACTTAATAGAAGGATGGATACTATAAATTCTGGGGATCAGCCCCTATCCTGGACAGGAAGGAACTATGTCAGAACCAAAAAGGGTTTAAGAAGGCTGCTCCTCATCAACAAGGATGACCTAGCTCATGTAATGGATGAGCGCTGGGTCGCATCTTATTTTCTTAAAGTTTACCCCATAATTTCCCTCCCTACTTCCAAGGAGTTTCTGGAAAGGGCTAGGAGTTGTGAAAGGATATGGTGGAAGCCAGAGGGCATCATCAGCCTTCAGGTTGCCTTCCCATCAAGCGCCATATTCTTCAAAAATGGGTTCAAGTCTCTTAAAAGTATGTAATCTGAATTTGAACATAAATGAGTCAATCAGATTGTTTTTAATCTGGTATACAAATCCAAGCCTTCCAACTCAGCTGATTTGGAGATCCAGTCCCCTGTAATTACAGGTGTTTCAAACCCATTTAATTTGAACTATATCCAGCCTTAACATTCCTCCCATATACATGCCCTACCAATTTTAACAGTTAGTTTGCTGTTGTCTGTGAAGCCGTGAATGAACTGTAAAATCAAATTTTTAAAAAGTTTGGTAAGCCTGTATTAAGATAGATGTTTAGTAGTTCAATTCAGATACTTATATCCAAGGTTGTTATCAAGAGCATATAGCGTGTCATTCAATTGGATCTTACTATGTTGAATTTAGTGGCCAAGATGTAGAACCTTTTCATTCCTAGATAGATTTATAAGACAGTGGCTCCTTAAAGGTTCTATTGTTGATCCATTTTTCACATTATACCTCTTTAATTTTTTAAATTTTTAAATTGTTGACTTTAAGTAGTCCATAGTTATCAATACTTTTCATGCTCCCTGTCTTTGGATTGACTCTCCTATAGTGGTAACTATCATTCTTAACGGATATAAACCACTTTGGTTGGCTATACCAATGCATTAAGGTTGTCACCTTGGTTTCAAGTCATACTGATTTTCAGGCCAGTCTCAGCTTTATCAGCTAGTTCCATGACACAGCCCATGAGATATGGTAATGGTATAAGAAGTTTTAGTAGAAGCTGACAGAGATGAATAAAAGTCAAGATGATGATCCTGCAGCTGGATTGGGCAGTGTGATTATGCTATTTGATGAAATTTACTAATAATACAATTTACCCCCTCACCCCTTTTTTTAAATATAAAATGTTTGAAGAACCGAAATGCCAAGGAAGAACCTGGCTTTCATCATGGATACTCAATTACCCATAAAAGTATTAAAAGGCTGCAAGGCACCACCATTCTGAGGATATGGGATTGAGAACCATCAGGATATAAAGATGGCGGGTATCAATCTATGATTATGGTTCTTATGCCAAAGGGTAGACTCAGGACAGGTGGCATTTATACTAAGTTGTTAGCAACTGTTTTTTGGAGCTTGTCCAAGTTATAGGAATTCTTGAAGAAGGGTAAAAAGTTTTTATTATCAAAAATTTTATTGAAGGTTTAAGACCTAGAGATTTTTGAAGGCGTGGTTATTGGGTTTTGCTTGATGTTCACCTTACTCTTTATTATTAACATTTACTTTAATAGAGATAACCTCATCAAAGCACTTATTGTTGGTAAATTACTTATCTTGCCCATGGTAACAAGCGTTTGGATTGGACTATAAGGAGTATATGCTAAACTTGGTATCAGGTAATCTGAGGATACTCCTTATGCTTGCTGCATGCCTACACTAATGGTTGTAAGGATAGAAAGCACTATAGAAATGGATACCACTAACATATATAGAAAGGAGCGTGGCCCCTCCAATAGCCTTAGCGGGTGAACTTCAGGAGGTGGATTTTTAGGTTTGATTAAAAAAATAAGAGATCCAAGATTTTTTTCAAAAACTTATAGAACAAATTAACCAACAACCTACAATTTACAGGCTGTCAGTTTTTACTAAGGGGTGGGGTGATAACTTAGTGAAGTTTAAGTACATCAAAATGGCCTGCGCAATTCTTGAATAAGTACTTTGGGATTTGATCTTCCAACTTATAGTTTTGATCTTATAGTTCTGTGTCTAAATCATCCATTCTACTTTGGAAACCTTATATTCGTTAAAGCATTTAAAATCCCGTTATATGCTCTATTTTACAAACGTTTGCTAGTGCAAACTTTCATTTGTAGATTATTTTCACTTGAGGCTACCCCTGATATCAAAATTTAACACAGGCAAAGGTGGTTTTAGTACAAATTATGTGTTGGGGAGGGGAAATTGCCTTTGTGGTACCTAAATAAACCATACACTAAGATCAGAGCAGATATATTTGATTTTTTCATATAATTCTCTAATGACTCAGGGATAATAATGACTTTGGGCTTGAGGGGTGGGTTGTGGAGTGAGATGGGTAAATAAGGGGAACAGCCGCCATCTATCTTTTATCCAAGGTATGTCCTAGGTCATAATATTAGAAAGAGGCAGACCCCAGGGTTGGTGCTCTCTATTATTAAAGGGGTGTAAGGTCCTTACCAGCTTGATAGCTGTGGCGGAAGACCTTACAGCAATCTTCATATTACTATCCTATTTCATTAATAGACTTAGAACCTGAGGCACACAAACAGTTAAAAGCTTATACTCACCTATAAAATAAAGCGCTCAATTTTATATAACTAAGCTGTGAAAAATCCCTAGGCTCATCTAAGCATGTTGAAAAGGTCAGTAATAGGAAAGGCATTTCTATTCAAATAACCAAAATTTTATGACTCCACTAATAAAAAAAATTAAATTTATTGCGGGAATTAACCTGGATAAACTATATAATGAGATGCATCATCTAATGTAAATCCAATCTCCCCATCATAAGAAAACTACACGTCATGAACCCTGCTTTTGCACATGGCCCAATGAGGGTTCTACTATAAGCTTAAGTGCTTCAAATTTATTATGGAAAATTGGTTTAGACATCATTCTCACAAAACACCTTATGGGAGGACTAGCCCTAACCCATTGATAGCTTGATGCTACCTAATGCACCCAGTCATCCCATTGGCCCTTGTTCACTTAACTTAATTGGCTGACTTGCTGTGGAGGGGTTCTGTTCTGCACATATTAGACACCAGGCGACCCTCTAAAGGTAAATAATTATCTTTACAGTGGAAAGCTTCCTCTAATACTCAATGTAGCATCGCTGGCTCATTGATTTTGTTCAATACCCTGATGGCATTATTCTTATTGATACTTAGACATAACTCCAATACGTTGGCCTAAAACAAGACTCAATGTTAGCCTAGACCAAATTCTTTCTTGACGTTCTCAGTAACCCAAGGTGCCCTTTAAATGAGTGACTTCTTCTTTAAATCCCCAGACTGTTTACTGTTGATATCTTCACTTAAACACAATATAATTATAAATAAGGATAAACGTAAGATTTTAATGGTAGATGAATTTTTATTAGAGTAAAATTGAAGTGTTTTTATACTTAAGACATAAAGTTAGGATATAAAATGAATGTAAAATAGATGTTGATTGGAAGGGGGGTTTGGCGATATAGTAGGGTCTTCACTAACCCCTTGTAAGTCTCTTATTGATTTCAGCCTTGGTGGCAGCTATATTTGTTTAATGCTTCAATCTATGATCTTTATCTTAGGGTGGACATCCCTGCATCAGGATGTTTGATGACTCCATGCTCAATACCCTCTTTTGGGTCTGGGATGGCAGTAACTCTTCTGGAAGTTACTTTTTCTCCCAATTTGGTATTAGTCTGATAATCTCATAATCCAGTCAATGGCGCTGCTCAAACGCACCATGCTTAAGGGGTCAATTGACTCTTAAAATTAGTTGATTGCCTTTTCTGGTAATACTATGATAGAAGGTCTGATCACTTCTGTCAGGGGTAACTTGTTATGTTCATTTCTCAGTCATTGTCAATTGAAAATTATTTTGGACCCCCAAAGGTATAAAAGGGGTGATTTTCATAGTCTTTGGTGGTAGCGGTGGCGTCATCTTCATACTGTAAATCTCCTCAGTTGGTGGGTATCAGATTATTGCACATGATGTCATCTTGACTGATTGTTAAATTTCTTAAGGCATCTTTATCTATAGAAGGGTGCTGATTTCCTTTTCCGTGACTCAATCTTGTGATTCTAAATCTTGAGTCTTTGTTTTACTGGCGAGGTTCCTTCCAAAGGGTAAATAATTACTCGCCAGTCCACTCATGGTATATTCCATGACATTTTCCTTCCCAAGATGAGACTGGAGGAAGGACCTAAGGTTCCATGTATACTCTGTGTGTAACAATATTGGTTTCATCATCTCTTATTGCATACTCAACTCCTCCCTTAGATAGATTATTTGTAAGGCCAGTCCATATGGCATGCAACTTCTCATGTTAGCTGCCTGTACATGGTAAATAGGGCATTCTCTAATAAAATGAAAAATGGTAACTTTTTTCATCTCTGACTCTCACTTTGACTCATAAAGATAGTGGCTTCAATGTTTTAGGATGTTAAGCTGAAGCTTATTCAATTCTTTATCTAGCTCTTGATGATAACTCTAAGGTGGCAGGTTCTTGTAATCCACGGAGATGACAGTTGCCAGAAAGGTAAGTAGCTCTGCTTCTCTCCCATACAGGGCTTTAAACGGAGACATTCCAATTATCCAATGATGGCTAAGTTGGTATGCTAACAACGCAGATGGCAGCAGGTGGTCCCACTTCAACTTGTAGTTCAGAGCCATCTTCAAAATTTCTCATATATTTCCATTCACACATTCCACGCTTGTCAGAGGATATATTGTATCTATTAATGAATTGGTGTCTCACTTTCATTAGATCTATAAGTTTCTTTATGGCATCCAAGATAAAGTTCTTCCCATTATCTGATAGCAGAATCTGAGGCACCCATGCCTTGCTATCACCTGGTTTTACAAGAATCTCACAGTTGAGCCTGTAGTATACATCTTTTCTGCTGGTACTTTGACCCATTTGGTGATTGGTTGAAAGCCATGATAACTTGGATCCAATTGAGATGGTAAGCACCGGTCCTATTGCATCAATGGATACGTTGAGGAACAGTGCTGTTGGAAGAATTGTCTGGAACTCAAAGCACTTCTCTGAGGATCTGAAGCTTGCGCAGGGTACATAAAGTTCTAGGGCTTGATGTACTTCATCTGAAATTGACTTACAATAGAACTGGTGTTAAAATTGATAATTTCTTGATTGGTCATTGAAATCATGCTCATATAATTAGGAGGGAGATTGGATGAAATATTCTCTATTTTCAACAGGTGTCTTATAGTATATCAACCTTCTGAAAGATTACTAGGCTATCTAAAGAATTATTTGAACCTTATGGGCTTCTTGGGCTAATTTTCCCTAATAAAATTTTAGAACTTCTAATGATGCAGGAAAAGATAAAGGCTGAAGATCTTCTCCATAACAGCTTTTTGAAACTCTTAATAGGAAACAACTTTAATAAAAATCAGATAAAAGATAAAAAAGAAGAGAATAGATCTTAATTAAGATAAGGTATCTTTTTTCTGTTTATAATTAATTATTATTTGATACTTTTTCACTTAGCCAGGCGTCAGGATTTACCTACGGGCATCTCCTGGCCATATCTCAAGTGCGCATTTTTTCCACATATTTGATTTCCCACCTTGGTTTTTCCCAAAAATCTATAACAACAATGACCTTTACTAGAACTATTTGTAGCAAGATATTCTCAAAATTGGGAAGGTCTAAGGTACAAAAATTCAACTTAAATGTGCAAAATTGTCCTAAATCAGGCTAAATGAGAACATCATACAACTGACAAAATACAATTATTGGGAAAATCAGTATCAATCTAATTTTAAGTATGTATCCCTAATTGGGATGTTGAAAGTTCTCTTGATATCACTAGGTACTCCCTTTCAGGATATCATGGGAAATTGCTATCATGCTAATCTCAAGAATTGACATACAAAATTTTTAATAATGAGGAAAACTGCAATAAAACAAGGACAAACTTATAGGTGCCGCTAGCCCATGGGATTTTTAGATTATAATTGGGTATTGATCCCAGGGAAATTTTTTTAGTACTCTATTTATTTTATGCAAAACTAATTGGGAAGGTTTACTGAATCTATTAATAGGGTAATCAGACATAATTGATGGGTTTTGAAGGGGTTTTTTAAGTCAACCACCATAGTCTAACAACCAGTCTTTTAGGAATGCCAATGTCTTTTGGAATCATCCATGGACAACATGCTTGTGTGCTTCCATCCAAATTCCATTTGATCACCTGATCATATATATGGGTACCACTTGTCATTTCTTATTCTGAAGGTTCCCATTAATATGCCAGGTACCTTTGGAACGTGTTCTTAGGACAGTCTTTATTTTATTGGTCGCATCTTGACATTCCTCCTCTGGTAATATGATCAGGTTATAAAGGAAATTTCTCTCATGTGCTTGGAGCTAAGAACCCAATAAACATGATAGTCTGTCAAAGTTGAAATGCTTGTTTCCTGAACTGTGCAAGATTTACATCTTACTCTTAGAGTTTTACTACCCATTGGGCAAGGCATCCATCTGGATCATCCATGTTGCGATCCAGTGGGGTGATGAAAGATCCATAACAGCTTTAAAAATGTTCTCCATACAATTACGGTTATAAGTGCTTTACTGCTCTTTTAACTGCCAGGCAATCTCTATCCATCACAGTGTAGTTCTAAGCTCTGGTAATGACCTCGGAGTAGTAATCAATGGGATGGTCTATCCCTTCTTAATCCAGTTGGGTGATTATTGCTCTGACCCAATGTCACTAACATCAGTGTATAGGTAAAACGTCTTGTTGAAGCATGGGTATTTTAGAATTAATGCCTCTTCCATTCTAGCTTTCAACTCTTTGAAGGCCTTCTCATGCTCCAGGTCCATTCAAATTTGGTTTCCTTGGTCAATAGTTAGGTGGGCGGTGCATACAAGTTTTCAAAATGGAGAATAAAATGTGAGTAGTATCCTACCATTCCAAGAAATACTTGGATGTTGTGCATACTTTGAAGCTGTTATATGGTCACTATAACTTTGATCTTTCCTTTCTGAGGCTTAATTTCTTTTGGGCTGATCTCATTTCCTAGGAACTCCAGCTGTCTCTTCAGGTAGGTGCACTTGCTTCATTTAAGCTTCAGGTTTGACTCTAGTGGTCAGGTAAACGCTTCTTGTAATTGTTGGTATTGCTCTTGGAATGTGCGCCTATATACTTTAAATCATCCAGATAGATGAGCACACTGAATGGCCCAATATCTCTAAAGATTCAATACCTTGCTCTTTGGAAGGTGGCAGGGGCGTTGCATAGCCCCTGCGGCATCCTTTTAGGGTTGGAAATCCCTGACTACTGATCAGGGCACACTTCTCTTTTTCCTCAGGCAAGAGCTCTATTTGCCAGTAACCACTGACCAGGTCCATCGCCAAGAAGTACTTTGATCCTCCCAAGCGCTTCAGTGTATCATCTAGATGAAGATCAGTACAAATCCTTCTTTGTAACCTTGTTTAACTGACACTTGTCTATAACCACGCGGTTCATTAATCCTTATTGCATAATAATGGCAGCAGTGAATCCAGTGGGCTCTTTGACAATCGAATAAAGCTTGCTTCTGATAGTTAACTCAATTCTTTAGCACTAAACTAACCCTTAGCTTTTGAATTGGTGTACAGTTTAGACTTGAACTGGATGGCATATCCAGTGCCCATCCTGTGCACTTCTCCTTTTTATAATCCAGAGTTGTTTGGTTCAGAGCTGAAGATGTTGTTAAACTTAATCAGAAACTCGTTTGATTCCTTATTCTCCTTGTCAGTCATGTCATCAAATCCTAAGATATAAAAATTTTCAACCACATGTACTGATTTAATGGCATTGCAGCTAGTCATTCTAGATTTGGCAATGACTTTACTTTTCTCTACAAAAGTAGAATGGGTAGTAATGTTACCCAATTTGGCAGTCAGTTCTTTGGTGTAATTGCTATAAAAACCCATAAATTAATCTTAGCTCCTGCTTTCAGATCCCTTTATGACTGTAAACTTTGAGTTTTGTTTTTGGAGTAATCTTCACGCTGATTGAGAGCAACATCTAGCATTGTTCTCCAGATCTGATTTTCACGGCCTCACTTGCACTCAGTGGTAGTTTTTATTCTGCGCTAACCATGACAGATAGTTGTTTAACTCCTTTCTTCTTAAGAAAGTGGTTTAAGTATATCAACTGATTGGTTTCTACCAAGCTGATTTCTGCTTTTGCAACTTTTCATCTCCATCCTTGAGCACCAGTGGCAGTTGGTAGCTGAGTATGCTCATGGTACTGATGGTGAAGTCAATCTTAGCACCAAAATCAAGGAGAACTGGGTACTGATAAAAAATTGTAGTGGTCTTTGTCTTGAGCCACGGATGGAGCTTTTGATGGAGCTTTCAGAACCATGCGCCCAAAAAATGTAATGTCAATGCTGAATAGGCTTTCTAAGTTGTACGTGACATCTGGTCCAGCTGTTCAGTACTTGACATTATAGTCTGTGTCTGGCATGAGCTTCAGTTTCTTCATCAGTTTGGAGGATATGATAATTACAGGCGCTCCAGTATCCAGTACAGCTAAGACGCAAAAACTTTGAATCTTCATTATAAACTTTCAAACCTTCTTTCCAAATGGGTTAACAGTCTTCAAAATATCAGAGTCTGAGACTTAAAACTGCCTCAGAGCATCTATTAAGGTCTCCTTAATTATATCCATGGTATCTGGTTCTATGCTCTTGAAGGTAGAAATCACAAGCCGCTCTCTTTTGATAGTTTTGATGATCCTTATAGGTTAAGCAGCCTATCCAAGTAAGACTTGTTTTATATAATCCTGTCAATTCAATTAACTTGTAGTTGAGCAGGCACAGATATCATACTAGGTGCATTTAGAACGTATTTTGCACTGACTACATCTTCATCTTCATGATCGTCTTCCCCTTATGTGTGTAGATCCAGCCAATCAACTGCATTGTTGGTATCTTTGGTAGAGGGTACACCCTTATTCTCAGCGGTGTTCACTTGAAAAGAGTGCTAAAAGTGTCCAGGTTTATGGCACTTTTTATAAGTAAGTTCTATATAAGGGTGTCATTCTACTGGTTTGGTAGTCTTATTTTTAGAGTTCTCACCCTTATCATGAGCAACATAAACCGCCTTGCTTGCTTGTAAAAAGATCATCCTGATACCATGTACTCTGTTCTATAAGTTATTTGTACATCAAGTAAGGCCTCCTTGATGGCCTTAAGTGACATCATAGCCCTTATGGTTAAGGTCATGTGCATATTCAGAGCGGGATTTGTATCTAGGGAACTCAGTAGCACCGTTTTTGCAGTTGGTAGATCCAAATTTCATGTTGTCCATAGCTGTGCCTTTAGGCTTTAATGTGCAATGTTGTCAGCAACTGACTAGCTCTTTCCAGCCTCATGAGCAGGAAGTCTTGTTTCATGGTCTGGACCCCTTGATCACTTCTTAATTCTGACAGTAGAAAGTTCTTTACTTCAGTACAGATTAATCCAGCATTTAAACTTGCACTGATAATCTTTTGAGACTCAAAGATCATGCAGTCTTTAATGTGGTGATTCTTCTGGCAATTACCCGCACCATCTATATTGTTCTTGTACATCTTTAAGAGACCTACAATGGTTCCCTCGCCAGGTGTATACATCATCTTAAAGCAGTGCTTGAAGTCTGGGTCCTCTTTGAGCGGATTATCATGTACCATGCGCGTTGACTGATAGTTAACTGAGTATCCAAGATCAATGTCTCTGACTGCATAGCTTCTAAAGATGAGGTAGGGTAAGATAGAATCCTCAGTTGAGCCTTCAACTAATCCAGACCCTTATCCATATTGTACAGCAGAGGAACTGTGATGTTATAAACGCTCTCCATGTTTATTCAAGGTATGGGCATGCATCTTTTTGTTCTCACATAATAACAGTCTGACTTCAATTTAATTAATGGTGGATTCAATATTTTCATAACATAAGGTCCAGTCAAAAATTGGTATGGAAGCAATATGGGATCTTCTAGTGGTCTCCTTGACTCATCAAAGTTGTTTTTAATCTGATACTTTTATTTTAACTATTTGGTACTTTAGATAAATGGTTCCCTTATCTCTTGTTGGGAGCTCATAGAAATCTTCACCATGATATGCCATATCTTATTCATCATCAAACTGCCCTTGAAATTCTTCAAGCTCTTCACTCTAGTCTTATAGTGCCACCACTGTAATGAGCACCACAGTCTGCTATTGGCGCTTGCTCACATAACTTGGTTAGTTGACTTTCTGTGAAAGGATCCTGTTCTGCACAGGCTAGATACCAGGTGACCTTCTAAAGGCACATGATCATCCTCACTTTGGAAATCTTCTAATACTCAATGTAACCTCACTGGCTCATTAGAACTGCTGTTGCACTGGTGGCAGTATTCTTATTGGCACCATTAAACATAAATTTAATAGGTTGGCCTAAAAAAGCCACAATGGACGCCTAGACCAACCTCTTCCTTAGCGTTCTCAGTAACCCAAGGTGTCCTCTTAATTAAGTGCCTTCTTCTTTAGATCCTATACTGGTTACTATTGATCTCTTCACTTAGATCAATTAAAGTGGAAAAAAGGGTAAACGTAAGATTCTGTGGTAAAGGATACATTATTAGATTAAAGTATTTTTATACCTCATACATAAATCAAGATATAAAATGAATGTAAGATAATGATTGGGGGTGGGGGTTGGTGATATTGTAAGGGTAAACATCTTGTAAGTCTCTTCTTATTTATGCCTTGGTGGCAGCTATATCTTGTTCAATGCTTCAACCTATGAGCTCCATCTCACGGTGTCATCCCTTCATCCGGTGGTTTGGTGGCCCCATGCTCAAAACCCTCTTCTGGGTCTGGGGTGGCAGTATCTCTTCTGGTAGTTATTTTTTATCATAATTTGGTATTTAACTAATATCCTTATAATTCAGTCAATGGCGCTGCTCCAATGCACCTTGTTTAAGAGGTTCAATTTAATCTTAAAGTTGGTTGGTTGCCTTTTTGGGTAATAGCATGATAGAAGGTTCAATGACTTCTTTCTGGGGTAGCATGTCATGATCATTTCTCAGCCATTGTCAATTTCAAATTATTTTGGACCCCCAAAGGTATAAAAGGGATCAATTTTTATAGTCTTTGATGGCATCATCATCTTCATAATTTAAATCTCCTCAGTTTTCAGGTACAAATTATTGTTTATGATGCTATATTGACTGACTGATAACTTCTAGCGTCTTCATCTATAAAAGAGGGTTGATTTTCCTTGTTTAAAACTCAAATTTTTACTCTAAACCTTGAGGTGTTGTTGTACTGGCATGGTACCTTTTAGAGGGTAAATAATTACTTTCCAGCCCGCTTGTGGTATCTTCCATGACATAACCTACCATAGCAATAGATCTAGGTGAACAAGGTTTTTAATTTATATAACTCTCATCTCAGATAGATTTACTATGAAGCTAGAATCAAACTATCACAGCTATAAGATCCTCTAGGCTTTAACCAGCTCAGCTAGCTTATACAAGGGTGGGTGGTGATTTATAATGAAGCATAGTTTAACTTGGCTATAAGGGTACCTTTATAGGGATAACCTTCCCTTAAGTTATAGATTAACCAAAGCTCAGGGCCTACTGAAGCTAAGAATTTTGTCCTGAGGATACTTGATATGGAATCAACCTGAACCTCAAACTTTATAGAGTACTGGAGTGGGGTGGGTAATATTGATTCTGAGAAGTTATTTTTTACTTTTTTCATAAAGGTTGGTGGCTTTGGATGTGCCAAGGTTGTAAAGGGAAACAAATCAACTTAAGGCCCTTGCTGGGTAGATATAAACTTTGAGCTGGACATACCTTATATAACTATACCAATTTAACCACCAATTATGGGGAAGGACTCAAATGCCTAAGGTGGGTGGGTTGATTAATATGATCTCTAAGCAAATCAGATGATGAGATGGTCAACATTAAACTAAACGATAGATAGCTTTAGATGGCTGGGTGGTATGATGGGATAAGGGTTGGTTCGACGTTACTTTAAGGTTCCAGCGATGGTGTATGGTTCAGCTGGGAGCACCTTTAAAGCAAACCCATTAACCTTGATGACCTAGACATTAGGCTGAGCGATACAACCTTCAAGTTAATTATGGGAGGCAAACGGTATATTAAACCCCTTATACCACCACCGAAGGTTAAGTTGGCCGAGTGGCATCAGCTTGGATTAAATTGGTACGATATCAGGGTTGATAGCTGAGGCCCATAAACCATAACCTTAAATTTTACGCCATCAATTTGAATGTTAACCTTGACCCCATTGCAAATATAAAGTTTAGCGTAATCATAGATACTCGTCGAGATTTAACCACCTTTGGATGGTATAATTTATGGCCCCATATAAAGCGTTAAAGGTTGAAACGGAGTTGAAGCCCATCTATCGGTATGGGGTTGGGTATAAATTTTTATCTATTAAGGTGCAGGGGATAATTTTAATCATGCCGGATCGGATGGATTAAAAAGGTTGGATTGATGGCTGGTATAAACTTTACCCTAGTTTGCACGAACTAATTTAATTTGCGTACGTTGATTGGGCGATAAAAATATAAAAATTATTCCGACCAACGCTCCAACCATCAGGTTTGAGCTTACCAACTTTGAGGTTGAACCACCCGAACCCATCGTCAAATGGGAACCTTCGGTTAATTTAAATCGTCGGTTAACCATTGAACCTTCAGATTAACCATCCGGAACTTTAGATGACCTGAATCAACGGGGATACCCCAGTTTAAAGATGGACGATACCAGATGGGATGGTTCGTTCCAGTTTCGAGGGCGGGTATCCAACATGGGGGAATTACGTCTACCAGAATGAAGGCAGAGTTGATTTAAACCTACAAAGTTGACTTATTTAAATAAGGCGCGGGGGAAAATTAGGTTTACTTAAATCAAGCTGGGGCCGCCCCTTTAACCGCTACGAGGGTTCCAGCTCGGGTGAAGCAGTTTAGGCTTCAGGATTCGATTAAATCAATACTTTGGAGAGAATTTTAATCTAATTGGTTGGTCCATCCGTTTAAAATTACAGGATGCCTTATGGGGTATTGATATCGAACTTAAATGGGTATTTTAATAAGCGCGGTACGGTTCAGCCACTGGTAAGGTGGGGTCTTTAGGGCTGGCTTCAAGTAAATTGCCCCTAAGCTTGGTTCAGCGGGTTTTTAAGGGAGGGGTTAATGCCTTAATGGAGCTTAAGCTTGATATTTGCGAGTTAACCGATGGGTACTTGAGCGCGTCGATTCTATATCGAATAATCAAATTGGGAGGGTGGCGTCGCCATCAATCATAATACATTTAATCGAGCTTCCTGTTGAATACTTGAGCGGGTCGATTCGGTATCGAATAAGTGAATTGGGAAGGTGGGGTCGCCATCAATCGGGCAGCTTAATATGTTTCACAAGATGGACGAGATGAACCATAATTAATAGAATTTATTATTGACGATAGGAAAGTGAATAGGTTAAGCCAACTCAGCCTTGGTGAGGGTGTTGGAATCCGCATCCTCATCCATCCGATCCGCGAGGGAGCGCACCACCAGGAGCGTGCCGGGGACAGCGAGTTCGAGGAGGGCCCAGCACACGATGAGCTGGGCGAGGTAGGAGGCGTCCGTGGTAGAAATTCCCCAAGCGATCGCGGCCCCCAACGACTGCATCCCCTTGTAAAACCCCGCGTACCGGGTCAGCACCAACGAATCGGAGCTTAATGACCCCATCACCCAGTACGACAGAGTTTGGAGCATGGCGTCCAGCATCCCGTACGCCATGTAGAGCATGATGGGGGCAGCGTACGCCCTAGAGGTGAAGTCGATCCCCGGGTTCACCCCCTGCGCCTTGTACGGGTTATGCTCCTTAGAGTACGTCAGCTGGAACGCCAAACCACACCCCCACGTCACGGTGAATAGCGCGGTTAGGGCGAGGGTGCCAACCGTTCCGCGACGCGCCCGCGTCATCGAGGGACTATCCAGCAGCTTGCCCATAAGTAGGGCCCCCACCATCTGCATGGACCAGTACCAGATGTTGCTGAAGGCGCGCGTTCGGACGTTGTTGATAACGCCGTTGAACAGATCGAACTGGTAGGTGTAGAACCAGTTGCTGGCGACGAACAGCGGCACGAGGGATATCATCTTCCAATTGGTGAACACCTTGATCACCTCCACCCCCTCCCGCACCACGTTCTCGTACCTCGTGAACACCACCGGCTTGCCGTCGTCGCGCACCACCCGGCGGATGGGGCACAGCGCCAAACTCAGCAGGCACCCGAACGCCATCACGACGATCAGGCCGACGTAGGTGCCGGAGCTGAGGGCGCCCGAGGTGGAGTTGTAGTTGAGGGCGAACGGGATGATGCTGCCCAGCACCGGGCCCAGGTTGAAGATTATCCAAAACACGGAGATGTAAAAGCCCTTCGAGTTCTCGCTGGCGTAGCTCATCATGATGGAGCCCTGGGCTGACCACAGGACCCCGGCGCACACCCCGAGGATCGCCCCCGCCAGCACCACCACCCACGCCCCATCCTCCCCCAACTCGCGGTAGATGAGGTAGGACGCGGAGTAGAAGGCGTAACCCAAGCCGCTGATGGCCAAACTGTACTTTGTACCCATCACGTTAACGATCCCCCCGCCCAATATCCCGAACACGGTGAACGTCACGTTGAGGGCCACGTTCGCGTTCTTGCTGACGTTATCGGATAGTAGCCCGCCCCCGCCGATCGAATTCAGCACGTTGAACATGCCGGGGCAGCAGAAGCAGATGAAGCCCACCAGCCCCACCTGGAACAGCGCATCGGTATACTTGAGTGTCATATTATTTATTTTAACCCTCGCCACCATTTATACCCACCACCTTCCATCCCCGTCACGCCTCATGGCCACCCTCAAATAATCCGTCGGTTCGATTAACCATGCATCCCAACCAAGTTCGATCCCCCCGATTCGAAAGTAAAGTTTCATCCCAATTGGGCGTTCAAGTTTCAGAACCTCAACTAAAGTCGGTTAAATAGGTTAACCGAACAATGGACCTAGCAACCTAGGATTTGTGACATCTAAATAGGTTAACCCATCAAACTAACTTTAAATTACTAAGATTGATCGCGTAAACCTTTAACTCGAATCGATCACCCTTTCCGAACCTTTAGGGTCCAACTGGGTGCGGTGTATAATTGGGAACCAACTAATGGATTGGATTAATTATAATCACATGATCCGAGGTCATCATCAAAGTGTGAAGGTCTCACTTAACCTACCCCCCCAACTCAACCATCATCTCCCATCCTCCTCCTTAACCTATCGATTAAATCCCCCCTAAACCGTGAATGTAGCGTAACCCTCGCCCATTTCCATACCAACTCATCATCGTCATTAAGCGTATCCCTCGGTATGGCATCTTTGGTATCCAATCCAGATCTTCTAAAATGTCACCAGGTGCGAATGATTAACCATTTTAATTATCCTCATGATCCATAATACCCATCCAAAAGCCAAACGTCATCCATAGAGGAAGTGGTCAGGTGATCGATGATTACTCGATTTACCGCATTTATGGTACCCCAATCCAATTGGATCTGTCATCTCGAACCGAATAAGTTAAACCAAACTGACGCAAATTCGAATCGATCAAACATCTATCGGATCAAAGTAACTTGAAACCCGAATAGAAACTTTGGAATGGATTGGTATAAAGCCACATTGGGTAAACCATCTGATCGTCATCGATATTTAAAAAGTATAGTTTCTAACCTTCGATTATCATCCCTTATATCCTTTTTTTAGCACTAGGTGGTAATCCTTATATGTATCCTCTCACCTCAGTTTTACTAAATTAAACGGTAGGGGAATTATAGCTAACTTTAGATTGATACGCTCAATCTATTCCCAACCACCTTTTTGGCTCCAAGTCAAAGTCAATCATAGATCATGATTGGAAAACTACCGAGGGCGAAAAAAAGACCGGTTATCCTCACGCATGACACTTGTGATATCAAGGGTAGAAGAGACTTTTCTGATCCGTTGAACTCACAATAAGATTTATAAATCGGATCTTTATTTCAACTGATATGAATAGGGTTTAGGGTTAGATTTTTGGTGGGATTTAAAAGCCACATTAACCATCGCATCCATGGGATAATCGAGAACCCATCCCACCCCATTCCATTTTTTTCCTCGGAATTGGATCGGCACAGGTTGATGATCCAAACCTCCAAGTTCCACCTAAGCTTCGTATACAAAATTGTTAGATTTAAATTCAAACTTTGACGGGCCATAAGTTAAAGTATTTGGGTTCTCATTCCTCGCAGTAAGGAATGGGAGGCATATCTCTGAACTGGCTGGGTAGCCTTTGCTGCCCGGTATACCAGTGAGGAATATGTGAGTTTCGGGGTGGTGTGAGCCACCCCACCCGCGGTCGGGCCCACATCTGTTGTGCTTAGAGTCGTGCAGCCCCAGTGTGGTAAAAGTACCCCACGCCTTCATCCCACAATAGTTGCCTGTATTAGGAGCCCTGCGGGGCTATTAAAACTCAAAGTATGTGGGGTATTATAGGGGATCCCAAAGTTTATCAGCATACCGAACGGTTTTAACCCTGCAAACGGACAAAAAAATTATAAAATACCGTATACCTTAAACCCTTTATCGGTAACCATCGCATTAATCTATTACCCTCCCTTTTGACATTATGTCCTATGGCTGGGGGGTATGTTCAGAATCCTGGCAAGTATGAGATATAGCGTGGCGAGCTTAACCCATTATAAATGCCTATCGGTATTGCCTAATTTGACTAATAAAATCACCCATATTGATAAAATGAAATGTTGTAGATGGCGATCAGTAAATTTAGCATGAATCGTCCAATAAGATCAAAACATCTAAAATGTATTGTAGATAGTGATAAGTAAAGTTGGCATACATCACATAAACTCAACTAAATTTAAAATGAACTATCATATATGGCGATCACTAAATCTAATATAAATTGTTTAATAAAATCAACTAAATTCAAAATGAATTATTGTAGATGTTGATCAGTAAATTTAGCATAAATTATCCAATAAAATCTATGAAATTAATAAATGAATTATTGTAGATAGCAATCAGTAAATCTAGCATTAATTATCCAATGAAATCAACTGAACAATATTATACATATTGACATGAATATATCCTATGGCTGGGGGGTATTGACATAAATATGTCCTATTGCTGGATGCATGTATAAAAGCTGCGCAATAGTATGATATCATAATGTGATGAGTTTAAAATTATCATGGATAGTTTTTGTTAAGTTTGGTATGGAATTGGCCAATCAAACAACTAAATAAAACAAGTAGCTTTTTTATTTTTAATCAAAAAAGCTACACTTTTCATAATTTTTCTAATAGGTTATTGTATTGTCATGGGAGATGCATAAATGTGCCAAATTTCAAGGCTTTAGCTAGCCTGGAAGGTAAACTTGAAACTTTTTAAATCAACCAAATATCAAATTACTCAACCGTAATAATATACCATATACTATGAAACTATATAGCATTTTCACTTCTTACATATAAAACTTTTTATTTTATTATGAAGTTAAAAATCTGGCTTTGAGGTTCATATGGACCCTTTCCCATCCACCTATATCTAAATTTTCAAGACTCTACACACTGTAGTTTTGACTGGGCATCATGCACACATACACACTTTTATTATCATAGATAAAAGTGATTATGCCAGGATTCGAACAACTGTCATTTTATAAAATTTAAGTTTAGAGCTAAAAGCTGAACTGATTATGCTAGATTTTTTTTAAAAACTCCATACTTTATTTATAAATAAATTTTAAGGGAAAGTAAGAGAGGAGGGCAGAATACAGGTGATTCAGCCAAGGGTAAAAAGGACTGGGGGTTTGGGCCACTAGAGTTCTAGCATTGGTGGGCTTACAGGCCATTTGATTCTCAGCCAATTAGTTGCCTCATCATGTATGATGAGCAATCTGATGGGAAAAGCCAAATGTGCATCTTTATAACATCCAGGGATTAGGCACAAAAATTTTGAGATCTGATGGAGCTGATTGGAAATAATCTGAATGGTCTTAAATACCAAACCTTTGTGGTGGGGGCGCTCATTGCTCAAGATCTTGGTGACAAGTGCACAGTGAATTACCCATACACAATAATGGTAAATGAAGGCTCATAGTTGGATCAGAGCCATTCTCAGGGTTTTGTGAAGAAAGATCCTGTGATGGATGTATTCCCAGTGGTGATTGTTTGCCTGATAGGATGTAACGTATTGTGGTCCAGTATTTTTTGAACATGACACATTTATAGTAATGGTGGGCCATGTCTGCTTCTGGTTCAGTGCATATGGGGCATTCTTTGTGCTGGTAGTCCAGCCCACTGTGCTTGCCCAATTTGAATGCCTGATTTAGGATCCGCCAGGTTACCAAATGCTACTTGGCCATTACCAAATGGGAGTTCAGGACCAAAATCAACTCCTTTGTCAGGTAGTTGATGTCATGGCCTTCAGTAGTTCAGTCATTTAGGATTCATGGATGGGTGGGCAGATTGCACCCCAGTTTTGGGAGCAGATCCTCATATTCTATCAGTATTAATTTGTACCTTATTTTGATTGACTTGGTTGCGTATTCATTGGCAATTTGGTTATACTCCTCCCAGCTCATTGTGGAAATCATTATGGAATTGTGTTCTTTGACATCCCTTTGAATTGGGTTAGCATCTCAGTCTTATTGCTCAAATGACCATCCGCTCTGGCGCATGGCCCAATTGCATAGTCACCAGTAGTTGGAGTACCTTTTCAGGAGGTTATCCACAGGTGGTGCGCCATCCATTCATGTATTGAGCAGGGGGAGACCAGCTCTTGGAGGGCTTGGGCTCTTGCCCAGTTCATGCCCCATGCTAGGGTTGGGCAGCGCATGTATGTCTGTGTTAGCTTCAGGAATGACTTCCCCCATATATGCCAGGCGTGAGATTCAAAGTCCAGGAGGCCCATGCCTCCTTTGTTCTTTAATTTTGACAGGGCTTCCAGTGGTATCAGTGCTGCCTTAGCCTTGAACCACAGGAAGGTTTAGAGCATTGTCCTGATTTTCTTCTCTAAGTTTAGGCTCATTGGCAGCACATGAGCTACATGCCACAACTTTGAGAAGATGAAGATGTTTATTGCCTGCACTTTCTCCTTGAGGCATAGTATGGCACTCTTCCAGCATGCCATTCAGATTGACAAGCTTGACAATACTTCCTGTTCATTCTCCAGTACCACTGTTCCCTTATCATTGAAAAATATCCTGAGGTATCAGATTATCTGGGAGTTCATGATTGGCATTATATCAGTTAGCGGGCTGAAGTTTGTGTTGCCATTCCTCATCACTTAGGTTTTTGCCAAGTTGATTTTTGCATTTGATACTAGCTGGTAGAGGTTTAATAGTTCCTCGGCGCCCTGGAGGTCAGTTGGTGAGCTTATGCCTACTACCATATCATCAGCAAATGCTAGCATCTTCAGTGGCATTTGGTTAGGGTGGACTAAACCCCAGAGCTTCACGTCCACTGCCACCAGTAGAATGTTGGCTGCAAAATTAAAGAGTATCAGTGACATAGGGTTGCCTTGTCAGAGACCTTGCCTGACAGGGATTTTGTTGGTTACACCATCTATGACAATCACCTTCATTACCAGGCCTGAGTACAGCATCATTATCCATGCTTGAAAAGTGTCAGGGATACCAACTGCCTTTAGTGCCTCATGAAGGAATGACCATGCTACTCGGTCATATGCCTTTTCCATGTCAAGGAACATAAGGTACCCCTGTTCAATGCCCCTCACATCCTGGAGTATGCTCTGGACTGAACCAATGCTGTCCCATATACTACAGCCTTTGATGAAGCCATTCTGGGCATTATGGAGCATGTGCGGTGCCATTGCCATCAGTTGATTAGATAGTATGTGCATGAGCAGTTTATAATTGGCATTTGATAGTGCAATTGGGCACCAGTTCTGAAGTTGGCGTCTGAGGCCCTTTTTGTACAGAAGTATGATTCAGGTCTCTTGGCCTTCCAGAATTTGCTGGCCATTTTGTAAACAGTGGTTAAAGAGGGCTTTGAGCTCCAGTATGATGTGGTCTCAGAATATGCTGTATATTTCTGCACACATATTGTCAGGGCCTGGTGCTTTCATTCTTGGTGACTCCTTTAGCGCCCTCTTAACTTCATTGATAGAGATTTTGGCAGATAGCTTGAAGACATATTCTGGCATACAGCCCTCCAGAGCTGGCTTGGCCAGGTCAATAAGGGTTTTTGACACCAATTCGCTTGTTTCTCATTGTCAGAAAGATCACTGTAGAATTGCTTGACCTCACTCTTGATTGTTTTAGGGTCTGTTGATACTCTCTCTTCCACTGTCTCCACTTCCTGTAACCTAGCCTTGGTTCAAATTTCCTTGAGGTGCTTCAGGCCCTCTTTGGTCATCATCCCCGCTAGGCTCTGATATCAGTAAGTTGCATTGGTCCATCTCTCTGAGTCTTGCTTCATCATTATGGCCTGATACTTTTTGTGTGTTGTTCAGTACTCGCTCCACCAGTCCTCACTGTCCTCCCAGGTGAGCCTCAGCCTTTCTAATTTAGACTTCAGCTGCTTCATGGTGGCAGTTTACTTGTAGGAGGTCACTTTTTTGAACTTCATACTATTGTGCTTCATTTTTGCTTTGATAAAGGTCCATTGTTCTAGAAGGTTCAACTCCAGGCAGTTGTCCAGATATGCTACCAGTTGATCCAGTCCAGCGTCAATCTTTCAGCGCCATTCCCCATCCCTCAGCGTGGCTGGTGCCAGTTGCCACTTGCAGTTCCTTGGAGGTTCATCAAAATCAATATCCACATGGATGACCATGTGGTCACTTTCAGCATTTATGCTAACCTCACTGTTGGACTTCATTGGCTTGAGATCTGATGACACTAGGATGTAAATCTAAATGTGATCCTGACAGTGGGGATCCAACGGCATCATATGACGACCACATCAAGTTGGCCAGGTCATCATCCTCTTCATCAATTGTTAGGCACATCCTCAATTTGACTAGGTAATCCAGCATCTCGTCAGCTTTACTGTTGGGATGTTCTCTCATCAGGAGTGTATCCTGGCTCACATTCATCCAACAGTTCAGATCTCCTGCTATTTCGGTTTTCACTTTGGATGGCACTTCCACTAAGAATTCCCAAAAAATACGGTTTTTGTGGAGCTTTGGGGGGTATAGACTGCTACTGCACATATGCTCTTTCCAGTTTCTCTGTTTGTAGCCATCACTATAAAGATCCTTCTGGCGTGAGTTTCTTCCACAAATTCCAGGTCTATTTTCTTGTCCATTGTGACGATCGCCACATGGTCCATCCAGAGGGCTTGGTAGCCTATTTGGTGAGACCACAGGTGGTTTTTTGCGTCACAGTTTGAGCTCAGTACCATTTCCTTTTAGTTACCAGCTTATGTTTCTGAAATAAAAATTAGGTCAATATTATTATTAGTTTTTAAATGGTGCATCTTCCTCCTCCTCATTTGTATGCTCGCCATCCCCCAAGCATTTGTGGTCACTATCCTCATTTCCAGCTGCCCAACCCACAGGTATGAGGTTTAGCATTGTCTGGGTTGTGGATCAAATCATGTACTGAGGTCTGGTTGGTAGATGATGGTGGCGTTGATGGTTGGCGGGGTGTATTACTCGGTTTTCAGGGTCAGTTGGTTGGGACTGGGATTGTATTCCCAGGCATCCTTTGTACTGGGAATATTGTCACCATCGTGCAAAGTTCAGAATTTTTATCAGCAATGAGTGTCTGAAATAGAGCTTGTAATATTTGATTATAGATAATCATTTGTGACAGTGAGTTAAAGAAAATGTGTAGAAATAGCTGCTTTTAACAATTTAATATAATTTGACATCAGCCTCATACTGTAAAAGGATGGATTATAAATTCAGAATTATGAATACAAGCAACACCAATAGATTAAATAACTGTTTAAATCCATTAATAGATCAACTTGCAGGTGTATTAATAGATATGGATGAAGCCATGGCTACCTACTAGTGTGATATATAATCTGGTAATAAATAATTAACTATAGATGGTGTATTTATATTGAGAGAAGGTAAGTATTAGCTATAAAGTGTTATTTAAAAGCCGTTGCATAAGGAAAGGTTCAAGTGGGAGGATAGTTAGACCTAATGAGTGGTTATGGATATTAACTTTGCTGGTTAAAACCTGCAAAGTTAGATTTGGTGACTGAATCAACATATCACATTGGGTTGGGCCACCAAGTATTATCCTAAGGGCTTAGAGATAAACTAGGTTATATAGTTGTCTATGAAGTTCCCACCATCAGAGCTTCAAGGTGAGTTAATGGGGGAGCTAGATAAGGTTAGCTGGTGCCTCCTCATGGTGCAACTGGGGAAAGCCTGTGGAAACATAGGTGAGTAGCTAACACCAGAACCTAAAGAGGTGCACTGGTTGGGTCCTGTAATGGCCTGAAAGGGATGTTGGATGGTCATGATGACCGTGCCAACCTGTTCTTGCAGGTGTCTACCACTCTTTTTGGGGAGAATACAGGCAGGAAGGGTGGAGTAAGAGTCAGACAATGAATCCTGTTACACTACTTCCCCATGAGCTGGGGTTGCGCAGGTGTGGACCCCAGGACAAGGGAGGGGCAATCTAGTTGGCTGCGCTTTAGTGCACCTGCCTACAATAATTGACACGGTTTGCTGGGTTAACCTGAAGCTCAGCTAGCTGATAGTCAGTTGGCATGAGCTGGCTGGTGGCAAACGTGATTATACTATAAAAAATCATGATCTGAAAGTGCTCCAAGGCTTTATGTATAAAAAGGTGCCAGATATCAAAACTCTTTAAAAAAGCAGGTGACAAGGGGAGGAGTTTAAGCTCCTCTTCCCTCAGAGGTCTTAAAACTGGGGGTCATCAGGTCTTGTCTCCAACAAGTGAGATGAGAGGCATATCATCTGTCCTGGTTTTTGCAGATGATCTTTGCAGTACTTAAACAGTGATAACTTGAGCCAGTTTAGGGGTAATGTGCTACACCCATTTGCAGTTAGGTCCACTTATGGTGGTGCACAGATATGTGCAGCCCTAGTGTGGTTGGGGGCAGTACCCCAAGTCTTCACCCTTTAAAGTTGGCTGCCCTGGGAGTTCCTTTAAACTTTATAAAACTCAAAGATGAGATAATGGCGAGTAACACATTGATATAGTTTTGGATAGAATTTATGATCATATATGACTTGATATCCTTGCAAAAGTGATAGCTTTTTGGGGTTAGGGTATAGGCAATACAGTTTCATAATGGGTTGAAGTGTGCCTGCAGTTTGAGTGTTAAAATTGATGTTTGGGCATCAGATTTAAAAGGGCACATTTATTGGCACTAAAGAAGAGCAAACTTTATGAAGGCAGTTACTCCAAAAACACATTGTTAATTGTTATATAAACAAATTTTCTATTAAGATAAAAAAGGGGAAAGCACACTATAGCCTTTAAAAACTTTCAGTGACTAAGGGGGCTCACAGATAATCTTCTCTCTTAGTAGTAGGCTTCTATTACTGGAAAAAAACTAATTTCTCTACCTCTGACTAACCCTTCATTATATACTTCATAAACTTCTGAGATCCTATTGGTGCCACATCTCTGGTAACTTAACTGTACTCATGATTAATAATGAAATTTCATAAAGGTGTAAAGAGGCCAATAAAACTAAGGCCTTAACTGTCATAATTCTGGCTTTGCCTGGATCAAACATCGCTTTACTATCATAAAAATAAGGTAATTGGGGAATTCAAAGAGGAGGATACCCCAGTGGTAGGATAGAGACCTCTACCGCTGCCTCCCCAAGTTTGATTCCATAAAGGTACTTTGGGTAGGGGAAACTTATGACTGTGTTGGCGTTGCGCACCAATGCCCTGAACCGAGATAGCAAATAGCTAAGGCGGTCCATGGAGTTCCTGGCCTATCATACGCCACACATGGAGGTTTTTCAGATTTTATCCTCCTTTCCCATTCATTTGATTTCCCCTTAATCATTGCTGTATCATCCCCAGGTTGGCCCACCTCAAATAAAATTTAAGGAATTAATTCCAAAACACTCATATAAAAGTAAAATTAATTAGCCTCAACCCTTGATAAACTAAAAAATAATCACCACTAGTTGGTAACATTCCCCAAAGGTTCAAAAGTCAATTGAACCTTTGCAAAAATTGCACCTGCACAAAAATGACTTGACTATAACTCAAAATTCATCAATTAAATCAAGGTCAAACTAACAATTGATCCTAAGCTCTCAAGGTTCTTATCACAGTTTTTATTGTTGGGCTGTTAGCAGCAGATATCATCAAGCTTTAAGAGCAAAACTTGTCGTAACTGATCTTGAGTGAATTGACACAATCTTACAAAGCCTTTCTTCCTAAACAATTTGGATAGATCTTAGAACCTGCAGGTGAAGAGGCAAATAAGAAATTCCCCATTCATAAAGTCTTGAGTTTATTTTACTATAAGCTCCCAATAAGATATTTACTGTTAAAATATGCTTTGGCATTTCATGGGCTTTACTTCTAGTTATGAACCCAACTGGTGCAGCCACCAATATCATAGAATTTTCTCTTGTTCTAGAGCCCTGAAACTGGCATTCCTTTCACTCTGTGTAGTTCTGTTATGTTATGGTTAAATGACATAATTGTGGGGAAGATTGTACTAAATAAGTTTGAGGATGAAGAGGCCAAGGGAATTGCTTGTGAACCTGCCTGACCTGAAGCATACCCTGGACCAATTCTAAGTAAGGGCAAAATATGCTTAAGTTAGTTCTGGGGGTGCACATAATATTCACAAGAGCATTACATCCTTGGCTCTGCAGTTTCCCAGTTAGTTTTTGAATTATACTGGGGCGTTACATTTGCTTGAAAAACGGGGTTTTGAATCACATTTGGTTTGACATAAAGACAAATCTGACAAAATTTTTAATTTTCAGACAATTAACTGAGTGTGAGCTTACTTGAGCTATAGTACTATAAATGATGGTAGTTTGCATTACAGGTTGGATTGGGTGTAGTGCCTCATCTATATAAATGACACCCTTGATTTTTTAACTTTAGTGTTTTGAGACCAATCTTCCTTGTTAGTCAACTTGTTTTAAATAAAACTACATTTGTTATAACTTATCAGATGGTCTCTTGGTCAACTCTTTGCAGACCTCCTGGAGGAGGTCTCTAACAATATAGGCCTTTTTATTTTGCCTAAACTAGCTATGGATTCTGTTTTCCACTTGAAAAAACCTGATCCATCCAAATCAAGGCGCCCAAGAACCCCAATACTGATCTGCACTTGTTTATGAACTTCCCCCTGGTGTCCAACCAAGTCCTCACACTTTTAGTATATTAATGATTTAACAATCTTATACACTCTCTCCTTGGGTCCTCTGTTTTTTAGAACCTTTTGTGATGCTCTCTTTTCTTTGCTGTTAGCATCTTGTTCCCTGGTCATGTGGCTGTTCAATCTGAACCATATTTTAAGTTATAATAGAATTAAATATACTCACTTGACATTAGTTGACCAACCCTTTTATTATACGTGCATGAAAATTATCTGCTTGGGTTTCCTTGAGCATGAACTGGTGCGTTGACCATTCATCATAGTCTTGATGCTGCTCACCACAGTGTTTGCATTTGGTTTACTTTTGGTGCATCTATGCGTTATTCTCACAATGGACAACTGGGAAGTTCCCACCCTTCCTACTTATACCTGGTGGTCACAGGACCTTTTAGATCCAGTTGGTGTGAATCTGAGACTCACCCCAGAAGTTTATTCTAAAAACCAACAGGTGCTAGCTTTCATTGCTCTGGAGGCTTCTATCAATTTTAATCTAAACTGTTACTGTCAAACCTCACGTGGGGTGAATTTTATGTATTGGCTGTCTCCTATGCTTCTGACTGGGTTTTATAAGTTTTCTGAGCACATCCACTTTTATGGAAAATTTGTGGAAGGTTTGGAACGTTTATAGATGAGCTTCACCCTGACGTGTCATCCTTCCAAATCTTTTATGAGTTTTTACTCTACATCAGACTGGACGCCTTTTGAAATTATATCAAATAAAATTTGCAACTAGGCCTGAACCCAGCCTATGTCTGTGTAGTTGAAACGTCATTTCTTTGTTCAATGTTAAACTTACATGAAAAAGCCCTGGTATGGCATGCTCGCCCTTCAAAACTTTAAACATCTGATCAAAGCTTTTTGTAGTGATTTTTATATCTCAACTGGAAAGGATGAAGGCAATTTGGCATTCATGGTTTTACCTGAGAAGGCTCTATAAATACTGGCCCTGAAAACTCATGTGCGTCTTTGAAATGGGATGAGTCTTATCCTTCCATTCCTTTGATTTTTGAAAAACTATAGAGTGGGCAAAGGTCTAGACCCTGAGTCTTTAGGAGATGTTTTAATTGATTTAGCCGCGATGATGTCACCCATAGAGGCCCCTATAAATATGGCATCTAAAACTATGAACTCTTTGAATGGGTGGGGCTTGCCAATAATTTCTCTTTGCTTTAAGAGGATTTGAGGGTGAGGCAAGTCTAGCACTAAAAATTAAATTTATAATTTATAATTTGATATGAATCTCCTTCTAAATCTTGTTCCTGGGGAACCAGTAAAATCATTGATGGGGCCTAGCGGTGATGGTTTTAGCTAAGGACAAGCAGCTATCTATCAGATTGTTAATGGTGTAGTTGACTTCCAAAATTCAGATTTAATGAAACAATATATATATAAATGAGACAATTATAAGCTCTTACAGGTCCATCTTGGGGCGGATTTCTGAATACCAAATCATTCCAAAGAACCCACGCTTGACTCCCATTATGATTTTCAGAACTCAGAAAGTTGAAAAAAAGTTTATTTTACAATATGCAAATGAGTTTGATACTGCTGAGGATTTTTGAGGTATGTGTACTCAGTAATAAGGATGGCCAATTATCCTTTTCCAATTTTTGATGCAATAACTTATCCTAGTGGCATGTTTATGATTGATGAAGATTTTAATGGAGATTTATTGGCTTTTTGTGATGAATAAGACTATCCTGGTTATTTTTTGATTTCTGCTACTCTTGCTTCCCCTGAGGGAGGTTCAAAACAACTAATTTTGTGGTTAAGGAAGCTCTGTTACTTTTGGGGAATAAGATCTAGCTGACTACCTTGAGTTAAATTATGTTCTTGGTGTTATGGCTAGGGAAGGGGCCTCCTAGGGTATTTCCACAATGAAGGTTCAGGGTTATGGGATTATCAAGTTAACAAAGTACCATTTGTCTGACCGCTTCCTGGAAGTCAAAGATCTCTTGTCCCCAATTATTTTGGGTGTGGGGTGGTGGCAGAAATTTGAAGTCAAAACCATCTTGAAAGATAATACTTTGACGTTGTCTCTGAAGAGTGGTCAGGAGTTGTTAATCCCCTTTGTATGAATCAACACGTAGGGCACTTTGCCCAATGGCCAAAGGTACACAAGATCATCCTTACACCTCTGCTGAAGCCCACTTTGGAGGTACCCTCACTTTCCTATCTTAAAGAGTTAAAATTTTTTGTTTGATGAGGTTTCTGCCTTGTCTTACCAGCTCATTCAAAGTTTAAATGTGATTACAAATACACTGTTGACCTGATTTGCATTTCCTCTCAAATCTACACTATAACTTTACAGGAGGAGGAAGGTTTGGATGTGTGAGTTAAATTGCGGTTAGAAAAAGGAGCCATATCTCAGCATAACTCTCTGATATTCTCCCCACTTCTCTTTGTGGAAAAAGCAGATGGTACTTAACACTCATGCATGTGTTATAAGAACCTGAATAATGACACCATACCAGATCTAATCCCAGCGGAGTCACAAATTTTCTCGTTATATGGAGAAGGCCAAAGTCTTCTACAAACTGGATTGCTTGATAACTTTTAATCAGATTAATGTAATAAAGAGGTGGGATTGTCTCACTACATTCCGTAGAAGAAAGGGTATTTTCTAATTCTAGGTCATGTTTTTTGGGCTTAAAATTGCACCTACAATTTTACAAAGTCATATAGTGCAGACTTGATGGAGAACATTTGAGAGTATTTGCTGTGGCATATATGGATATCATTCTAGTGTTCTTTTCCAATCAAGCATCCCAAGAGATTCACCTGCAGCAAGTGGTGGAGAACTTGAGGGCAGTGAACCTGACGATGAATATCACTAGATGTAAGTTTTTTAGGTCCAGGTCACCTTTTTGGGCAACATCGTTTTTGAAAAAGGCCACATGATCACTTCAGACAAGTAGAAGGCAAGTTAAGATTGCCCATCACCAGCTTTGGTTAATGATAAGAGGAGTTTTTTTTGGGAAATTGCATTTTCCTTAAAAAGTTCATGTTATTCTTTATGAGGTAACGGCGCTTTTATGTAAGGCAAGTGGGGCAAAGTTCTTTAGTGTTCCTTTGCACTGGAGGATGCCTTCCAAGAAGTGAAGTGCACCCTGCTTCCCACATTAGTTCTTCACCATGTGGACTCTGAGAGGAAATTAGTTGTTGCATTGAATGCTTTTGACTTTGCAATAGCTGCGGATCTGTTACAAGTGGGTGAAGATAATTGAAGCACCCTATGAAGTTATTTGATAAAATGTCCTTTTTTGATTTGATTAAAATGTTTATGACAAAGAATTTTTAGTTGTGGTGGAAGCAATGACCTATTGACATCATCGTTTAAATGGTTTTTCCCGCCCAATTCGCATTTGTACAGTTTACCATGATCTATTGTACTATTGCACCCCTCATGTCTTGACTCCACGGCAACCCCACTAACATGAGACCCTTTCCTAATTTGCATTCTCTTATGAGTTTATAAAGAACATGGAGAATGTTTTGGCTGTTGCTCTAAGGTGAGACCCTGCTTTAACTTCTGATTACAAGGGTGTGGAGTTTCACAGTACCCACTTGTTGATTCCTCCTGGTAAGATTTTATCCATAAATTCCTCAATCATGGAATGCATGTCAGTTCTTGCTTCTCTGGAGAAAATGGAGGAATATGGTATGTTCAGAAAAAATTGTTTTCATAGCCCTTATCAGCAGAATATAATATGGTTCTCGCCAAGAGCAAGTTAATCAGGAGGATATCACCAAGGGGTACCACGTAAAGGCTAAAATGGTAAGGTTACAGGGATGCTTATGGGTTCTAGCCAGACCGCACTGCCAGGAAAAATCAAGGAACACCATAATTGGATCACATTTGGGCATCCCAGGAAGGCGAAGACCTTGGAACTGATTTAACATATTTATAATTGGAAGGGGGTGACTGAAAAGGTTTTCAATATTCTAAAGAGTGCCTTTCTGAAATAAAATGAAACCAAAATTGTCATCTTGCGGGGTTGTTTGTACCATTCCAAAAGGCAGAGGGTCCCTGAATTTCCCTCTCAATTGATTTTAATGTGAGGCAACCTGCATCAGAGGGCTATGATGCTATCATGATAGTGGCGGAATAGTTTACAAAGTTCACTATTTATTCTGTGTAACACCACAATAGCGGCGTTGCAGATGGCTAACTTATTTTTTTCTCAATTATTTTTCTTCATGGGGTGCCCCAGGAGATTATTAATGACTATAAACCTCAGCTCACATCTGTGTTTTGGGAGAAGTTGTGCAAAACTCTTCAGATTCGTCCATGTCATTCTACTGCCTACCATCGCCAATCAGATGGGCATACAGAATGATTGAATCAGTGCATTGAGCAGTTCTTGTGATGTTACACTACAGCCAACTATTCTGATTGGGCTTCCCATCTTCCCCTGGACCAATGTAGTTATACTCAACACCCAGCATGCTTCCATTGGGTGTTCTCCCTTCTTCATCAACTATAGTTTTAATCCCTCTTTTAACATGGAACCCAGCAGTGGGTCCAAGGTGGAAGCAGTGGTGGACTTCGTCAAATACATAAAAAATACACCAAGGGATCAATACCAATTTGGATGCCTCCATGAAGGTATATAAGGAGAATGCATATAGTAAGAGATGGGTGAGCCAGCATACAAGGAAGGAGATCTCGTGATGCTGGATGCCAGAATATTCCAATCAAGCAACCATTCAGAAAACCGAGGCAAAGGATAATATGACCTTACCACATTGTCAGAAAGATGAGTCATGCCTTGTACCAGTTAACTCTCCCAAGCATCATTTCAGATCTTTGTGGTATTTTATGAAAGTAAAATGACCTTGTTTGAGAGTCCTGCCTGAGGCTTCAGAGTCATACCTTTTGGAGAAGACCTCAGAGTAGGAAGTAGATGAGGTTGTGGCCTCTCATCATGTAAGAAGAGGACTGGAGTACCTAGTGTCATGGAAAGTGTTTGATGTGGTGAAGAACAGCTGAGTTCTATCACATGACTGTGCCCATCCCTAAGACCTCATTGATGCATTCAATGAGCTTTTCCCAGAAGCATCAGGGCTTAAAGCCAGACCAATTGTCGCCGCCATGAAGTTGGCCTCATCCACAAGAACTTTTCTCTGGCTGAGGCCCCTGGAGGAGGGTGGAGCCTCAAAAAGACTGGAGGATAATGTCATGGTTGAATGACATCATTGAAGGGACAGATTGTAGAAATAGTCAGAGTGTGAAGATGCCAAGGAGATAATGCTAGAGAACTTGCATGACCTGAAGCACACCCTGGACCAACGCTATATATGGGTAAAATATGCTCAAATTGGTTTTTGGGTGCGCATATGGTTGCAGGAGCATTACATCCTTTGCTCTGTGGTGCAACAGTTTTTTTTGAATCATGACAGTGTTGAATATTTGGGCTGTAGATGGATGGCTGGTCCTTCTTTGTCCGTGGGGCAGAGTTTTGGGCATCTGTTGTATGAGGACAACAGATAGGATGGTGATTTAGAATTTAATTTAAAGCTTATTGTTGGCACTTCAATAGTATACATTGTCATTTCACTTGGATGATGGCACGCCGCCCTGATCTTACTGATCCCAAGTGAAAATTGACTAATATAAAAAATGAACGTACTAAACAAAAAAGTTTATAAATTAAATTATAAACAAATCCAGTAGTGAAAGGATATTTTATTAGTGTAAATGCAAAGTTATTTATAGGGTTCGATGTTAACCACATCTTACCCATGACGCCTTACTTTCAGTGACCCTTGGCCACGTAAAAAGTTTGTAATGACATCTACAAATACTTTGACTCAGGGCATCATGCTCAGCCTCAGAGTCAGAGTAAACACCATCATCATCCTTGAAATGGCATTTCGTCATACCTTCAAAATAGCTGAACCAATTCACTTTCATGTGCAATTGGCAGCACATACCAAGGCGATTTGTATCACTAATTAGTAATTAATTTGATTGAAAACTTGACTGACATTAAAAACTAATTTTGACATAGACCAACAAAGCCCACGTGCCTGAGTCATTAAATCAAACTTAAATTTAAGTTTGACCTAACCAACAAAGCCCTCAGAGCCCATGTCATCATAGTCAAATATAATTAAGTGAAATTGCTAGGCCGCGAATTCTAAGCTTTGCATAAGCTTAGAATATACCTGGTCCATAATTGCTAATATCTGATATGATCCATAATAAGTTTCTAAACAGCTAACCTTATTATGTCCCTATCAAATATCTGACGATTAGGTCCAGTCAATTACTCAACACTTCCCCCGCCTTGACTGGATATAAGCGGTGGGTACCCTTCTTCTCAGTTCACAATGTCTGGCTTTTCGCGCTCCTCCAAGTATGAACGTTATCTCAATAGCCTTTCTGCCTCAGACTGATGAGCCTTCCTAAGGCTAAGCAAGTCCATGCGGCGAGCTATTGTCAACTTGGGCGTGTTGCCCATGGTTCCTCAAGCTGGGTTGACCAGCTACACTTCAACAATACTAGAAAGTTCAGTTTTGCAACCTGTTGTGATAGCACCAATTGATCAACCTGAACAAGCCTCCGTGGCTTCAGGTGCAATTAGTCAAACATCCTGATGGGTTGAGCGGGATCCCCTTTTGACATATTTAGTATCTCTTTGGCCTTCAGAAGCTGTTCAGTCCAAAGAAACCCTGATCCAAGATCAATTTGCTTCAGATGGGGATCTTCTTCTGGACTTCTTGTTTTTGCTTTTTAACGTCTTCCCTTCAAAAAGTCTTGCTTCCTCTCTTTGCATGGGCAGTGTGGCTTCATTGGGTCTTGAGCTTGACTCAATGTCAGAGCTTGTGAAACCTACTTGTCATCTGCACTTGCAACTGGTCCTGAGGTTGCCGCTTACGATATCTTTGAGGCCAACCAGGCCCTTATTTTTGCTAACTCTGTTGCTAGGATTTGGTGTGAACCCGCTTTGGTTCATACCAATTTTCATGTCGCGTTGGGCCTCAAGACTGGGTTTTGAAGGATTGGCGCATCCTGGTGCTATACTGAGCCCTTTGTAAGAGCTTGGCTAAGGGGCTTCCTGAGAAGTTTGTCCCCCAGATGGCTCTTTTAGGTGCATGTGTTTGCTTCCCTCCTTTGTTGCTCCCCACTGATACTGTGCCCAACATGCGCAGGGTATTAGATGAGGCCCATTCCCAAATGTTTCGCGTGAAGGAGTTCCTCCCCTCCATTTACCCTTGCCTTGAGAGTCTTCTTGCCGATTGTGTCTTCCTTTTGGTGGCATTTACTCCAGAGTTGAATCTCTCCCACCTATTCCAAAGTCCCTACCAATGGACTTTCCCTTTAGTTTGATGGCCTTTCCTAAGCTGACAGGGCCAGCGTGCCTGGTGCTGAGCTTTCTTGGGTTTGGCACATCTCCGCCAGGGTCTAGATAGTCAGGATTTGTATGAAATTCGCCTCTCTCCAGTTCCGTTGCACTCTCCTCCCCCTACCAAAGAGGGGGAACCTAGTTCTAATGCCAGCGAGGCATCAACAAAATAAACTCTATGGCTTGCAATTATTATTATTTTTTCTTTTTTACTTTTTATTTTTTTATTATTTTTTATTATTATTATTTATATATATATATATATTTTTTTATTATTATTCTTTATGATATGGATGAAGGAACTTAGCGTGTACTCAATTCACAACCCAGCCACCTTGATCCTTAATGGTATATACATCTTCAGATGATTTCTCCAAAATGATAAATGGACCCTTCCAGAGTGAGGCTAGTTTGTGTGCGCGGCCTGCGCTATGAGTGTCACAATATACTACTAAATCTCCTTCATTAAACTTATTCACTGTAGCCCATTTGGCATCATCATAGCTCTTCTGAATAGTTTTTTGACTAATTGCATTTTGATAAGCTTCTGATTGCAACTTGATTAGGGTCTTTGCCAGTTGCTTGACATAGTTATTTGGGTTAATTGCGTCAGGTGAACTGAGTACTGAGTATAATAATGGAGGTAGAGCGGGCTGTCTACCATACAAAAGTTGAAATGGAGAGTGGCCTGTGCTGCTGTGGTGTCCAATATTGTATGCAAACATGGTCGCACTAATTGAAGTTGCCCATTGTGAAGGCGCCAAGGCTGCGTTTTTGCGTAAAATGCTGACTAAAGTGCCATTCACTCGCTCTACCATACCATTAGTCTCAGGATGGTATGGTGTTGACAACACTCCTTTGATAGACATCAACTCATTTAGCTGTTGTACCATTTGGGCAGTAAAATTCGTGCCATTGTCTGTCAATATCTTCTGGGGGCATCCGTGCTTATAGATAATATTATCCATAATGAACTTGGCAGTAGTTAGGGCCCCAACGTCTCAAATTGCTTTTGCTTCCACCCATTTTGTTAGATGGTCAATAGCAACAATTATGTATTTGTTGCCTAGGCTACTCACAGGCAAAGGGCCAATTACATCAATTGACATGGTATGCCAGGCCCAGTCAGGTTTGATCAGCTGATATTTCACATCTGACTTCATAGGTTTTGCAATTTGGCATGAATGACATTTCTTGAGCACATCTTGGATATTGAATCGCATGGAATCCCAATAGTAACTGGCTCAAAGTAATTCTAGCATCTTAGTCATTCCCCCATGTCTGATGGCCTTGTGTGCTTGTGTAATAATCTCCATTTTGATTGGAAGGTTTTGGGAAGATTTGATGATGCCCCATCGGGCATAAGTTTGTATAGAACTCCATCTCAATATTTGGTGTCAATTAATGCTTTCTCAATCGCTTTTTGGACTTTGGGTGGCTCATCTTCATATGTTTGATTAATCATTTTTTCATGAAGCTCATCAGCCAAATTGCTCAGGACAGCTACAATGGGGAGTCGCGATAGTCCATCTGCATTTTGATGGGCTGCTCCAGCTCTGTGAATAATTTCATAATTGTACGCTTGTAATTTCAGAGCCCAGCGGGCTAAACGTCCTTCAGGTTCCTTGAGATTATGGAGCCATCATAATGAGCTGTGATCTGTTACTACTTGAAACTTGGTGCCATGAATGTAAACCCAAAATTGTTTACAAGCATAGATGATGGCCAGGCATTCTCTTTCAGTCACCGTGTAGTTACGTTCATGCTTATTCAGCGTCCTGCTGCAATAAGTGACTGGATGCTCCTCTCCATCATCCCCAATCTGTGATAGTACACCACCAACTGCAGTCAATGAGGCGTCAGTTTGTATGATAAAAGGCTTGCTGAAATTGGGATATTGGAGGATAGGCGCTGAGCTCATTTTGTTTTTCAAAGCCTGAAGGCTTGTTGGCATTCCTCTGCCCAGCAAAAATGAACTCCTCCTTGTAGCAAGTGGAATAGAGGCTTGGCAATCTTTGTGAACCCTTCCACAAATCTTGATAGTATCCTACCATGCCTAAGAACACTTGGACATCTCTCATACTCGTCAGAGGTTGCATTTTGTTAATCGCCTCCACCTTTTGAGGCTGAGGCTGCAAGCCCTTGGAATCAATGATGAACCTGAGGTATTCCAATTGTTCTTTAAAGAATTGGCATTTTCTAGGTTTTATCTTCAGATTGGCCTTCAGCAGACATTTGAACACTTGCTTGAGGTGCTCCAGATGTTCAGAAAATGTTTGCAAAAAGACATTGATGTCATCCAGGTACACCAGAACGCAGGACAATTTAAGGTCCCCCAAGATCGTGTCCATTGCGCGCTGAAAGGTTGCTGGAGCATTACACAGCCCCTGGGGCATGCGTGTCAGTTGAAAAAGCCCTTGAGCAGCAATCATCGCGCACTTTTCCTGCTCCTCTGGTGGCAACTCAATTTGCCAATATCTGGAGATGAGGTCCATTGCGGTAAAGTACTTCGCCCCTCCCAGATGGTCCAGAGCATCATCAATTCTGGGCAAATGGATATGAATCCTTTTTTGTAATGGCATTGAGGCATCAATAATCAATCACAACTGATTGCTGCCATCTTTCTTTTTTATGATTAAAATGGGGCTGGCCCACGGGCTTTTGGAAGGCACTATCATTCCGCTTTTCAGCAATTTGTCTAACTCTTCACTGACTATTTTGTTACTGGCTCTGGGGCGCCGAATTGGCCTCATTCTAATAGGCATATGATCCCTGGTATCCACAAAATGCTGAACTCCTTTTGCACAACCTAAATCTTGGTCATCTTTGGCAAAAATTTTGGAGTATCGTTCAAACAACTCTAGTGCTTCATCCTTCTGTTGTTCCTGATAATCTGGTGAATGATTCTTGGGGTATTACTGCATGTGCCCTGAGGGCTTGGGTTGGTAAGCCAAACTCAGATAAATCACCAAATTTGACAGCTGATATTAACTCATCCCTTGGAAGTAGGTGCACAAAAGTGACTACTTGAAATTTCTTGACCTTAATATTTCAGCTGGTCAAATTTGCTAGTAAGACATCAATCTCTCCATGCCCCAGTATAAGTATTCCAGGCGCCACACTAGGTTCCATTGGAGAATGATGCCATGGGGGTACATGACCTCCCCATACAGTCCTTCTGGAATATCCAGTGTAGTCCCAGTTCTCATAACCAGTTGATGGCCTGGAGCTATTGTCACATCCTTATTCACATGTAGAGGTATTCCTTGATTTTTGTTTATGGCAGTTGGCATGGGGCGGCTTTGATTCCCCCGCTGAATATACCCTACTGGTATTATCCCATCAGCATAAGATATATTGATAAAATTCCTATGATGGCTTGTGGGCTTTGTATTGTTGTGAGAGTAATAAATTGGAAGTGATTGGCCCAATATTGTCAAGATGTTTTCTTTAAAATTGCATGAGATCCCATAGGTCCTTAAAAAACTAGTTCCAATTAATATGTCATAATTGGCGTTTGGAAGCACTATAGCAGGTGCAGCTACTACCAAAGCTCCAAATCGTAGTGGCAAAGCGCTGTAAGCTCCTTCACTCTTAGTGCTGTTAAGGCCTGCGGTCCCATATTCTTGATGATGGTCAATATCTGGAGCTATTTTCAGTTTCTTAACCAGCTTTGTGGAAACAATGTTTACAGGTGCTCCGCTATCAACAATAGCTACAACTTTAACCTTGTTGACTAGGATATCCACGTAAGTGCACTCAGAATAGTAAGAATCAATAGAGTTTACTAAATGAATATGGGAAGAGTCCAAAGAGTTAAGAGTGTGCTTCAGAGTATTCCAATACTGGGACATTCATTGATGAATGTGTCAATTGGCATTGCTATATTGACCCCTTTCAGGCTTGGGGTATCTGCTGCATTGCTCAGCCCATCAGCTGGAATATTCTCAAGTATTTGTTGCACATAGGGTTTAGCGACTACCTCAGAGGCTTCAGGTATGACAACCTTACTCTGGGAGCGAGTTACTGCATGTACGTTTGAGAAATCTTCATTTGATACTAAAATAGAATTGATTTCATTGTCTAACAAGGCCCCATGGCCATTGTTTTCTTGTCAATTGGGTGGGACTAGTGTCTTAGGCACAATAGAGCGTCCCGCATCTATTGTGCTTGTTCTTTTCCCTCCTCTTGCACGGTGTCAGGAAGGACTATGTTGACATTTTGCTGATGGCATTGGGAAGCATAGTGACCTTTATGATGGCAATTAAAGCAAGTAATTTCACTCACTGGCTGTGGGGCTCTTGCATTTGAGTTTTGCTCATTTCTTATAGGCGGATTACTGTCAATCTTCTTATTGGTTTCAAAGGGCTTTCCAGCAAAGGCAGCAGTTCCCAATTTGTAACCAGTATTAGGAGGGCCATAATTTTTTGAGCATCTGTGCAAGTAGTCAACCAATTCAGATGTCACAAGGTTTTGCATGAAAGCAGGCAATAGGGTGTTTGATAGATTAGGGTAAGGTTCTACTGCATGCTCTAGTGCAATCTTGGCATCAAAATTGACCATAGCCCGCGCGCCTAAGAGAACCTGAGCTTTGCAATAGAATTGATCTGCAAATTTGTCAATTGCTTCATCTTTCTTAAAGCTGATGTTCATAAACTTGGATTTTCTGGTCAACATCCGTTCTGGACCTCCAAATTCATGAAGCATGGCCTCCTTGACTTCGGCATATGTTGGATTTTTGTTAATGTGAGGCATAATCAACTCAATGCTCCACTCATCCAAGCAGTTAATCATGGTGGCTGCTTTGTTGCGGTCGCTGGCCCCATGCATGGCCATTTCAAAACGTTTGACAAATGTGGTAATACTTCCATTCTTGTCAAAGGCTGGCAGGTTTGCTGGTTTATAATTATCGCTTCCCCATTCCTGGTTATCACGATTATTTCTAGGTTGACTAGAGCCAGGCGTACTAGGGCGTTGGGGCATCATATCCCAGTTTGAGGTGCTAGGGTTGGCCAAAGCAATCATATTGCTAGGCAGTTGTTGACGTGGCCCAGCATCCATTTCAGTAGCTATTTCTGAAGCTTCGTCCTCATAATATTTGGAAGAATTTCCAGTCAAGTGGGTTGTAGCACACTGACAACGCCCATCATCCAGAGCTCAAATTTGCTCGTTGATTTCGTTTTCCCAATTGACATGATTTCAGTTTTTTAATTTTAATTTTGCAATTTCCTCATTCAGGCTAGTAGTTTGTAGCTGCAAGGTGGAAATCACTTGGTTCTTTTCTTTTATGGCCTTCTTGCACTGATTCAATTCTCCATGGAGATTATTGTTTGACTCATTAATAACATTAACATCATCATTGAGATTATTGATCTGTAGATTAAGATGATCAATAGAGTCTCAATTTTTTTCATTTTTCGCCCATTGGTCCTCAAATTGTGTTTGCCAGTAATTGATTTTTCTGGTGTATTCATCCTTCATCTGCGAAATTTGGGCGCTCAGGCATCGATACTGGTCACAGAATTCATTGTTATGGTTTAACTGTGCCTCTTGGGCTTTGTGATTAAGCCTCATGGACTCTGAAGCATTAATAGAAGTCTGAGTGATATTGCTGACCCAAGATTTGGTGACTCCTCTTTCCTCTAAGAAATTTTCAAAGATAGGATGCAATCTGTCATTTAGCTCTTGTGCTAATACTGCTACCCGGTCATTAGCCCAAGTGGCTAAGTTGTGATTTGCCTCCAAACTTGAATGGACCTCAGCGAAGTTGGCTTCCAATCGCTCATTTAGAATTTGGCCCACCTGGCTGGAGTTGCGAGAGAAGTTCACTAACTCAGTAATGGCTGCATGATGGTGGGCGATTGTCATCTGAGAATTTCTAGAGGTGGGATGTACAAATTCAATTAAGTATTGGGCGATATTCTCTATCCCAATTAAATTGTTTCAGATCTGAGCTACACTTAATTGATGATGAGCAAGATATCTCATCCACAACACATCTTGCTGTCATTGGCAGTAAAAAGGGTTGCTACTATTGTCCATGGGCCCTTGTCCTAATTGATACCCTCTTAACAACTGCTGCTCAAGACGTTCCAGCTCTTCAGGTGAAATGGGATTGTCAGGATAGGTAATAATGGGTACTTCTTCCCAATTAATCTGGGACACAGTCATTTCAGTGTTCCCATTGGGGCCAGCGATGGTTCTGAATAATTGATTGGGATTGCTCCCCTGTTCAGCGCGATCACCATCTGTGGTCCCAGCCATGAGCGCCACTTGTTGAATATTTGGGCTGTAGATGGATGGCTGGTCCTTCTTTGTCCGTGGGGCAGAGTTTTGGGCATCTGTTGTATGAGGACAACAGATAGGATGGTGATTTAGAATTTAATTTAAAGCTTATTGTTGGCACTACTTCAATAGTATATGTTGTCATTTCACTTGGATGATGGCACGCCTGCCCTGATCTTACTGATCCCAAGTGAAAATTGACTAATATAAAAAATGAACGTACTAAACAAAAAAGTTTATAAATTAAATTATAAACAAATCCAGTAGTGAAAGGATATTTTATTAGTGTAAATGCAAGGGTTATTTATAGGGTTCTGATGTTAACCACATCTTACCCATGACGCCTTACTTTCAGTGACCCTTGGCCACATAAAAAGTTTGTAATGACGTCTACAAATACTTTGACTCAGGGCATCATGCTCAGCCTCAGAGTCAGAGTAAACACCATCATCATCCTTGAAATGGCATTTTGTCATACCTTCAAAATAGCTGAACTGATTCACTTTCACATGCAATTGGCAGCACATACCAAGGTGATTTGTATCACTAATTAGTAATTAATTTGATGAAAACTTGACTGACATTAAAAACTAATTTTGACATAGACCAACAAAGCCCACGTGCCCAAGTCATTAAATCAAAACTTAAATTTAAGTTTGACCTAACCAACAAAGCCCTCGAGCCCATGTCATCATAGTCAAATATAATTAAGTGAAATTGCTAGGCCGCGGATTCTAAGCTTTGCATAAGCTTAGAATATACCTGGTCCATAATTGCTAATATCTGATATGATCCATAATAAGTTTCTAAACAGCTAACCTTATTATGTCCCTATCAAATATCTGATGATTAGGTCCAGTCAATTACTCAACATTTTTCACTTGGGAAAGCCCAGGCCCTCCAGATCAAGACGCCCAAGAACCCAATACTGATCTGCACTTGGGTATAGACTTTCTCCTGAGGGTCCAACCAAGTCCTCGTACTTTTAGTATATTTAATGATTTACACAAATTTTGTACACTTTGTCCTTGGGGTTCCTTTGTAATGACACCTTTTAAGGTGCCCTATTTCCTTTGCTTTTAGTGGCTTGTTCCCTGGTCATGTGGCTGTGCATTCTGCACCACCTCCTAGGAATGAGAGAATTACAGATACTCTCTTGTCATTAGTTGATCAACCCTTTTATTATACATGCATGAGAATTATCTGCATGGGCCTATCCTTGAAATAAACTGGTGCTTTTGCCATTCATCATGGTATCAATGCTGCTCACCACAGTGTTTGCATCTGGTTTACTTTTAGTGCATCTAAGCGTTATTCTCACGATGGACAATTGGGAAGTTCCCGCCCTTCCTTCTCATACCTAGTGGTCAAAGGCCCTTTTAGATCCAGTTGGTTTGATTCTGAGACTCACCCCAAAAGTTTTTTTAGAAAACTAACAGGTGCTAGCTTTCATTTCTCTGAAGGCTTCTATTACTAAAAATTTAAACCATCCTGTTCATCCTCACATGGGGTGGATTTGCTGTATTGACCGTCCCCCAGTGCATCTGACTGGGTTTTATCAGCGTTCTGAGCACAGCTGCTTTTATGGAAATTTGTGGAAGGTTTAAACATCTTCTGGATGAGCGTCGCCCTGATGTTTTATCCTTTCAAACCTTCTATGAGTTTATCGCTCTGAATCAAACTGAACTCCCATTAAAAATATATTTAAATGCATTTTGCAACCAGGCCTAGACCCTGCCTATGTCTGACGTAGTTAAAACATCATTTCTTCATTCAACATTGGATACTTACAAGAATAATGTTCTGGTATGGCATGCTCCCCCTGCCAACTTTGATTATTTGATCTAAGCTCTTTAGGGAATTATTCTGCTTTAACCAGAAAGAGGAATGTAATTTGGTCATCATAGTTCCACCTGAGGAGGCCCCTAAAAATATTGCTTTGAAAACTCACGTGCATCTTTGAAATGGGAGGATTATTATCCTTCCATTACTTTGATTTTGTAGAAACTCTAGGTTGGGCAGAGGTCTAGTCCCTGAGTCTTTAGGAGATGCTTCAGTCAATTTAACCACAATGATGTCACCTGTGGAGGCCCTATAAATATGTAACCAAAGTTTATGTATTCCTCAATGGGTGTGGCAGTAAATCAAACAGGGTCTCACTCAGTTTTAAGGGAATTTGATGATTGGGTGAGTCTCACCTAGGATCTAAAATTAATAAACCATATGATATGATCTCCACTATGAACCTTTCCATGGATCTAGATGAACCCATGTTGGAGGCCCTCACTGTGATGATGTTGGATAGTGACGATCAGCCAGCTATCAGATCAGGTATTGTGCCATTAAATGCTGTAGATGCCATTTTTATCAGAAATTATATCTACAAATAATCTAGTCATAAGCTCTTATGGGTCCAGTTTAAATCTGATTTATGTGTACCATATCACCCCTGAGAACCTGCGCTTGATTACCACTATAATAACTGAACTAAGGAGGTTGAAAAATAGTTATTGTTAAAATATGCAAATGAGCATGCTACTGCTGAGGATTTTGTGGGGGTATTTGTCCTCATTAGTAATGTTTGTCAGACAATTGTCATCTCAACTTTGGCAAAAGAGTGTCTTGGACAAGAATTGTCCCAATTTATCAAATACTTTTTATCCAATTACAAGTCCAATCTCGTGATAATAACATTTCAGATGGAATAATGACAATATTGGACTAAGGGCCTGGTCAATTTCCTGGTGGAACCCCTCAAATTGGGGTAACACTTTTGTTAATATCTCTCGGGCAAATAGCACAAGTTCAAGCAGTCATATTGTACCAACTATGCAATGGAATCAGGGGAGTCCAGCGAAGTTCCTCCCGTTCCATTAACAACTTAGTCAAACCACCTACAGTGGGATCACCACCTTTTATAGCCTTAAGGGGGTCCACACAGGTGTAAAAATTTTCCCTCATGGTAGGTAAATCCACTATCTCAAGTCCTTGCCAAACGGACTGATCCTACCAGCAACCAACTTTTCATTAGTCAATCCACAATAGTAAGGCAAATTTCTAAGCTCTGATAGGTCAAATTTCCATATTCCCTAATTTGGACCTTACTAATCTATTCTGAGCTTAGCATTGATTTTCCTTTGAACCTCAATACAGTTTAAATACTGATTGTTAAGATATTGAGAGGGTTCATTTTTCTTACCCCGTGCTGCAACTAATAAAAATAAAAAAACCAGCTTTTAGTTTTTATTGTTTTTACCTTTCAATATAAGTAAATTGTTTGTGAAATCCAGTGGAAATTGGCAACTGTGAGCAACAACTAGCTGGTTCCACATTTTGGTGGCCACTACATGGGGCTCCTGTACACCACAAAAAAATCAACTAAAAATGGAGGCTTTCAAAGTGAGTAGCCCTCCAACTATTCCACCTAAAAATGAATCAAGAACAGTTACCCTTGAAAAGAAACTAGCAAGCGCTTTATACCATCTTAAAGAGCTTTAGCAGCGCCCATTAAAAACCCTCTTAAATATAAGTTCATCCCCAGTGAAGGGAGCATTGCTTCATTTGTGTATGTTTATGAATCTGCCATGCAAGGTGTGACTGATAGGCAAAAAATTAACCACATCCTTCCTTGCCTAAGTCGCTTGGCACAAAAGATGATAGTCCCGTATATGGACACTCTACACCTGGGCAAAGGTTAAGGAGGCTCTTTTGGCTGAATTTGGTTCAAATCAGAGTCTAAACGGGGAAGAACAGGCCTTTATGCGCCTTAGCATGTATGAAGGCGAACTGACCGCTGCCTTTACTGAGCAGTTTTACCTTCGCTACACAAAGGTTGTCAACGTCTAACATGTTAACACTTAATGATGCCATCGCAGCCATGTTAACTGGGTTAGCTTCCCAACACTCTATAGCCATGCATATTATTTCAGTGAAGCACAACTTCAAGAACATCTGCAACATAAAAGAGGCTTTGTTAGACGTTGCTGATTTCCATACATATGCAACAACAAATGATGCTGTGGTGAAACCTCCAATTCTACCATTAGGGAGCTTTCTCGTGTAGGACAGTTGGGGGTGAGCCCACCTGTGCCTATCCACCATGTGAAACCTGCTCCTTCAATGTGACTTAAAGCAGATATTACTCCTTCTTGTAGATCTGAGACCTGTAAGGTAGTTAATACCGTACTCCCACAAAAGCTTACTAAAGCTGATGTGCCTTCCCTTCAGCCAAGCTGGTAGTTGCTCGCCCTAATGGTAACCCCTGTAACTTTAAAGGATTTGCTGGAAATCCGTATGGGATGAAGATAGCTACCCAACCACATATACTTGTCCCCCCTACTTTAATTGCAACTTTGCAATTGTTGATAATACCAGTGGGGATGAATCTGAGGGGGTTTATGATGATGTTGGTTACTACATATTGGGAGCACCCACGGAAGTGGAGGTCCATGATTAATTGAATGCTGAAGGAGTAGATGAGACCATCATACCTGAGGAAACGTACCTCAGCTAAGCTCTAGTATGTTCCAAAGTTATTGACACTGCCAGCGATGCCAGTCAGTTCTTGGCTGGCTTGATTCTTCCTCTTCAGCAGATCCATACCATGAAATCCATCCTGGATAAATACCCCAAGACTGCTTATATACTAGCCTACACTTTCCAGCTCAAGGAGGTCTTGGCTCTGTCTTCTAACTTTAAATGAATACTCACCAAGGTGGAAGTGGTCATAAAAAAGTCTGGATAATGGCCATCCTGGATACTGGCTCCCCAGTTAACGTAATCTTTTCTAAGCTTATCAAAAAGATAAAGCTAGCGACTGAATTGGAGTGCAATCAAAAATTTAGAACTGCAGGCCTGAACAACACCTGTGCCATTGGGGCATACTCTTCCCTTCCCATTCAAATTGGGAAGCTCATCTTATTATCAATCTCAGTGGCCTTAAACAACAACAACTAAGACATGCTCATAGGTACCCAATTTATGATTAAATTTGATGGTATTAACAACATGAAGAAAAGTTTCCTCTCGTTACTTAACTATGAAGTCCCTTTAAATTTATCCAATAAAGACCCCAGCAAGAATGAATAATCTTGCATGGTTAAATGCCCCTTTTCCGTTATGATTTCTTATTATTCCACCTCTGGGCGCAACACAAAGAAATTTCCCAATTCAGTGGATTCTAGGGACGGTATCCCTTTCTATGCTGAAGACAAGGTCTTGATTAAGTCTGGTGAACAACGAGTGGTTGACACAAAGATCACGCTCCAAATACCACACCATTGCTTTTTGAACCTTGTAAGTCTGGAGGGCGTTAGCCCCTTGAAGCCTCAGGTATTTCCTGAGATATTATACCCAGCCTACCAGAGGCTGATTACTATTTTGTTGGGGAACCTCACCGGAAAGGACATGGTTAAGAGAAAACACCTGGAGATTGGCAGAAGCTTATTGGTCCCCATAGAGGGCATTAAACGTATTCAAATCATTGGTTCTATGATGGATTTGGGTTTGCCTATGGATAACCTGGTATGTACCTTACCCAACGTACATATCTTGGACGAGCTGACTCCAGATGAGCTTAAAAATGTCCATACTTTACTAGAATGATAAGGCGACATATTCTTAAAATCAGATACTGACTATGGCCACATGAAGGACTAGAGCCACTGCATCAATGTGGGTGATGCCCATCCCATTCAGTCAAACCTTACCGCAAGTCAAAGGTGAAAGAACATCAGATGAGGACTGGACTTAAGCATTTACTAGACGCGGGGTTACTAGTTCCATCTCAAAACCCTAAGTATTCTCCCCTCTTGCTAATTAAAAGGAAAAATGGAGGTCATTGGGTAGTCATGGACTACCACAAACTAAATTAACTCAATAAAAAGGACAGTTATCCCATCCCCACATTGATGATGCCCAGGCACAACTTTCTGGATCTAACTTCTTTTCTTCAATGTGCTTGGCTAGCGGTTATTGGTAGATAGACCTTTCGCCACAAGACCAGGAGAAATGCGCTCTTATTTTCAGTGAGGGTCTTTTCCAACCCACCCATTTACCTCAATGGTTGTGCAACGCACCTGCAACCTTCCAGCGCGCTATGGATCACATCTTGCAGGATTAAAAGCTAAGTTGTCATCGTCTATCTTGATGAAATCATAATGTTCTCAAAGACCTTCAACAAACATCTTGATCATCTGAAGGAGGTGTTTCAACGCTTATGTGAGTCAAATATGAAGTGAAAACCCTCAGAGGGTACATTCTTCCAAAGGAAATTGGATTTTCTTGGACATGCCATTTCTCAAGAGGGAATTTAAAACATACTGGATAAGGTCAAAGAAATCTCAAAAATGTTTCCTCATAAAAATCTAAGGGATATTCAAGTATTTCTAGGGATGATGGGGTATTACCACCAGTTTATCCCTAAGTTCGCCCAGCTCAGAGAGCCACTTGTTTGGATATTTACAAAAAAACCCCTTTCCAGTGAGGTGCCGAACAAAAGGATGCTTTTGAGACGCTGAAGAAACTGCTGAAACAACGTCCTATCCTTCAGCACCCAGATTTTAAGAAACCTTTTTTATTTTGTTTACTAATGCTTCAGACTATGCCGTTGGGGTCATCTTAGTCTAATTGGACTAAAACGATGTAGATCATCATGTATCCTATTTCAGTAAGATGCTGTAAAAAGTGTAACGCAACTAAAGCTTCACTGAGAAGGAGTGCCTTGCAGTTCTTTTAGCTGTGAAAAACTACCACCCTTTTTTGTATAAAATTACCTTCACAGTGTTTTAGACCATACTTCTCTGAAATGGTTACAGAACATAAAGAATCAGACCGGGCGGTTAACTCTGAGCTTTAAGGTTCAGCATTATGACATGAATATGAAACATTGTGCTATAACTCATCACATTAATGTTGATGGTTAACTCGGCTGCCAGTCCTGAACTTGGATAATAGTAATGCAGAGAGGTTATATGACATCTTTTTGACCCCCAATGACTGGGAGGATGAAGATGAGCCTGTACAGAAAATGTTAGCCCGGCACTCCTGCAACGCTAAAGTGGAGAGTGGGAAGTTGTATAAGCAGGTGGGAACAAAGTGGCTGCCTTACCTTCAGCCCTCAGAACGCATACCTGCTATCCTGGAAGCTCACTCTACCCTAGGTCATGGGAGCAAAGAAAACCTATGAGTGGATTAGGGAGCGGTACTATTGGGAAGGCATTATGGAAACAATTGTTGAGGTTTTGGAAGCCTGCCTCATATTTAAGAAGAAGTCTAGTTTTAAGACTAGATTCCAATATCAACCAACTACTCCCCAACAACCTTTCCAGACTACCAGCTTAGACGTGGTAGGTCCCCTCCCACAGACTACCAGTGGGAACAGATGTATCCTAGTAGGCATTGACCATTTTACCAAGTGGATTGAAGCCGGGGCTCTCCCAGCACAAATGGCCAAGGCCACTGCAACGTTCGTACACCAAATTTTGTCACTTGCCATGGTTGCCACAAGTATTACTATGCGACAATGATAAGAACTTCACCTTCAGAGTAGTCAAATTCTGGCTACCTCCATAGGAGCCCAACAACTCTTCTCAGCTCCTTATAATCCTTTACCAATGGGACCTTGGAGAGAGTAAATGGAACCTTGGTCTCCATCCTGCGCAAAATAACATACTCTGATCCACTTCACTGAGATTAATTCCTACTCAGTGCTCTTATGTCATACTGGATTAGTTATCACTGAATCCTGAAAATGTCCCCATTCCATGTTTTTTATGAGAGAGAACCTGGGATACCAGCACTTTTAGCTAAGTATACCTTCTCTAGTGGTGAGGAACTTGCAATAGCCATGAGATATTGGCTCACCATGTCATTTAGCTTCAATCTGAGGCTATGAAAAACTTAGCTCAAAAGGTTATTAAAGAAGGACAAGCTGCCAATGAGCTTTGGGTTCCTCTACTTTCATTTCAAGTGTCTGATATGGTCCTATCCTACCATAATTGTATTACTCCTAGAAGCGGCAAGCTTGGATCAAATTGGGAGGGTCCTTTCACCATCACCTACAAGAGAGAAATTGAGTACTTTTTAAAGTCCTTAGCTAAAGGGATTACCATCAATTGGTACATGACCACTTCCTACAGGCCTATTCTCCCCCCAACATTCTTGAGGGTGTGATGTCAGACAATTTTCATCTCAACTTCGGTGAAAGAATGTCTTGATCAATAATCTTCCAAATTTATCAAGTACCATCAGCCAATTACAAGTTTGATCTTGTGATAATAACATTTTGGATGGAAATAATGACAATATCGGCCTAAAGACCCTGGTCAATTCACGGTGGAGCCCTGCAATTTGGGGTAACTGTTATATGGTTGACTGGATCTATATAGTCAGTTATTATAAACCAAAAATATCCTAAGTATATCTGAACTTGAATTTGTGGCCTAGCAATTTAACTTAATTATATTCAACTATAATGACATGGGCTCAAGGGCTTTGTTAGTTAGGTCGGATTAAAATTTAAGCTTTAATTTAATGACTCAGGCACTTGGGCTTTGTTGTTCTATGTCAAAATTAGTTTTTAACGTCAGTCAAGTTTTTGATTGAATTATTTACTAATTAGTGATACAAATCGCCTTGGTATGTGCTGCCAATTACATGTGAAAGAGAATCAGTTCAGCTATTTGCAGACGTGTCCAAAACGCCATCTTGAGAATGATGACGGTGTTTACACTGACTCTGAGGCTGATCATGATGCCCTGAGTCAAAGTATTTGTAGACATTCTTACAAACATTTTATATGGCCAAGTGCTATTAAAAATGAGACGTCATGGGCTAGATGTGGTGAACATCGAACCCTATAAATAACCCTCAAGTTGATGCTAATAAAAAACATTCAACTACTACAACCTGTTTATAGTTTAACTTATAAAATTTTTGCGTTTAGTACCTTACTTTTTATTAGTTGATATTTACTTGGGATCAGTAAGATCAGGGCGGCGTGCCATCATCCAAGTAAATGACAAGGTATACGATTTGAATCCTACCAAGGAGTTATATATCTAAACTTATAGTCACTGTCTGATCTATTGTCCCCATACAATAGATGCCAAAAACTTTACCCTACCACTAGAGAATAACCAGCCATTGGAATAAGCCAAAATGCAACGGTAACACTTTTGTTATATCTCTCAGGAAAATAGCACAAGTTCAAGCAGTCAGATTGTAGTGACTATGCGACGGAATCAGGGAGCCCAGCTGAGGTTACTCCCGTTCCATTAACAACTTAGTCAAACCAACTATGTGGGGACCACCCCTTTTATAGCCTCAGAGGGGTCCCCACAGGTGTAGAATTTTATTTTGTGGTGATTGGATCTGCTATCTCAAGTCCTTGGTAAACGGACTGATCCTACCAGCAACCAACTTTACATCAGTCAATCCACAAAATTAAGGAGAGTTTTCTGAGCTCCAATAGGTTGAAACTCCATTTTTTTAATTCATACCTTACTAAGCTATTCCAAACTTAACATTGTAAATTTTTTTACTCCTTGATACAGTTTTAATACTGAGCGGTAAGATATTGAGACGGTTTTTTTTTTACCATGTGGCACAATTAATAAAAAAATATAAAAATCAGCTTTTAGTTATAAGTTTTTTATCTTTATAAGTAAATCATTTGTAGAATCCAGCGGAAATTGGCACCAGCGAGCAAAAAATAGCTGGATTCACACAAAGATGTCCAGATATTTTTATTTAACTGAGGTAAGCCGACCAGGGGATGGACATTACCAAATATACATAAAACTAAGGAAACAACTGACAAATACAAAATTAGGCACCCCAGGGTACTCAAGTTACCTCTTTTGCCAGCGGGACTGCCAGGTATGGGGGTTGGTGCACTACTCCAAGGGGGTTTCCCCTGCTATGGAACAGGTGTGAAGGAAAGGGTCTGTGTGGAGGAATTAGAGTGGGAACCATGATTCTATTAGCGTTTTTTGCCTTGGTCTCATATATTCTATAGAGCCAGGCTTGGAAATGCTCCAGTAAGTGGACATGGAATCTGTTAATAACCCATGAATGGTTGGGACCGTGCCCTTGAACACATCTAATGCAATTGTGCGGATTGTCCACATTACAATGGGTATTATTAGGGAGCGGAGGGTAGATGAGACTGGTGACTTGATCTGGAGCGCGAAGATGCTCTTTGATATCTAGAATTCTTGTTTGTTTTGGATCTTAAGCAGGCGTGCGACTTCCTGCCATATAGCTTTGGTTGGGGGGCATGTTTCTAGGCAGTGATTTAGGGACCCCTCCCCTCAACATACTGCACATGTTTTGTGGAGGGAGTTGGAGCGTTCCGCCATCCTATAGGTCCTTCTCAGAAAGCGCCAGGCGTTTGCTCTTATCCTTGGCTGTAGGAGTGGGTGGTGAGTCATTTTCCAAATTGCCTTCTGTGTAGTTAAATCATAGGGAATGTCCAACATATCAAGGTATTCTATCCTAGCTATGCTTGGGGTTGTTGCGAGCATATCCCTCTGGGGGTGGTTTTCTGGGTTTCTTAATTTGAATTGGGGGCTGGGTCGTCCCCTTCCCTGTATAGTACCTGTGTTCTCTATGGTCCATCCCATATGGCGGATAGTTCGGAGGGTATGTTTGAAATGAGGGGAGGTTCCATGCGGACCTGTTGCAGTAGGGTGCTTGGCAAGGTATGAAAGTAGTCTGGGGGACTATGTGGGTTGGTTATTTTGAGCGCCTGTGCAAAGTTAGTCCTTGCTGCTCTGGACCAATGTTGTTGCGGGAGGTCTGGAGCAAGGATTTCCTTTATCCAGGTACCTAGGATTTGATTGGCGTGGCTCTCAAAATCTATTGGTCCCATGCCTCCGCTTGAGCGTGGGCCAAATAGTGTTTCCATCTGTATAGGAGGGTGAGAGCCAGGCCACAGCCAACCCTGGATAAGCGCGCGGATTGAGGTTATAAAGGTAGGGTGAGAAGGCTATCGCGTGGGCTTGGTACCACAGTATTGGGAGGATGAGCGAGTTAGTGACTGTAACTCGTCCTGTTAGTCCTGGGGTTCTTCCCTTGAGGGAGGCGACGCGTTTGGATACCCGTTGTAACAGGTTACTTTCCATTGTCTTATTTAGCATATCCCCCTGATTCTAGCCAGATTCCAAGGTATTGGACAGGAGTGGTGGTGGGAGTTGTTGCAAAGGGTAAAATGATCGGGTTTTTTCTTCATGTGCTGGTATGAGGCTATGATGTTTTGGCCCAATTGTTTGTGTATTTGCTTAAGAGGATGATTTCTGTCTTCCTTTTGTTGAGCGATGCATTGCTCACCTTGGAGTATTCCTCTAGAGTGCGTTCCAGCTGTTGGGCATTTTTATTGTTTGCTATACCTGCTACGCAGTTATCCGCAAAGGCCAGTATTTTGACTGCTGGTTGTCCTTGTGCGGTTATCCTCATAGACGTGAGTCAGTTACTCGGAGGAGTGGGTCAAAGCTGAAATTGTATAGCAGTGGGATGAGGGGATCCCCTTGTTTGAGCCCTCTGTGTGGTTTAATCTTGTTTGTTAGGAATCCAGGGCTGCATAAAGACATGGTTGCAGATTCTGTTAGATGCTTCGCCCATTTTATGAATCTTGGTGGGAGTTTGAAGGCATGTAGACATTCTTTTAGGTATGGTCAGCTAACACGGTCATATGCCTTTTTCTGATCCAAGAAGACCAGGGCACCAGTTGCTTTGGATTGGCAAATGTCTGTAACAGGGTGTATGTTGTTCCAGATTGAACGCCCTGGTATAAACCCAAACTAGTTTGGTGATAGGACGTCAGATGCAATTGCGCCTAATCTAGCTGCTAAAATTTTTGATAAAATTTTTGTGTCAGTGTTGGAGAGTGCAATTGGGCGCCAGTTGGCCAAGTCCAACTTGTCACCCTTTTTATACAAGGTTATAACGTAGGATTCATGGCCACCAGGTAGGAGGCGTGTTTCCAGTAAGCAATGGTTCATAGACGCCAATAGGAGGGGGGCAATTTGTTGAAAATATTTTTTGTAAAATTCATAGGGTATCCCATCAGGCCCTGGGCATTTCTTATGTGGTGCACCGCGAATTGTCTCCCAAAGCTCCTCCCATGTAATAAGGGATAGTATATTGTAATTCGGTGGTGTACTTTGTATTTTGGCAGTTTGTATAAATTCTTTGATTTTTTGTGAATCTGTTGGCGTTTCACGATATAATTTGGTGTAATAGCGGTGTACTTCCACCTTAACCTCCTCAGGGTCAGTTGCCATGGTGCCATTGGTCTTGCAGACCTGTGTGCACATGGGCTGGTTTCCGCAGGAGTGGAATTGGCGGAAAAAGTATGTCAAACAGGGTTCACTATCCTTTATGAACTTACCTTTGTTTGATACTTTGATTCTGTGTTGGTGTTCAAAGATGAGGTTGTTAAGTTGGGAAAAAATTTCTGCCCATTTGCATCCCCAGTTAGGGCTATAGCCAGATCTCGGAGTATTTATTTCCAGGTGGTCTAGTTCCACCAAGGTACGCTTGATTGTGGCCATGTCCGCGGTGTACTTGCATGCTGAAATATGTCAGGTTTTGTTGATTAAATCCTTTTTGAATTTTTCCCATATTCTAATGGGATCCAAAAGTGAATGAGGTTGTAAATTCTGGGTTTGTAGCCTTGTTTTCAACCCAGTCAGATATCTCAAGCAATTTTATATTTTCTGGGTGAAGCTTTCTCCAAGGTGACACCTGTGTGTGGGATTGGGTTGGCGTTAACTGCACCGTAACTAATTGGTGGTCAGAAAAATTGATCTTTTTTGTTATAAATTTAGAGATTCTTAAGCGGTGGGATTTCAGGATGAGGACGTGGTCAATGCGACTCATCGATATGAGCGCTCCCTTACATATGTTGGGCCACGTCATGTGGGGAAGGAGTGTTGAATTGGGGGAAAGAGCATCCTGTAAGCCAAGAGATGCCTTCACTGTGCGGAATTCAATGTGTCCAGGTGGGTATCCCCTGGGATTAGGCCATTGATCCATATTGGGGTTATCCCAGCAGTTGAAATCGCCTAACATAATGGTATCTGGTGGGAGGGTGAGAGTAGAAATGTTTTCAAAAAATTCTTTTCTCTCAGTTGCAGTGCACGGCGCATAGATACATGCTAATAAAATTATTTCCTCTTGGCACTTGATTGTTGCTACCAAGACTTGACCATGAAAGTGTGATGACGAATTTGTAATTTTAAATTTTTTGTTGTTTTGGATGATCACCCCACAGTGAGACGTCCATACTGATTGTGATGGTGCGACCCTGGTTGACCTGGATTTTTCTTCCCCTTGTAGACAGTGGGTTTCTTGGATGGCCAAGATGTCTACAAGGGGTTTTTGCAGGAATGCCAGCTTTTTGGCTTGGGACGTATGAGCCCTGGCTCCCGCGATATTTAACATCCCTATTGACACTGAGGTGCCCACGGCGCCTCAGGAGCAGTTGGGAGGACCCTCTGGTCCTATCCCACTGCAGCTCATTTTGGCCATGCTCCGCATCTGTACTCCAACTCTTTCACTGCCATTGTTGGTTCCCTTAATCTGACCCAATGATTTAAGGAAATTGCGGTTTTTTGCATTTGCGTCAACTTTTCCTGCACAGGTCTCATGTTGATTTGATGCGGATTGTTGATTGGATTTTGTATTTTTGAGGTTCAACTTTGGTGAATTGTGCACCACATTTTTGCCCAAATTGCAGTTGCATTGTTCCTCAATATGTACATGACTGATGTCGCTTTGTGACTCAGTCAGGTTACTGTGAAAATTTTCTACATGGGCATATTGTTTTGATTGGTTGGTTTGGTGAATATCCAAAATATCCTCCCAAATTTGTCCAGGGTTAATGGCGGACTCCACATGTGCCGCCGCTTCAGCCACTGCTAACTTGCAGGCTTTTTGTGCCACTTTACGTTGTTTGCTTGTAACTGGGTCCACGATGGAGTATAGTCCATCATCACCCCAGCGGAATGGGTGGTGACCGTCAGTCATTTTAGCAAAGTTTTCATTATCTTCATCCATTGCTTCCTCACAATAGTCATTTTCCATTAAGCCCTCTTTCACAGGGCATGCGTGTTCCTTGTGGCCCAGTGAGCCACAGTGGTTGCAAATGGGCAGTGCGCGCTCCGGTGTAACTTGGAATGTGGCTGACTGGCCCCCATCTTCAAGGTGAAATTCTGCTGTGTGGGGAATTCTGGCTAAGTACTCTTCCACTTCTGGGAAGGGATTGATTACAGCGATAGCTTTGCCCATGCACAGGTTGGGCATCAGGCCAAATTGCTGTAATTCGAGTTGCTGAATTTCTTCGTAGGCCATAAGACCTTTGCAGAGCTCCTACTCAATTACCTTATGAGGAAGGTTGGTGAGGAGTAAGTCTAAAGAGATGAACAAAGTTTTTGCTTTGCTCCATCTGGTTCACGCAGTGCACACAATTTTTTTGCCCTCAGGGAGGGCAATTTCCACAAAGACTTTTGCTGCAGCATCAGCTTCATTGGATGTTTCAAAACCAATATTGATCCAGCCGTTGCCCATGTTGTTGGTGGCTACATACACCGCGTGAGGGAAAAGTGAGGGCTGTGCCTCACATGTTTTCTCCCACAGGGTCGGTGACTCATCCCCAAGGAGGAGTATGATCCCATGTTCCACCTTTGATAAGGGTTGTTTGAACTGAATGTACATATATTGTGCATGCTTTACAGTGAATACCATAAACCCAGACGGTGTCTGAGTTTGCAATCTCTTTGCAGATTGGGTTCCTGGTCCCCCTCCAGGGCGTTTCTTGCCCTTAGTTGCACTGTTAAGTGCACTGCTCGCTGTGACACTCGCCCAAGTTGTATTATTTTTATGGATAGAGTCACCCATCTTTCCTGTGTGTGATTATCCAAATTTGCTGTTTGAATCAAATCATAGTAACTAAAGTGATTGTTATGAGAAAGAAAAGCAAGGATGGCCAGATATATTTTATCCATTTTTTAATACAAAAACCTATCCTGGTTGCATTATTCTGACGGAAGTTGATCCTAACTTTAGGTTGATGGCATTATCTACATTAAATAATATTTATTCTGGTTAGCTTCTGCTTTTTGCTACCCTTTCTTCCCCTCTAAAGAAAATCAAAACAACTATATTGGTGGATACTGGGTCCTCTGATGGTTTTATTGACCAAGACCTAGATGACAACCTTGAGTCAAACTACTTACCTGGTGGTATGGTTACGGAAGGGGTCTCCCAGGGTATGACCACACTGAATGTTCAGGGATTGGTTGATTTTCAAATTGGCAAGTGCCACTATATGACCGCTTATTGATAGTAAAAAATATCCTGTACTCCCTTCTCAGGATTTGAGATGACAAGCAAGTCAAAATTCCTGCTCCTGAATCGAGCTATGACAGATTGACTATTGAACCAGTGTAATTGGAACCTTATCCTAAAGGCATTAAAACATGATTAGATCAGGAAGCATCACGCATATGAGAATCAATGGAATCACCTTCAAGAATCTTTCACCACTTCTAAAATCATGAGAGGCACCGCCTTACCACTGAAGCCATGAGGACAACATAGTACAATGGGGCGCCATCCAGGCGATTGATCCAAAGGGCAGTAAAAGATCCTGATCCTATAGGGCCACAACGGTCCCTAAGGCACCATGTTCCCAGAAGCCCTTTAGTTATTGAAGCTTATTAACACAATAAATTAGTCTGGGTTCTCTACATCTTTACGTTTTTTGACCTCTCCACTAATTTTCAGCTTTGAGCCCATTTTCAGACTTGGTGACAGTCAAGAGAACAGTTACATTAAGAGAAGTGGTGCTCACTACAGGGGGCTCTGAGATGTTCTAAGTGAAAACGTCTATCATGAATAACGGAGAATAATAGCTTTCACTAAGATTAATCCTCTGATCAGTTGAAAAGCGTTGTTCAATGGATAAGTACCTCTCAGCATGAAGTTCTGCCCATGCAGCCTGAGAATTTAAAATTTCTGGGCCACGCTCCAGTTATCCCTGCACTCAGTTGATGGAAATGAGTATCAAGTTAAGATAAGAACCTTAAAGACATTGTTCAACGGTTGATAAATGGCACCTACTCTGTGGGTGCCTTCTCCAACTGCTCCCACGCATCTTCTGTTCTTTCTAGTGTCAGTATTGTGGGGGTGTTAACACATATCCCTAATATTTTTGGCCAGGGGACCTAAAGTTTCATGGTGCTGGATTACCTGTTTTTGCTTCTCTTGACCAAGAAGTCTTTTTTCCAGATACTTTGCCTGGATGGGCAATTCCAAATAAATATATACTTAATTTTAACTTAAAATAGGAGAAAAGAGAGTAATTGTAAAGTTTACTAGCTTAATACCAGCTATATAAGGGTAATCAGGGGAAGTGTTTTGGGGAAAATATAAGCAGCCCAAGCTTAGATCTAAAATAAATGAATTGAAGATTCGGTGGCAGGCCAATTATCTCAGTTGAATTGCTTGTGCTCATCTTATGGCTCAGGTTAGAACCCCAAGGTTGGGTAGCTCCGAGGAAGCATAATTTGACCATTTCACTTGAGGTTGATCTCCAACTTCAATATTTATTGACATTATATCAGGGGTTATCCTCAAAAGAAGTTTGGGCTTTTTGGTCAGATTGGGATCAATTCCTGTGATCTGACGCATCTGAATCTGCCATTTGGGTAGTAATCACAACATCTACCATGCAAAATCTTTATACCTCAGCACGGCTGATAATTGGAGAACTGGCCCTGGAAACTGAGCGCTACCTTAAGAACTCAATTCACCCAGCTATTCATCATCTCCTCCAGCTAGTCAGGTTGCACCATCATGAAGTCTCCCTACAACTAGGGCTCACCTAAACCTTACAGTCAATTGTTGATGATTTTTACAACGCAGCCTCTTCAAATGTCCATGCTATCTGAGAGGCCAAATCAATAACTGCCAGTTAATCAATGAAGCCTGAGGCCAAATTGGGGTGTTGAATAGCAGGATAGCTGGCACCACTTAAAGACCAGCTGCACCAGAATATCCAACTCCTAGAGGCTTCTTGGAACCAGCGCCTCCACCAAGTTAAAGATCTGGTATGGACCCTGCAACAACACTATTGGGAGCTGGCCTCTCGCGACTACACTTCCAGAAGTGAAGGACCTGAAGGGCCTAGGGGGCCTGAAGGTCCCAAAGGACGTGAGGTACCCAAAAGACCTGAAGGTTCGTGGG